>VZTD01004005.1:73612-137745 GCA_013397725.1 Rhagologus leucostigma | reverse complement strand
CCGGGCGGGACCCCCGGCGGGACCGCCCCCGGCCCCGCTCCCCGGCCTGCCGCACTCAGGTACCCCCGGCCCCGCCGCCTGCAGCCCCCCGAGGCCTCCTACGCGCCGTAGCTGGTGACAAATAGCCTTTACCGTCCCCTCCAGTCCAGCTCCCACTGACAGGTCTGAAGCCTTTCTGCTTTTGATAATACACTCTCTTGTTTCTCTTACTGTAAAGGGAAGTTTATTACCAATAAAAAAAAAAAGGGTATTTTTATGAAGATAAAAAAAAAATAGAATTAATAGCGCTCCCTGAGAAAAAAAACGTGCTTTGAGATTCTGCGGGATAAAAAGAGATAAAGAAGCGTATTTTGAGATAACTGATGCATTTTTGTATGGTTTCCTTTTCTAAACTCCTGGTTTGTACTACAGATTGCAGAAATCACTCCCCAGCCCCCCTCCTGCTCCCCCCAGGGCAGCCCTGGGCGGCAGTGGAGGATGAGGCAGAGAATTCACCCGGGGCTCCAGAGCCTCACGACCAACTCCAAAGATGCGGCAAAAAGACGGGCGGAGCGGAGGGGTCCGCGCGGAGCCGGGAGCTCCCTCCCGGCCGGGGGACAGAGCCGGCCCCGCCTCGGCTGCTCCGCGGACCCGGCACAGGCAGCAGAACCCCAGAGCGAGACCCCGCGCACGGCTCAGGGCAGCGGATCCTCAGCCGTGCTCTTGGTGCAAGAAAAAACCCCAAACCATCGAGAGTTAATTTCGGTTCCTCCCAGGCCCCCGTTCACATCGGCGAGCACAGGCACGACCTGCTGAGAACAGCGAGACCATGGCACAGGTTTAACCTCCAGCCCCAGGTGCGTTGGATTTGCCAAAAAACCACGAAAGGGTGTGATGTCAACACAGTGTACATAGTGTACAGTAGGGGAGAGAATTAATGTATCTTAATTTGTCATTATTTTGCTAACCAAAGCTGTACATTTTTCCTACTCCTGGCTCTGTCTCCTTTGGGATTTGAAGGGGTTCCGACGCCCCGCACATCCGGCCCGCATCGGCAGTTCTGACAATGCACTGTTTCTACGGATTCTCATGCTTTTTCCATTTTATTGCTGGGATTACATGAATTGTTGACTTTATTTTTACACAATAAAGCGTGAAGAAAGACACCGGCTTCTCTCACATGTGTCTGTTCCCCGAGCAGCCAGTGCTCAGCAGCTTGTCTTTTTCCACAGGAAGGTTTTATGCCTGCATGAAGCAGGAATTTCTGCCCAGTTCCCCTTGGAGCTGGCTCAGACGCTCCCCGAGCCTCTGTGCCAGGCTGTCTCCTTCTCCCGTACCCTCAAACCACGTCTTTCCCTGGTTTATGTAACACATCACACGAACTGATGTATTTTTTCCTCAAGCCACTGGCTGGAAGCTCCCTTTGGGTCCTGCCAGGCTGGTGCAGGGGACGGTGGCACCCCCGGGGCTCTGCAGGAAATGCTCCCCGTGTGGGCACCACGGCAAACCCCCGGGACCGGCGGCCTCGGCTCCCTCCCCGCGGCCCTGCTCGTCCCTCGGGAGCCGGGCTGGGCTCCAGACGCGGTTCCTGGAAGGCAGCGCTCCCACGGGGAATCTGAGCGCGTGGCTCAGAGGGTGATGTGGCTGGAGGCCACCCGAGTGCCACGGACACAGGACAGGCCAGCGCAGGGCCCCCAACGCTGCCCCCGGCTGCTGCAGCTTCCCCCGTCCCACACCGGCCGCGGAGCAGCCGTGCCGCGTGAATCGCACCAAAGACACAAGGGGGAAAATCATCATTTACTCCTCGTGACCAGCCCAAACCAACCTCACACACAACCCCCCCTAACGCCCCCATCCCGCTGCAGCCGGGGACGGGACTCGTGTGGATCCAGCCCAGTGCTGCTGCCTCGGGCCCGGGCAGGACACGGTGACAGCAGCACCCCCTTCCTTCCTCCATCACAGCAAGGACACGGTGACAGCCCCGGGGGACGCAGCTGGTGGAACTCGGCACAGCCCTCGCTGCTGCCACGTCTGTGGTCAGGGACTCTCAGCTCCCGGGGGCTGGCGATGGTCACAGCAATGGCCACGGTGAGGGTCAGTGAGGGTCCTGCAGCCACTTGTGCTGCATCTTCCCGAGAACATCTCCAGTCACTCCAGCCTCCGGTAAAGGTGTCCCTGACTGGTCACCTGCCACCTCCCACACCTCCAGCTGCCAACAGCACCCCGGAGTCCCCGTCCTTCACCCAGCCCCTGCCACCCCCATAAAGCCTCTTCTCCTCCAGAGGGGAGCGTTTGCTCCACGTCCTTTTCAGGGTGCCTCGAGCCATAACCATTGGAATGCAGGGAACGGGGCAAGGGAAGGGAGATGCTTCGAGCCAAACTGCAGGGCTGGGAACCCGGCGTTTCCCACACCAAAAGCCACGGACAGGAGCAGAGTGACAAGTGCTGGGCACCCTGGGGAGGGGACAGTTGGCATCAGGAATCTTCTGGGGGCAAGAGGAAAGGTGAGACATCAGAGCTGTCTCAAGGCAATTCACAGAGCCCCACGGGGACAGCCGAGTGTGATGTGCCACCCGTCCCTCACCCACGGTTAGAGAGGAGGCAGGGGGCTGCCATGGCTGAGGGGGCAAGACAGGGTGGGCAGTGATGCGGGCACAGGGGCACAGCGGGCACCGAAGGGGTGTTGAGGAGAACCACGAGTTGCCCCCTCCCCGGTTCCCCAGACCCCTCCAAGGGCAGAAGGGATCCGGAGCAGCGTCTCTCCAGGCTCNGCTCCCCAGCCCTCGGAGCAGCTCAGCCCTCGCTGGCGACGCAGACGCCGTTCCCCCCCCGCCCCCAAAAAGCAGCTGCTCCAAGGACAGGCTGTTGGGTTTCGTGTCACTGGGAACAGCCTACATTCCTTGCAAGGGGTTGCTATTTATACCCAGGGAACGGGTGGCAGCTCCTGCCTCCTTCTCAGCCCCCAGCCCTGAGCAGGGCCCTGGCCCCGGGGTGCTGCCACAACACCCTCGGCCCTCCCAGCGCCAAGGTGAGGCCCCAGTGCCCACCCGCTGCTGCAGGAGAGGGGATGATCCCCTGGCCAGAGCTCGCGCTGCTCTACACTCGGAACTGCAATGACAAATGACACTAACAGGGGAGTTTGGTTTCTTCTGGGGTATCTGGCAAACGCTGCTGTGGTGCAAGTGGGGCTGTTCCCCCACCCCAAGGCCGCGGCACGGCCAGGGCAGGGCGGGCGAGGCTGCGGGTGGGATGTGGGCGATGGCTGAGGGAGCCGCAGGAACCGAGACTCCAGCGGGTAACAAACCTCCCGGCTCATCACCTCTGGGTTCCCCGGGGCTGCGAGGGACCCTCGAACTCCTCTCAGCCCCGCAAAAGCCCGTGGGTATTGAACCCCAACGGGTGCAGTCAGCTCAGGCAGTGAGAAGAGAGGCAGAGCGGCCCCAGCCAGGGCCATCCCTGTCCCTGTCCCCATCCCGGCTCGGCACTGCAGCAGCTCCAGGCACGACTCGCGTGTCCCAGCGCCGCGGCCGCTGCAGCAGCGCCAGCTCCTGCGGGAAGGAGGGAGGATCCTGGGAGAGGCGAGCAGCAGCCCGGCCCATCAATCACACACCGTCCTGACACCTCGCGCTGCACCAGGAGCGGCTGCTCGGGGCCGGGAGCCGTTCGGTGGCACCAGTCCCCGCGGTGGCAGCCAGCCCCGCGAGCGCTGGGATCAGGGAGCGCGTTCCCGCCCCGGGAACTAAATCCAGGAGCTTTTAGAGCAGCAGAGCAGATGGAGATCTTGGGCTGCGTGAGGACAGGCCCCAGGACTCGGGAGATGGCTCAGAAATACCGACGGGGGCGAGGGAGAGTCCTTAAGGGCAGGACGCAGCCGGGATTTACAGCTCTGATCCGGCTCCTCCGGAGACTCACATGGGAGGGAAACGCCTCGCCGGGCACTTTGCATCCTGGTGCCTTCTCTGCGCTCCCCGCTCGGGACAGCTCCTCCGAGGGCTCCGGGGGGTGAGAGGAGGTGATGGGGAGATGAAAAATTAAATCTGCTGTGTTTTAAAGCGAAACACCCCCGAAAAACGGAGACAGCGTGTCCTGAAACGGCCTTTCCCACATCCCTGCCTGCACGGGAGCGCCTGGGGCCGCCTGCGAGCGGAGCTGCCTGCGGCACTGGGACCAGCACCGTCCCAGAGCATCGTCACCACGCAGCGCCCGAGGCGTGCGAGGCACTCAATGAACGCCGTTGTTGGATTAATTAGCAGTGAATGTGTCACGCCGTGCGCCCGGCCCGCGCCGGCTGCGGGAGACCCGGATTAAATATGCATGAGACGGGGAGCAGGCAGCGGTGGGAAGAGCCCCCTGAGCAGTGAGGGGGGCTCAGCTCCCCGCCTGGGCTGTGCCGGGGAAACCACAGCAACGCCGGGCACGTGGCTGCAGAAATCCCTCTGGGTTCACTCCGAGCGGGGCTGATGGGGGGTTGTACATCTCCCCCTCCCCAGCACCGACCCCAGAAGGGTGGGAGCAGCAGCATCCTGGAAGGATGACACTCCCGAGGATCAGGGAGCAGCTCCAGCGTGAACTCCCCGAGCAGGGGCCGAGAGGCTCAGCCGGCGCTGGGGGCACCACGGGGAGGGCCCCGGCTGCCAAAGACCGCCCGAGGCTCCCCAGGGACACCAAGTGGCTCCAAGAAGAGCCCCTCAGGCTGGCACGGGAGGAGGAGGAGAGCAGGGAGATGGGCGGCCAAACACTGCAGCCGGGCAGGGCTGGGGGAACATCCCGGCTCGGGGAGGGGAAGGATCGGATGGATCCCTGTGAGAGGGCACGGGGGAGCAGGGCCCCGGAGCTGCCAGGGCCGGAGCACAGGGACCGGCCGGGGCACTGCAGGCAGCTGGACACCACCCCGGGCATCGAGTCAAGGCCGACAGACCGTTCCGGTCACAGGCGTGAGTCACTGGCTGTGACTGTGTCCCTCAAATGCCACTCGGGAGCCTTTGCTGGCAGAGCATCGCTTCCTACACCCCGAGGCACCGCCCGGGCGTCCCGGCCAGCACAGCCGGGAAGGGGCTTCCTCGATCCCTTCCTCCCCCCGGGGAACCCAACCAGACCTGGCCGGGGCCGCACGGAACCAGCAATTCCAGAGCAAACGTTGCTTTTCACACCCCGCAGCCTCTCCAAGGTGCTGCTCCCCCAGGCGGGGCTGACTCCAGGCAGCTCCCAGCAGCAGGGAGACCCCGTCCCTCCCCCACGGGGGGCTGGGAGCTGCTGGGAACACGGGCCTGCCCCCCCGTTTCGCCTTCTCAGAATCTTTTCACAGCCTTTTCCCGGGCTCCTCCTCCTGCGATTTTCCCAGCTGCTGTCAAACGCCACCTTGACAGCTGCTTCCTCCATCCTTCCTTTTCATCCCGATGGATTACGGAGGGGCTGGGCTCACAGACTCCACCAAGGAGTTCTGGGCGGATCCTCCTCTGGCTGGGGGTCTCATGAGGGATCCTTACCACATCCCGGGGGGCACAGAGGGGAATAACAACTCCTCTCCCACCGGAGGGTCCCCGAGCAAGCCCCGCTCCGCCCTGGGAGAGCCTGTGGGTGAGCACGGAGCAGAGGAAGACTCTGTCTTCCAAAGCTGATTAAAAATAGATGCAGCATCAAGCTAATTATGCTGATTAATTAGCATTTGTGGAGCAGAGTGGGCACAGGAGGGGGCACACGGGGAGGAGGGGGTGCTGCAGCGGGGTCACAGCCCACCCTGTGCTGCCCCAGCACTCCCAGTCCCCCCGGGTCCTCTGCGCTGCCCAGGACTGGGGGTACCGGGGCAGCACATTTGGGGGGTCCCCACGCCCCCACTTCCCTCCCTGTCAGCAACAGATGCCAAACTCCACAGCGCTGCTGGAAATTAGGTCAGCGATAGCCTGCAGCAGATTTGAGCATTGCTCATCCTGCCGCGGCTCTGGTGCAAGTGGGAGATGCCACAGGGCAGCCTCACACCAGCGGCCACCCCCGGCCCGGCTGGCAGCGAGGGAAGGAGGGATGGACAGGCCTGGATCAGCCTCTACATCCCCTCCTGCCAGGGAGGGGTGAGCAGGGATGCAGGGCTGCCTCGTGTTGCCGACTGAGGGCTTGTGGAAGCTGGGGAACGACAGCACCCCCCGAACACCCCCACACACACCTGGAGTGTCCCCCAACACCTGATGGGGTGGGAAAACCCCACAGGGACACAGCCGTGCTGATTTATTCCTTCCGGAAAGCGGAGCAGGACCCCAGGTGCCCACAGTGATGGTGCCCACCCCCAGCCTTTCCTCTCCAGCCCCCCAAAGCCTCCCCCTGCCCAGGGCCCGGGCGGTTTCATGCACGGGCGTTGGATTTGGGATGGGTTGTGATCCACATTTGGCAAAGCTTTCGGCTCCCTTCTGCTCCCTCCCCAGGCCCCCATATGTTGGTGTCATGAATATTCATTAGCTCTGTGGAGGCATCCAGGGCTGGGAGAGGAGCCCCGGCCCAGAGCCGGTGGATCCCGGTGCTCCCGGGGCTGCCCGATCCCCGGGGACGGCCGGGACCCCACAGTCCCCAGCCGCGATGCTGCAGCTCGACCTTTCCCAGCCCCGTCCGCCTCGCACTCCCGACATCCCGGGCCCTTCCCAAAGGCTGGAACAGCGGCACCGTCCCCGACACGCTCCTGCTGCGGGTCTGCTCCCCTTTTCCCCGTGCGATTTCGGGAGCAGCTCCTGCTCCCTTCCCTCGCTCCCGGCGCTGCAGCCGCGCGGGCCCAGCGCAGGGTGGCAGATCCCGGGCGGGAGGACGGGGAACAGCGGCGGCGCGGCGGGGAAAGGAGCCTCTTTCCAGCAAAACGGAATTTATCCACCTGCAGCCGGAGGCGTGAGGAGGCTCCGGGAACCACACAGAGCTGCCTGACCGGGGGGCTTCACCCTCGGGGTGTGGAGGGGGAGTCGGCTCAGAGGGAGCGCCAGGAGACGCCGCGATGTTGTCCCCAAGGGTCTGGGAGGTCCCTGGCCCCGATGGTGCCCCACGGGCGGGGCAGAGCCCGGCTGCTGCCCTGCCTCGCCTCGGGGCCGCAGCAGTTCAGGCACGGGCAAGAACCACATCAAATTAATTGGATCCCAGTTTACAGCAAACAAAGAGAAGGCAGGTGACATTTACCTAGCCGAGTAATTGATATCCGAGTAATTTGCTGGAGTAACCTCATTACATGGCAGATGGATTTCCACACCCTCCCAATCCCACTCGTTCCAAACAAGGTTTGTGTGTTAATCAGAGCACTTTAATCACGGTGCTGCCCACCCTCCCTCCAGCAAGTTACAAAGCCACCAGATCTATCACAGACCCTAAACGCTCTGCCAAGAACCGCTGGGTTTTTTATCAGCGGGCAATGCTGCTCCTCGGGAAGACACCGGGCATTTCTCCCTCAAGTGATGGCTCAGGGGCACAGCCGGCTCCTGGCACCACCCTCCTCCCTTCCCTCTCCCTCCATCCCTGGCCTGGCTGATCACCTCCTCCTCCCCAGCGCAGCCAGGAGCTGTTCCCTCCCCAGACAAACGGCTCCAGTCAAAACACGAGCCGGGAGCCGCCGGCAGAGCCTCCCACGCCGGGAGCGCGGCGCTCACCGGGGCCGCCCCGGCCCGGGGCTCTCCCGAGCGCTCCGTGAACAAAACACCACGAACAAATCCCTGGATCCATGCCGGAGCTCCCGGGCAGCAGCGGCGGGGAGTGACCAGCTGGGCTCTGCAGGCAGAGGCACAACGTGCCAGGCAGCCAGTCCAAGAAAAGCAGGAAAAAGCGTGTTCCTAAGGAAACATCCTGCATCGAGCCCCCGAGGTGGGAACCAGCCCAGGAGTTGATCACGGGCTGGTTTCACAGCCTCGATTTGTGTTTTTAAAGCTGATCGGGCTGCCAGGACGGGGACAAGGCACTCCCAGCGTGTCCCCGTGGAAGGAACCGGCTCAGGCGGGATCCCACAGAGCTCCAGAACAGCTCCTTGTGTCCCTCTGCCCCGCTCCCCTCCAGGCACGGGGGACACTCTGGCCCTGGGTACAGAGCAGAAGGTGCCATAAAACCTGCGTCTTTACTGACCTGCCCAGGAGCTCCTGCACCCTCTGCCCCCCCTCCACCTTCCCCTCGGGGGGACACAGCCCCAGCCCCCCAACAGGAGAGATCTGTTGTCCCACGGATCTACCGCCTTGCTTTGGGCTGAGCCCTGCACCAGCTGCTCCATCACCCGAATGACACAGCTCATAATCATCTCATTTGCTATTAATTTGCTTGTCAAAAGAAATTCCACTCATTTGCTTTTAATTAATGGGGCCTTAAAATAAAGCTGGGGGGCTGGCGGGGCTCTGCCGAGAGGATCAGGGACGATCAACCAACCCCAACAACGGGAAGAGCAGTTGGGGTGGAGAACTATTTATAGGACAAAAGGAAGGGAAAAATAAAAAAAAAGGACAAAAGGACAAAAAAAAAGAAGAACAAAAAGAACAAAAAACCCCCTGCAAGGGAGCCGTGACGTCCCCCAGCTCCCTCTGCACACCCAGGCTCTGTCTGGGAACCACCGCAGCCAAGAGGCCTCAGCTGCCACAGAGGGGACCAACACTCAAAATGCCCATTTCGAGCCAGAGCTGGGGCATGCTCTGAGAGCCAAGGGACACAGCTGCCCCAGCCAGCCCCACAAACACCAAATGCTCCGGGAATGTGGGAATGGAGGGGAGCCCAGCTGCCTGGGCACAGCTCCACACCCAGTGGGAGCACCCGGACCACGGCTCAGACCTGCAGCTGGACCTGGTTTGGGGATTCAGGAGGGAAACAGCCCCTCCTAAACCCACCCAACCAAGCCAAAGGGAAGAGGAATGAGAACTGGGGGCAGGGAGGGGGGAAATCCCAGTAAAACACTTCCCCCGTCCTCGGCAGGAGTGTCCCGAAATACAAACCCTGAGTCACCGGAGCTCAGACTGCACAGGCAGCACCTACACTGCCACAAGCTCCAGACACGGAGGTGGGAACTCATCCCACCCAGCTTCAGACACCTGTGAGGGCGCTGCTCATCCAGACTTCCTCAAAACTCGCAGAACAGACTTGCATCCTAAAGCATCTCCTCTCCCTTCTCCCGGGACCCCAGAGGAACAAGGCAGGTGCAGGAATCCTCCCTTCCTGATCTCCAGGTGTCCAAATAAAACAGAGGGAGCACATCCAGAGAATGTGCAGCAGAACCCTTCAGCACCCGGGAGTCAGGAAACCCAACCCCAAACCAATTCTGCCCCAGTTTGTCACCCAGGAGCCATCACTGGGCAGCCACATCCCTGCTCCAGCCCCACAGCTCATTCCCCAGCAGCACTGGGGGATGACCAAGCCCTGAAACACCTCCAGAGACTCCCAACCAGCCACAGATGGAAATGGTGAAGAGAAAACCCCCCTGGTGATAACAGGAGGATTTACAACCAGTCAGCAGTAAGTATTTTCCTTTGATTCCCACCAATTTAACACCCAGAAAAGCCAATTTCCAGCAAACAGAGAGTTAAAAAAGACAAGCCACATATGAGTTTATTTCGAAGGACACTCAAGCTCCAGTCTCTGAGTTTCTGTTAAGAGGTTTCAAGCATTACAAAGAGATTTTCCCTTCCCAGGGTTATAAACCAATTAGATAAAGACCAAGTTAATCCTTTATTGTGTCCAAAGAGCCCCAAGCAGACACCAAACACGGAGATTAGTCCCTTCCTCTAAACCCCCTGCGTTCGGGCAGCTGGGAGGGCAAACCCCAACCCCAGGAGCACAGAGCCCCCGGCCCCAGCAGGGCTGCACAGGGGGCTGCCAGGACACTGCAGCACCACCCTCCTCCTAAACCCTCCCCAGGTGACTCAACCCAGAGTCATCTGAGTCTAGCTGTGCTTGGAACGAGAGGAGTTCAGAGCCTCGCACAGAGGGAAGCCGGGGCAGTGATGCAGAGCCACGTGCTTGGGCTTTCTTATGCTGTTTTTTTTTCTCACCCGATTTTTCCTCACCCCACCCCGGGCAGAGGCAGCGGGGGGGGCTCGGGCCAGCCGAGGACAGCAGTGTCCCCAGCCCTGGGTCCCTCACAGGCTGAGCACACCGACCCTACATGGACCAAAACACCCAGATCCCAGGGGGAAGACACAACACCCAGCGCCAGACCCTGAACAGCCACAGCCTCACGCTCCTGAAGAGGAGCTGGGCTCAATTCCTTGAGCTCCCACCCAAGTCACAGCTTTGGCTGCAGAGCCTCCCCTGACCAGCCCACCCCAAATCTCCCATTGTCAAATACCAACTACAAGCACAATAAAATCACCAATAGAGCAGGGATTCAAACCACAGACATTAAAGATTAAACATGAGATTAAACCCAGACACTCACCCGGGGCAGGAAGAGCCACAGTCCCACATGCTGAGGGGTCCCCTGTTCTGCCAGGGCCATCCTGGAGGAGCTGCACCCACAGAGCCTCCCCCAGCACAGCTGAGCCAAATTAGGGGCCTCGTTCAGCACAGCTGGGGTGAATCTGCAGCGGGAGCGGTGTCACCCAGAATTTGGGATGAGCCACGGATGACCCTGTGGCCTCCCAGCACAGGCCAAAGCAATCAGAAAACCCAGATGGATTTCCCTGGTGTCCTGCCCATGAGGTCCAGGAGGGAGCTGTCCCTGCCCACTCTGTCACTTGTGCCTGAATTTGTGACAGGCTTTAGGAGACTGTCCCCACGCCCAGAGAAGTCGCTGGTTCGTGTGGGGCTGGAATGAGGAATGAACTGATCCCTGCTGGCTGCGGTGCTGTGGCTGTGTCCCCACCCTGCTCCCTCGGGACGGGGCACTCCCAGGACCAGCCCCAGAGCTGCCCAGACGGGCCCCAGGGCAGCTGGGTTCGTGGCTTCCTCCCTCTTCCCACCCGGGTTTCAGGAGGGGCAGCCCAGACCCCGACACAGCAGAGGGGAACAGGCTGGGTTTTGTCCTCCCCACCCAGAGCAGCTCCAAGACAGAGAAAAGAACAAAAGTTGTACAACAAATTTATGCAAAATTGAGGTTAAAACAGCCCACAAGAGCCTGACCTGAGCACCCCTCCCCATCCCAGGAAAGCACCCTTCTTCCTCTTCAGGCTGGAATCTCACACAGAGCACGTTCTGCTCCTGCTGCTCTTCGGGCACAGTCAGGAACCACCTGCCAGCCTTGGGAGAAGCTTTGGTCCTGCAGGCTGGACGAGGGTTGAGGACGATTTGGGCCCAGCAGCTCTCGGCCCTGGGCTCTGCTCCTCAGGCCGAGCTGGGGCTGGGCCAAAACTCCAGCCTGGGATCTGGGCACCCGCAGTGCTCTGTGTGCCAGGAATGACCTCCCTCCCTTCCCATCCTCCTGGGAGGGGGACGGTTTCTCCCACCCTTTCCCCTGAGACGATCCTTCCTTCAGGAAGAGCGGGGCAGCAGGGTTGTTCCACGTGGAGCTGGAGCGGGGCTGCTGCTCCCCAGAGACGTGCAGAGGGGACGGGAGAGCCCAGGCCGCAGGGACAGGGGAAGCTGTGCCAGAAACAGCGGGAAGGGAGGTGTCTGTGCCCCAGAGGTGTGGTGGGAGACACAGGCTGGCTCTGGAGTGGAAATGCCTCCACATCTCTTTGTGAATCACCCCCTGCAGCTGCCCAAGGGCTCCAGGGAGGTGCTGCAAACTCACACTTGAGCCTTTGCTTACACAAAGATTTTAACAATACTTGAAAACAAACCCTGAGAAATTCACTGCAAGGATTCTCCCTGAGCAGTGGCTGGTGCTGTCCTGAGGGACACAGCCTGGCACAGCTGTCCCTCAGGGTGGCACTGGGCTCCTGCATCCAGCAGGACTCAGCCTCAGGGCACGAGAGGACGCAGCGAAGAAGAGCTCTGCAGTTTCTTCTGGCACCAGACTAATCCTCCAGCTCAGCCTCCTTTTTGCTGCTGGGAACAAAAATGAGAAAGCAGAAAGCAGGTTTTTTTAAAAAGGTAGAAACCAACAGGCACAAACAACTGGTACTTGGTGATTGAGGAGCTCAGGTACAGAGGGTGTGAGAGACAAGGTCACAACCGGAGTGGGTGTGGGGTTCTGGTGCACTCCCCTCCAAACCAGCCACGGTGAGCTCCAGCACACACTGGGGACACCCGGCCTGGCACTCACAGAGCTGCTCCAGGGCCTGGCCATGCTGGGAAGTGCCACCACAGCAGCTGAGAGAGCCCCTTGTCCTGCCCCTGGGTGTACAACTCAAAGAACGGAGGAGCTGAGCAGGATCGAGCACCATCCATGTGTCCTAAGGAACCCATCCACAGGAGCTGCCTCAGCCAGCACCAATAATCCCCCACTCCACCACCGCCACCATGCCCAGTTCTGGTCCCTCAGAGCCCTGACACACCCGGCTCACCCCGAGCAGCTCTTGGGGCAGGGCTCCCTGCTGTCTGTCCAGCCTGGTCCTGGGGCTGAGGGGGCCCAACACTGCTGTGAACTCCACTGGAGAGGCAGCAGAGCCACAGCACGAGGAGCTCCTGCACCTCAGGGGATCTGCCACGGATTCACCCCTGAACTGACACCCACTGGCCCACCTTATGTAAGAGTGGGGGACTCTGACCCTGCCCAAGACCTGGGGGCCAAAACCAGCTCCCTGCAGGTATTTCTGTTCACCCTCAGGTCACACCTGTGGGCGTTGGGGCTTTGCTTATGACCAGTGCTGAAAAAAGACCAAATCCCCTCTGCCCTTCCCCTGCTCAGGACACGGCGCTGTCGGAAGCAACGTGTGAGGCAGCGTGGCCACACGGAGCAGAAATCACCTTCTGGAGGCAGCACATGTCCTGATCTCCTCACAGAGCTCACCTTGTTACCCTGCCTGTACCTTTAATGCCATTACTGCAGCTCATTCCATGAGCAGATCCCCTTTTGCCCACACACCCACCTCTCTGGGCCGGCAGGGAGAGCCTCCAGCACCTCCAGCGGAGCACAGGGCTGCTTCCGAAGGTACTCCCTGGACCTAATGTCAGCCTGGAATCGAGGAGGAAAATGAGTGAGAACAGGCTGAGCAGCCCGGCTGGTGCCTGCTCTGTTATCCCAGTGTGCCCCATCCACCCTGCTGGCAGCACATCCCACCAGGAGCACTGCACGGCTCAGTGGTACAGCAAGGCAGGACAGCCTGGGGCAAGGAGAGCACCAACCACATCCCAGGAACTGTTAGAAAGCGTTGCTGGGCATTTACTGGGTGTTCCTGCCCCCACCCTGAGGTGTCTGCTCAGCCCTCCAGTGCTGCACGACTCAGCAGCAGACCCTTGATGCCATCACAAGCACATCCCGAGCTCTTGGACAACTCTGAGGACTGGCAGCTGATTTTTACAGTCCTTCAAAGTTTTCTTCTCTTTTAGAAACTTCTTTCTCAAACACACTGCTGTGACATTTCCGAGCAGCTGCTGTGCCCACCTCAAAGGCAGAGTGTCTCTCCCCACTTACAAAGCAGGATGTGACCTTCCCAGCTGGAAAAGCTTCACAGTGTCTGGTGACAACGCTCAGAAATTGGGTTAACACATCCCCGGGGACTGTCCTTGAAGCACTTGCTGCTCTCCCCCCGTGCTGCTCCCGAGGAGCCTCTCCTGCAACCCCGGCAGCTCCCAGGCCCCTCACCCCAAGCCCCGGCGGAGGCTGTGCCTGCTGCTGGAACCTGCTGCACAACTGCAGAGCCTCCTGCCAGCTGAGAGAGTTACATAAGGGGTGGTTTGTTTGGGAGATTTTTTTCCCTTCTCTCTATAATTGGACAGTTTCATAACCGAACTGACAAATAACTTTGATCACTCTTCAGGATAAGCGATTACGTGATGGATTTTATAACCAGGGAAGGAGGCTGCTCAATAGTCCCCACAGGGAGACCAAGGAGCAGAAGGCACAGCTACCAACTATTTTTCTAGGGAAGAAAAACCCCAACCACGTTCTGCTGAGAACATCAGCTAATGCTTGATGAGGTGGCAGTTCTCAGGCAGGGCTCACTCCTAACACAGCACTGGAGTCAGCTTAAGGTGGTGATTAACCACGGGCTAATCAATAAAATGGATCACTGTCCTGCAATAATCCTCACAGATTTGGGCTATTTTCAGAGGGGATGAGTGCCGGCTGTGGAAGTGTTGCTTTGCCTGTTACCTGAGGGGCCGTGGTGGTCCCTGTGCACAGCAAGCTTGGAGAGGTGCACCCAGAGGGAGCTGGAGTCTCAGGACACCCGTGACTGACGTCCCATCCCAGAGGAGAGGCTGGTGCCTTGGCTCATTCTCCTGAGGGCAAGCGCTCAGTGTTTCACAGAAAGGGAGCTGCAGGCCTGTCCTTCCTGCTGGGCTGGAGCAACCTCAGGCTGTCCCAGCAGCCCCTCCCTGAGCCAGCCCAAACCCGCCGGGCGCAGGGCCGGGGGCAGCTGAAGGAAGCACCGAGTGAGCAGGAGGTTGGTGAGCGGCCACCAGGAACCTGACCCAGCGAGAGCAGAGCGGGCTCCCAGGGCAATCCCTGCCAGCTGGAGAGCGGCACCAGCTTCTGCTTCCCCGCTGTGCACCGGGATCCTGGGAATGAGCAGGCCTGGAGCGCGGGCAAGCACCAGGGAGGGGTCTGACCTCTGTCAGCAGGAGGCAAGGGCAGTGCTCTCAGCAGGGCTCGGCATTGTTCCAGGGCCACTCAGGCTGAGTGCTGTGCTGAGTATTCTGGGATGGCAGCTCCTGCCTACCTCAGTTCCTGCCTGGAAGCTCCGAAGGGTCAGCCCCGTGCAGGACCTCACAAGGGAGCACAGCTCTCCCGGATGGGCCTGGCACGTGGAACGAGGACTGAGTGGGATGTAAATACTGATCGCAGGTGACAAGGCAAGTTCATCCCTCTGCTTCCTCCGAGAGATCACTTCTCTCATCTGCACCTCAGCCAGTTCCTTGGCAGCACAACCACACTGTGGGCTGAATGCAAATGGAACCCTTCCCGATCCCTGCCTGGACAGTGCTGCATTCCCGGGAAGCACCACATCCCCTAAAGCAGGAGGTCTGAGTTCCCACAGCAGCTGCACTGCACATGCTGCCCTCACACAAACCTCAGGAGCTGTGGGCAGCTGAGCTCTCACAGACCATTGTATCTCCAGGGCTGCCAGAACTTCCAGACCAGGACCTGATGATCCACAGGTCTTTCCTGACACTGGGAAACCTGTAAGCCCTTCACTTATCGGGTCTGCAGTTTCTGGAGACGTACCACGGCAAAAAGGCCAAGTCAGCCACCCACAGCAGGATTCCCCACAGCCTCCTGCTGCCTGACTCCAGCTCCAGGTGCTCCAGAGCTGAGGCTTTCAGCTCTGCCTGTGCCAAGAGCTGTGGCAGTCACCACACAGAGGAAGCGCAGCACGGACAAGTCCCATGGAAAGGTTTGAGTGTCCTCATCTCCTGCCACCCTCTAGAGTAAACACACCCTCCTGCTGGATTTTTCATCTCTCTGTAAGCAGAGTGATAATAATTCATTCCATCACGCTAAGGAAAAGGTCACAGAGAACTGGAAGAGTCTCCGAACATGAGCAAATCCTGGAGATGTCTGGAAGCGAAATGAGGGTGATGAAAAGCTCCGAGACACCTTTTTGTTTCCAAAGGGAATGCTTTTCCCTTCTCTTTGAACACGCCGAGCTGCAGAGCTGGCTCGGAGCTCTGCAGAGGCATCTGTCCCTGGCTGGAGCAGGTTACATAAGGAGCTCCACCAGCCTCCTCTGGTCTGGCAGGTGCTGGGGCTGAGACTGGCTCTGCTACAGACACCCCAAGGGTCGTTTTGCTCTAAGGAGTAAGATTTTGGGGTGGTTTATAAGTAGAATCTCAGTTCCAGGGAACACTGCAACTCTGGAGCAGCACCCAGCAGGGCCACCCAGCGCTGCCCCAGGGGCTGCTCAGGTGGGCACACCCCTGACCCCGCCAACCCCGCACAGCAGCGATGCCAATGGGCTGTCCCAGGGCAGTGTTAGGGACAGGGACACCCGGGCAGGCCCTGGGGTCACTCCTGGCTCTGGGCCGTGGAGCCACCAACAGAAGAGTGACCTCGGGGAGAAGGCAAGCACTTGCCAGGCCAGAAGTCCCAAAGGCTTTGAGCTTCTCCAGAGCCTTTCCCTAAGTTCTGCTGCGATTTATAATCAGCCAAGGCTGAGCCTCGGTGGCAGCTGCAGCTTGGTGACAGTGATGCAGTGCTGTCACCTGCTGGCTGGTGGCTCCGTGCGGAGCGCGGCACCGGGAAAGGCCCGGAGGAGCAGCACTGCGGGCTGTGCTGGGCTCCAAGTTCCCCGGGAAAACTGCATTCCCAGCTCCTGGGGATTAACACCAGCATCACAGGAGCTGCCTGCAGAGAGGAAGCAGGAAATCAGTCAGGCTGGGTCTGCAGGCAGGGCTGGGAATGCTGCCGGGCACCGCGTCAGGACAACGGGCCTGGAAGGACCAGTGAACACCACCGTGGGCTGGGGGAACAGCCCAGCAGGAGGGTGTCAGCAGCAGAGAGGGGCAAACAGGCTCTGGAACACGCCAGGGGCTTGGCAAACACTGCTGCCCGCCCCGCTCCCACCTGCCTCCCCTGAGCTGCGGGGCCGTACCTGCCGGATGGGCTCCGGGATGCGGAAGCGGCAGCAGGCCCTGACGAGGCGCACGGCCGTGTCCAGGCTCACCCGGTGGCCCACGGAGACGTAGAGGGGCTTGGAGCTGTTGTTGTAGCTCCGCAGCACCTGGGCAGTCAGAAAGGAGGGATCAGGCACTGAAGAGGCTCACTTGAACACACCCAGAGCGGGGGGGGAATTAGGAGCCAGCCAGACCCCTCGGGTGGGGTGGTGGCTCTGTGTTTGCAGCTCCCAGCCTTCCTGAACATCTTCTCCATCCCAGCGTCTCCTCTAGAGACTGTTTGTCCCTCGTGGCCCCTCCCCAAACGCCTCAGGCTGCTCTGGGATGCAGGGAGATGTGCCAGTACAGGCTGACAGAACACACAGGAAGTGTCTTACAGCTGCCTGTTCCCGCTCTGCTCTGAGTCAGACGCTCCCAGACTGATCCCAGGAAGCTGCCAGGGAACTGGCACCTCTCCCAGACTGTGGCTCACAATCCAGGGTGCTGGAGCACCTCAGGTGCCACAGCCACGGACGTGAATGTTCCCAACACTTGAGCTGCCAACTCCCAAGCCATCAGTGTGGAACCACCTGCGCCGTCAGGAAGGGGCCAGCAGTGTCGCTGGTCACCTGCTCACACCTGCCCTCCTGGACGGGATCACTGAGGCAGCCCCACTGCGGAGAGTGACCAGTGGCCAAGTGACAGCTTACCATGCCCAGGACTTTCCCCGAAGTGCCTGTCAGTGGGAATGTCTCTCCTGACCTCTGCAGGGAACGAACCTAGGGATAAACACACACAAAATCAGGTCATCAGCACATAATTGTATGCGGTGTCCAAATTCCCTTGGGATATTAAAAACCAGAACTAAATCCCAGCCTGGCCTAACCTGCTCCCTGTGCAGCTCGTCCCTGACCAAGCCATCCACCTGCAGGAGGTTCTTGGCCACTCCAACGCACGGCAGGTCCGTCAGGACTCCGAGGTGACAGGCTGTGCCAAACCCTGTGCCAACAACCAGCCACTGTAGCTGCAGGACACCAGCAACAGGAACCCCAGGGAGCAGCACCAGGAGAGCCGGGCTCTCCAGGAACAGCCTACCTCTGGGATGGAGCAGGCCATTCCCATCTACCAGAAGCACCTGAAAAAGCCAAAGCAGAAATGTTATTTCCTGGGCACTGAGAGCACTCCAAGCAGCAATCAGGGATGCTGGCTCTGGGGGGAAGGGGAAATCTCTCTTGGTTCTTCAGTTCTCCCTGTAAGGCTCTTCCTGCCTGTGCCTGACCCTAAAGCAGCAGCAGCGTGGGGCTGGCAGGGCCCTGCACACACCACGGGGCTCCCAGCGCCACAGGAGGCCCGGCTGCTCTCAGCTCCACATCCCTGCTCCCTAAGGAGAGGGAACGGATGCTCCAACACAGCTCTGACCCTGCCCCGCCAGCTCAGGCTCCGGAGGGAGAACACCTTTCCCAGGATTCTGCACCCAGGACACCCCAAGCCGGGACAAGGAAAACACACCACACCTGAGGCTGGAGCTGAGGCTCCTCCTGCTGCAGTCTCTGGACAGCTTCCACCAGGAAAGGGACCTCTCGGAAGGCCAAGAACCCGGCTACGTACGGGGCACTGACGGCCACCATGCGGCAGTCCTGGTACAGCACCTGGAGCAGGCACAGACAGGACCTCGGGAGCTGCCAGAGTCCCTGCACGTTCCAGAGGCTCCTCCTCTGGTTCATGTCCCCTCTGCTCATCCCTTGTAAACCCAGGGACGCGTCAAGGCAGCACAAATAAATGATTCCTGTCTTGCCCTGCGGATCACAGCAGGGCTTGAGATTCAGCTCATTAAAATCCCAGCAGACAGCATCAAACTTTATTTCTCCGCTTGTTAAGAGCTTTTACAGTCAAAGATAATTTTTATATCATTTTGAAAGCTGGGAAAGAGACCAAAAATCTTTATTAGTTCAAGTAAAATGACTGTGAGATCCATGGTGGGTTTGGAAAAGCTTTCCTATGTCACATCCCATATTACCGGCTGTTTCCCAGCAAGAGCTCACACGCGAGACTCTGCACGGGAGCACTACAAACACCTCCCTGTGCCCACGGGCACCAGCTCCCCTGCACAGACACTGCAGCTGCCTCTGGACCCCGGGTGAGTTCCCAGCCATCCTACAAAACTCCTGCATTTGGGAGCTGTTTGTATCACACCTTCCTAAACTTCTGCCTAAATCCTTACACATATTTTTTTCTGTTTATCTTTCTCGGGAACACACAAGTGGAAGGTTGCTGAACACACGCAGAATCACGGAATGGTTTGGTCGGGAGTGACCTTAAAGCCCATCCAGTGCCACCCCCTGCCGTGGGCAGGGACACCTTCCACCATCCCGGGTGGCTCCAAGCCCCGTCCAGCCTGGCCTTGGACACTTCAGGGATGGGGCAGCCACAGCTCCTCTGGGCACCCTGTGCCAGGGCCTCGCCGCCCTCACAGGGAAAAATTTCTTTCCAATATCCCATCTACCGCTGCCTTACGGCCCCGCGGTTCCGGCACGGCCGGACACAGCCCCGGTTCCCCGCGGTACCTCGAGCGCCGGGAAGCTGAGCACGACCAGGGAGGCGCAGGCACGGCTGTCGTCCCCCTTGACGTAGGATAAATCCACACCTCCCACTCTCTCCAGCCCGGTAAAATGGGCATCTTTCTGCCACTCCTCGGTGTCCTCCTCCACCACGCTGGCCTTCAGCCGGGCCTGCTCCCTGCGGGACCCCCGGCGCCGCGGTGAGAGCGGGGTCCCCTCCCCGGGAGCCGCCTCCCCGCGCCCCCGTCCCGCCCGGCACGAACNCGCACCGAGTCCCGGCCGCACCGAGTCCCGGCACCGGGCGAGGAAGGAGCCGGGAGCGGCCGCGGGGCTGAACGAGTTTATTGGGGAGGGGGGGAGCAGGGCCCGGCCCGGGACAAGGCGGGGGTGCCGGGCTTAAGGCAGGGAAGGAGCTCCGGCGTTCAGGGCTCCCTTTTTCCTTCCTCGTCCCGCCGCAGCGCGGTGGGAGTGAGGAGGTGCCGGGCGGGGGCCGGTTCTGCATCCCAGTGCTGACGCGCAGCGTCAGGAGAAACGCAGACTGAGAAACATAAATCCCTGTCCCGGCACGACGGCACCATGATTTGTAAAAAAAAGTCCTTCATGTTCCTCCAGTGGCTCTGGGGCTGCGACGATTCAGGATTCACACGGAGCTGCTGCATCTCTGTCATCCTCCTCCTCCTCCACGCCACCTCTCCTCTTCATATCATGTGAACAACAACCCCAAACCCAAAGAACAACCAACAAACCCCAAACAAATGCCCAAAAGTTCCAGAAGCCCCGAAATGGGTGTTGTGGCACCCATTGTGGCATCCCTGGCAGTGTCCTGTCCTAACTTTCCCTGTGCTCCCTCTTGAAGAGAGCAGCTGCTTTCCAGGTAGCAGTGGCATGAGAGAGAAGAATCTCATCTGGGAATGTGTCTTCCAGGTCCATAGCTAATTCAGAGTCTTTGGCATAAAGGTAAGGCAAGAGTGATTCCTTCAGGCTGGAAGACAGAGCAGAATAGCATTAATAGCTGGGGTACAGCGAACCACAAGCGCCACAATATCAGTGCACTGCACCACCCAAAATACTCAATGCACACAATTTAACAGGTGTGTGTGGAGTGAGAAGGGTTAAAGAGCCAGCTGGATGCACAGAGCCCAGCAAGGGGAGGCTGAAGGGCACAGCTGAGCTCTGGGGCCGAGCTGGGCCTGTGCAGAGCTAAATGTGCCTATCCCTGAAGGCTGGGCTTGATGATCATGGAGTTTTTTTCCAACCTTAATGAGTTTGTGCTTCTATTATTATTTTATCCAAGTGCCTGCAGAAGCTTTTGTGTTCACGGACAGCAGCTTCTGGTGTGTTCCAGCAGTGTCCCCAAAAGAGCCTGTGTGAGATGGAAGTGACACCTGCCAGAAATGGGTGTGGATACTCCCAGTGCTGCTGGTTGGGCCGTGACCCCCAGGACAGGCCTGTGCCAAGGGAACTGTTCCCATCGTGTGTGTGCTCAGAGGCAGAGAAGCTCCAGTTAACAACAACTGTGGTGGGTTTGGGTGCGTAACTCCTACCTCCACTTGGGTCTGAATTCCTCCACAGCTTGGACACGTCTCAGCTTCAGGATGATCATTTCATGGAGCTCCTGCAGGAAGGTTTCCAGCCTTGAGGGGACCAGGAAGGTGTGCAGGAGCTTGGCAAGCTCTGGGGTGAGCTCTTCTTTGTAGTCTGGACTGATGTCTGCAAAAGGATCCTAAAAATGCAGCGAGGGGAGAAAAAAACCCAAGCACACATTTGAGCAGCTGCAGGCAGGGCAGAGCAGAGCAGGGCACGCAGAGGGGCTGGGGTTCCGTACCCTGCCGAGGCGCAGCAGCTGCTCAGATTTGTGGGCACACAGGAGCTGCCACAGGGCCGTGCTGTGTCTGAGCTGGCACCGCCTGAGGGCCTGGAAGAGAAGCACGTCTGTGGTGTGAGGGACGTCCTTGGAGCCTGTCCCCAGCCTGCCCTGCCCAGAGAGAGCTCAGCACGGAGCTCATCCAGCCCCTTAGCCTGGGTGTAGCCCATCTGCCCTCTCACCCTTCCCCATTTGCCTCCAATAATCCAGTTTTTGATATCACGACAGGGAGTGGGGAAGTGAGAGGGCTCTGTTGAACATACTGGGCTTGACGGTCACACTGGCTGGATGTAGCATAAACCAGGGCAGATTTTATCCTGTAAGAACCTGAGCTTTGCCCTCAGGACTCACCTGCAGCACGTGAGGGTTTGTCTGATCCCCCATCTGCAGGACTTGTCCAATGTAGTCAGTCAGCAGCATCTCAGCCTTCTCACCGGCCATGGCCAGGAAGCCCAGGGTGATCTCAGTGAGGGACAGAGCATCACACACATCACTGTAGGACTGCAGCTCCCCGCTGATCATGTTCATCATAGAACTGGGCAGAGCACTCTGAAAACCATGAAGTGACAGTTAATATTATTTTAGAGCCATTCCTTTTTCTGTTCAAATTGCTCAGGTCATGGAAGACATCAGAGCCTCAGATTTAGGAAACTGAAATGCTGAACTATCTCCCTTTTCTTTGTAAATCCTGACTGACAGCACAAGGCCAGACTGCACATACCCAAGGCATGCTGAGAAATCAGCAGGTAAGCCTTTGGATGGATGAGGCAAGGGACAGAAAACCCTTGGAAAACCAGGGATTTCATGCTTCCCTGCTTCCTGCAGTGCAGGAACCCACCTGCTCCAGCTTATTCCTGACATCACTGAACAGCTGCTCATAGTTCCGGTCATGTCTGTGCACCAGGGTGGGGATTCCCTGTCAGGAGAGAAACCCATGGAAGTGAAGCTCTGGAAAACTGCTCCCAGTGCCCTCCTGGCTGCACAGCCCCTGCCCGTCCTACCGTCAGTGTGATGAGTGGCTTCCCCTGCAGGAACTTGCTGATCACTTGCTGCTGGATCCTCTCCAGATCAAAGTCCTGCAGCGTCTCCCCTCCCTTCTCCATGCTGTACTGGCAGTTGGACAGGATCAGAGGGATCAGGTCTCTCTCAACCTCGTAACTGATCAGGTGCAGGTCGGCCACTTCCGAGGGGCTGATCAAGTACCTGCAGGGAGCAAAGGGCCTCCGTTCAGAGGGAGAGGCCTCTGTGGAGCAGGGAAAGCTGACGGTGTGGGAGCAGGAAATGCAGCAGAGCCCAAAGACTGGAACAGCAGCACACCTGTCATCCCCCTCGATGTGCCTGTTGACGGAGTGCACGAAGTCGTTGTGCAGCCCGATGAGGTAACTGGCCAGGGCCGTGGAGCACAGGCCCAGCCCCTGCCGCCGCGGCAGCAGCACCTCCAGCCTGCTGTCCAGGCTCAGCTCAGCATCACAGTAGCCTTTGGGCAGCTTAATTTCCCCTGAAATACAGACAGGAGTGTTTGAGGAGGCCCAGAGCCAGCCCGGGCTGAGCCAGGGCAGGAGCCAGGACAGAGCCCGAGAAAAGCCGTGCTCTCGGCCTTAGGGACAAGCACAAAAGGGAACAAGGTCAGGTGAGAAAGGAAACAAGTTCAAGTGAGAATACTACAAGAGGGAAACAAATTCTTCCCCTTGTACCTAGACTCTTAAAATTCAATGGCCAAGCTCAGTTTTGAGGACATGCCTTAGCATCACTGATGGGAGGAACCTGAACTGAGAACGAGGAGCAGGGCTGGGAAAGAAGCTGCTCACCATTGGTGTCCAGGGAGCTTCTCAGCTTGTTCCAGACAGACAGAAACACGGTCACTCTTCTCTCTAACAGGTCCCTCATCACGCCTGAGAAACAACAGAAAGATAAACCGATGAAACACCTTTTCCTGGTGAAACTCTGCAATACAGGGATCTTCAGAGCACACGGCTGAACTCCAGGCAACTGCTCCAACTGCTCAAGCGACTAAACAGATACCAAACACCTTTCTGATGGTATCAAATGGAGTCATTTGCTCGGTTTGTTAATATTTTTCCATTATTGTCTGCTCCTGGCCCAGGCCACAAGGATGGATTGGTCCTTAGTCTGATTCTGCATGACCTTTATGTACTTTGCTGTAAGTACTTAAAAACATCAGTAATTGAACTTAAATACAATTGAAGGAGTTGCCACAAACTTCGTGAAAGGGAGGACGTTTATTCCACTCTTCAGGCATGCCCTGCTCCAGAGCTGAGCTTAAAATGCCAACAAAACCACTGCTGCACTGTGCAGAGCTCCCACCCCTTGTACAAAAATCTCCTGTACTTAATTCCCTTTAAAGTAATCTGGTAACTTTTCCAACCATATCCAGGTCTCCAGTTCATTTGGATGAGAGTTAAAAGGAAAATGGGAGTTTTCCCCTTCACTTTCAACTGGACAATCCAGCATTTTCTATTTCATTAATTATGGCTTTGGCAGGGTCTCCTCACCTGAGTGGGGTTCCCTGAGGAATTCCCTGATGGAGCAGCGTTTGATCTCCGCTGTGTTCTGGAATTGCCTCACCAAGTCTCTCTGCAGAGCCAGAATCTCTGGTAGGAATTTCACCAGCCTCAGCTCACTTTCCTGGAAGAGGAAAGGGAACCTGTGGGTAAGGCTGTTGGGAATACTTTTATGGAATTACTTCTTAAATGTTTAAAAGACAACAATATTTTCCACGTTCATTCTCAAGAGCATAGCAAGAACTGAGAATAAAGAAACTGGATAATCCAAACGTGGTTTAGTCCTGGGCAACTGCTCCAGGTGACCTGAGCCAGGGCTGGAGGTCCCTTCCCACCCCAACCAGTCCGTGGTTCTGTGCTCTGATCTTTGAGCATCCCAGGCTCTCACCCCTGTGCCACCCCCACCTTCTGCAGGAACTTCCAGAGGAGAGGGACGGTGTCCTTGGCATTCTTTTGCTGCACCACGTGGCCCAGGTTCTCCACTGAAACCCTCCTGCGGCAGCTCCACATCTTGGAGTGGTGTATGTGGCTGTCCCCTGGCAGCTGGGACAGGAATGCAGCTGGGTCCCCATACACTATTTTCACTATGGGGTTGGCAGAGATTCTCTCATCCTCTTGTATCTGTCGGTTTAACTTCAGGAGCTTTTTATCCAAATCCTGCATTAAAAAAAAAAAAAAAGGGATATTTTGAAATACCTTAACTGAGCAAAGCCACTTCTGCTTTTCCAGCTGTACAAAATCATCCCCGAACAACTCCAGTCTCAGACTCCCATTTCCCCAGGCAGAATAAAGGCAGCTGATCCTTAACCTGCAGCTGTGCCAAGGACAGGTTGGCTTTAGGAACAGCCAGGTGAAAAGTGTAGCACCTATTACAGCACGTCAGATTTCCAGTGGATTTTGAATTGCTCAGCTACTGACTCTGTACAGCAGATTTCTCACCTTCAATTCAGGAACAATAATTGTGTTTGCAACTATTTCTTCCCATTTGTTTCTCTTCTGTTTGGTGGAGAGAACATCATCAAACTGCACCAGCCCTGCAACAGGAATATTTCACCTCTTACATCTGCAATATTTCAGTGAAAAGAAAGCACAGATCCACAGGTCCTAGAAGTCAACTGAGTATCTTGGTCCAGCTGCAGAGTGACACCCAAACGTCACACACTGATCCGGGTTTCCAGGAGCTTCAGCCAGTCATTCATGGGAATGATGGGGACATTTATACAACTCCTTCATAATCCCAGAAAGACTGAACAGGTTGTCCAAGGTCAGACTACGACCAACAACAGACTGAAGCTTGGAATACTGACTGGTGCTGTCCCACTCAAAATAGGGGGTATTTACACGTAAATCCCTCTGTGCCACAGTGACTCCAGATCCCACCATGAACCCCACTCTGCCACCCCTCTTCTCCCAAAGAACTTCTGGGAGCCACTGAGGCAGCACAGAACACAGACTGCACACAGCACGAGCTGCTGGGAGCCGCAGCCCTGCTCGGGAGCTGGAGGCTCTGCCCATCTGTCATGACGTTATATTGTCAATAATTCATTTTCAGAGTTATTGGCTGCACCAAACTTTGCAAACCCCACGTACTCGACTGAAAGAAGCAAACAGCCAAAAATTCTTCCCTCCCTACAGTAAGAAACAAGCTTCAAACTCTCTATTTTCCTCTTCAGCTCAGCTACTGCTGTTGGAAGTGGTTTATCAGCAAAGTGGTTGCACGGCCACAGCCCTTCAAATACAGTCCCAGGTGTGACAGGGCAGGTGGCTTTTCTTACACTGGCCTGGCTGCTGCTGGGGGGCCTGCAGGAGGCTGCTGAGCACGAGGTGCAGGATGTTGATAGTGTCATCCACACTCTTCCCCAAAATCCTTGTCAGCTGTACCAAGTCCTCCTGGATGTGCTGCTGCAGGAAGCTCACCACATCAACCACTCTCGGCTTGATCATCCTTCCCAGGAACTAAAGACAACAAAGGCAAGAGTTGAGCACAGCCAAAAACATCCAGGGAAGCACAAGGCACACAGAGCTCAGTCCTGCCAGGCACCCCCGCCTGTGGGATTCCTGCCACCTGGGCCCATCAAGGCAGGGGTAGGTGAATATGCCCTGCATGGATGTGCAGAAATTAACCAAAATCCCTCCTGAGCAAGGAGGGAGGGAATTTGGGTCTTGCATCTTGACGGACTGCCCTGGTCACTTGGCAACATGATGAAAAGGACCAGCAGCATACAAAGGTTTCCCTACACTTTGTGCGACCACCTGGAAGAATTTTTGGAAGATACCTGAGGGGCTCTGGAGGCTCCCAGCAGCATTGACAGGTGTGTGAGCAAACGGAGCAGCACAAAGACCACGGGGGACACGCCCCGGTCAGACACTCCCAGGGTTCTTCTCTGCTGAACATCTCCAAGAATGTGGCCAGTTTGAGTTCTGTCTTCACGATTCCTGTAGGAAAGTGGATATATGGTATTTTTTTGCCTTGACAAAAACCACACAAGACATCTCTGATACCCAGCAACGTCTTTTTGACCCATAATGTCTTTGAATGCTGTAAAAGCTGCCAATTCAAAGTGCTACAGGGTGTGACGGCTTCCAGTCGGTTTTGTACACAGAAAAGCAAATTTCTGTGGTTTTGCCGCCCGATTACTCTTGCTTGGACATCCCTTCCCAACACCTTCCAGAGAGCAGCATGAAGTGGTTGGTACCTCTGGCCTTTGAAGGCAGCACAGGCAAGTCCTACATCATTTAGCACTGCAGAGGTACTGAAGCAAAGCATACCCGGACAGCTTGAAGCCCTGCAGGGCTTTGTGCTGGGTGCCTCCAATGGGGGCGCGGCAGTCGGGACAGCGGCTCATTTCCATGGGGAGGCCACACTGGGAAAAGCAAAAGGAGAACACTGAATTCCAAAGCAACAGCTTCTCCAGCAGAGAAGGAATGAAACAAAAATCCAAGCTGTAAGTGGTTAATTCAAACCCTGCTACAAAGTGGGCCCCTGCCTGATGTTTCCTAATTTATGGTATAAATCTTAGGGGTATTCTAGGTTTTACATTACAATGCTAAAACGATCAATAATACCGAGTTTAGAAGTGGAACTCTGTGCCTCAGAACCTTAAAACCAGTAAACAAAATAAAACAGTTTATTGTTGAAAACTTTGTCTGCTTAAATACCCACCAGTCCCAAATTCTTACCTCTCCCACAGTGCAGGGGTGGCCATTGGGACATTCTGTCAGAAGAGAAACAAACAGGACAGTATTCTAAGACAGATTTATAAAGCCCCTGTTTTTCCCTTTCATTGGGACCATCATCCTGGAGCAAGAAATATACTTCAAGATCTAATCAAAAGCCCAAAGAACTGAGGCCCACACAGGAAGCCAAGAAATTTTTCAGTGCTGCTTCTCCTTGAGAAACAAGGAATCAAAGCCTGACAGATTCTGCTGCTGAGTGCAGGAATGCTCCCGGCCCCCATTCCCAGCTGCAGGAAGGTCCAGCTGTGGGAAGCAGAGACAAAGCCAGCCAGGAAGGTGGCAGAGTTCTCCTCTCACCCCCTGTGTTGCCCTTGTACCCCCTCAAGCTCTGCGAACAGCTGCAGACTAAACAGCACTGGATGTCCTTTGGTGCATCACCCACAGAAACTGTCACTACAAATCTGGATTTACCAAAGACAACTCGTGCTGAGGAGTGTGTTTGTCCTCACATTTGGAACAGTTTCATTCTCCAAACCCAAGGAAATCCCTTCCCCAGCCAGGCAGCAGCACTCACCATACCAGTGCAGAGCGGCCAGTCCCTCCCAGTCCCTTGCCTGAGCCATGACATCCTCAGGCATTGTGGGCAGAAAAGAGTGCTGAGGAGGGAAAGGGGAAAACAGTCACAAATGGATCTGTAAATCGGCTCTTTCCTGTAGCTGTCACTCACCAGTTCTCTGTTCACACTGGGGAACGGAGACATCTGAGAGCAGAGGTCAGGCAGGTGACGCAGATTTTCAAATTCACCTTTGAAAATCCACTCTTACAACTGTCAATACTGTTAAAACTTGCATGTGCACTCTCCAGACACCCTGGCACTGCATTCCTGATGCATCCTGGTGCATACCAGCATGTCTCCTTCCACCCTGGGTAGCCAGGAGTAGCAGAGCAGCAGCTCCCTCCCCCCTGACTCAGGAGCCAGTGCTCTCTGAGCAGGCAGCTCAGCACAGTGAGACCTGCCATCAGCTTTCAGCCTTGCTCACCCAAGTATCAGCAAAGGTATTTGCTTCATACTGCTCAGGATGCAGAGGTACCTTGAAAAGGTACCAGGCCAGAGCTTGTTGTTGTGCTAATTAACCCCAACAGCACTGAAATAATCACCCCCCAGTATTTCACAGCTCAAACAGCAAGTTGGAGCATTGCTGTTGAGAAAGGTCCAGCAGAGGATCCAGCAGACGCAGGCAAGAACCAGGGATGTGCTGAACTGCACGTGAGCTCCGTGCCCTTACCTGCATGGTGTGTGGCTGGAAGGCCAGGTTCCTGAGGGGCTGCAGGACAGGGCTGTGCCCGCAGAGCAGCACAGCAGCCACGTGCACAGCCATCTCCACCAGCGCTCCATGCTGGCTGCAGCCCCGCGGCTCCACGGCCAGGGTGGGCAGGCCGTTCCTCACCAGGGCAACTGCAAAGAGCTGCAGCTCGGGGGAATTCAGCACTTGGGAGCTCTGGATGAACTGAGCCATCGCCTCTGTTTGCTGAAAGCACACATTTGAAAGAGCTGAAGCCAGCAGGATACTGGCCACCCAAGCGAAGAGCGCTGGCAGCTGCTTCCCACGCTGGGTTACCCTGCTTTGAAAACCTCCCCAGACTGCTCAGCTCGGCCCATCGCCCTGGCTGGGGCACCAGAGCAAAAGCTCCTGCACCACTGATTCAGATCCCCTTCATCCTTACCCATGAAGCAGGTTTGTCACAAGCTTCCAAAGGGGAGTGTCCTACCTGCTGCTTGGGATGAAGGCTTGGATCCCTGGCACCGTACAGGGCAGTGACCTCTCGGAAGATGGCCAGGAGCAGGTGGGCGGATTCCAGAGCTGGGGAGCTGCTGGAGGCCTGGAGAAGAACCAAGGATGTGGCAGGGGACAGGCCAGAGCTGTCCCAGCTACAGTGAGAGGATACACAAGTGGGAAAGTAAAGAAAACACGCGCTTGAGCACAAGCCACAGCGACCTCCCAGCAAAGGCCCCCAGGTGCCTCCATGGGAACGGACACTGCCCACAGGGACACCGAGCTGGAGCCATCCAAACCCCAGCAGGGGGCTGCTGAGGACCGGGCCCAGCAGGGGTTTGGAGGGAGGACTGGGCTGTACCTTCTCGGCCTCGAGCAGCCCCTGGGCCGTGCCCTCGATCATGGCTTGTCCCACGGCGTCGCGCAGGGCCCGGTACCGCTCCCCACACACCAGGTACCGGTCGATGTGGTTGGACTGGCTGTGCTGCACCTGCCAAGGGAACAGCCATGCAGAGCACTGGGGACAATAACCCAGCTGGAGGAGGCAGAATCTCCTCTTCCTCCCAAGCGCTGGGGCATCTCAGCCTCCCCAGAGCACCAGCGCAGACACGGCCACTCAAAGGTGCTGCAGGAGAGACTCCATTCACCAGAAAGCCAGGACAAGTCACCTTCCCAACCACTGCCACTGTGGCCCGTCCCCCAAGGGCCACACAACAGTAGGAACACTCCAAAGCAGCCAGAGCAGCACAAAGTGAAGACAAAGAGGAGACCAGAACCATCCCCAGGAGATGCCTCTTCTCTACCTGTTGCAGAATTTCTGCTGGGAACACCCAGCTGAACCGTGGCTCTGTGACCAACTTCTGAACAAATTCCATCCCGTGCTGGCTGGCAATCCTCCTGACCAGGTACACACGGTGCCAGTCGTTCCTGGCAAGGCTGCAGAACTTTTCCACATTCTTCAGGTAACGCTGCTTCTCCTTCATCTGCTCTGGCTCTGGAGGAGAAAAAAGAGTTTAAAAAAAAAAAAGAGGCAAAAGCACATCCCACCTTGTAAAACTTCACTGTCTGCACCAGCTGTAGCACCAAGTCCCTTTATTAGTACTGTGTAATTACACAGGAGAACTTCAGAGGCCTCCCTTCCTCAAGTGTTGTCTGGAGCATTTCCTCAGCCAGATTTCAGACAATGATTCATTTCTTTGACAGGGAAGATATAAACTCTTTGATATAAACTCTTAATCCCTTCTAGCTGTGCAGAGCTCTCATTCATATAAAACAATAAGCCTTATAGCAGTCCTGAGTCTGAAGCAGCATTTATGCTTTAAAGTTCAATTTAGTGGGCTCTAAATAAATCTCATTGTTAGCACCAGGAGGATAAAATAAATCTCCTTCCACAGGTGTAACTGCCATGCAACTGCACTGGGGTCACCAGCACAGCCCTGCTAGCAGTTACAGAGCCCCTCTAACACCGGGTACAGGGGACAGACACTGACTGACACCCCCAAGGAAAAAGGGACTTGCTGCTCTCATTCTTGGCCACGCACCAAAACAGGTCCTAGCAGAGCACAGGGCACTGACTGTGTCCAGCCCACCTGCCCTGCTGGCTTCGCTCTGCATCCAGCATTTCCACCCAACAGCAGAACAATCACACTTACCTGTGTGCTGCTGCAAGTCGAAGATCAGCTCTGCAGCCCTGCTCAGGTACAGGCGCACCGTGGCCACGGCCTGCAGGTATTCCACGGAGGATTCCTGAGGAGCCTCTCTGCTGCTCGCTGGGAGATAGTTCTCTGGAAATCTGTCCTCGGGCAGACTGTTTCCGCACTCGTATCCCGGGCTGTCCTCAGACTTTTCACACATGGAATCCTAGAGAGAGGCCAAACACTGGTGAGTGGTAGAGCCACCTCACTGAGCCAGCCCTGTGTCCCCAGGGCACCCGCCCTGTCCCGAGCACAGCAAACCATCCCTGCACCCTCCAGCCCACTGCTCCTCCCATCATAAACCTCTGCCATGCCACCAAACACCACTTTTAGGATGTGCCCCAGCTGTCCCACATTCCCCAAGCTTGGAGCTGAGCAAGAGCCGTGAGCAGGCTGTGAATGACACACATTCCACAATCCAAGATGCCAAGCTCTACCTGTCTGTCCCTTAGCAAGAACACAAATGGTGATTTTAACTACAAAGTCACTTCAAACAAACTAAGTCATGAAACCTCTCCCCTGCTGTCACATTTGTTTCAGGTTGTCCAAAGCCCTGCAAGTTATGCAAGGGGAGGAAACGGAACGATCCAAAAGGCATAATAATTTAAGTCCTGCACAATGACTTAAGTGTCTGTGGAGACAAGAAGGCAGTTCAGCACTGGGCTACTGCGATGAGAAAGGCCCTGCTTGCTGCACTCCTGTGCTGGAGTCTTAACACTCAGACACTTGTCCAAGGGAAAGAATTTATGTAACACCGCAAAGACACACAAACCTTTCCTTGAAAAGCAAGGCTCGCTCCTGAGAGCAGGTTCTGACCAGGTGATTTGATATCAAGTTCCTTCTGGGCTTTCTAGTTGAAAAACTAGTTATGTACGCAAGAAGCATGCCTCATTTTAGGCAGAAGAATTTCTATTCTTCCCTTTTTTTACTCCTGCAACAGTTTCATGGCCCAGCTCTTACCTCCAAGCAGTTGACAAAAAGCAAGTAGAGCTCTTTTTTGTCATTTTTCTCTAGGAGCTCATTGTGCTCCACCTGGGACAGGTAACGCTGCACATCGTCTTTCACTTCATTGAAGCTACAGGAGAGAGAGAGACCCCCTTACACAGCTGCCATGCTGACAGGACCGCTCCTGCTCTAAACCACAGCAGAGCTACCAGAGATGGCTGTGTGACACATGGGGTCACTCTGGATCCAGCTGCAAGACGGAAAAGCCGCTGTGCCATTTTTTGCAGGTGACATTTGGCTTCACAGCCCGAGCCAGGCTCAATGAGCATTTCAAGGGCAAAAGGCATTTGATGTGTTTAAACAACTGATTTAGGAGGTGGTCACACCTGAGAAGGGGCTTTTGTGCCCTGCCTGCAAAAGGAGCTGGGAGAGCTGTGGGAATGGGAGGTCTGTGGAACAGACACAAGATCAGTCCTGATTAGATCTCCATGAATGAGGAGTTTTGCTTTGCTGACCTAGATCAGAGCAGCTACTCAGCCACCTTCCAGCACCCAGGCATGCACCCTCAGCACAGGGTTAGTGAGGAACAGTCAGGTAAACCTCGCACAAGCTGCTCACACTGCACCACAAGCTCCGTGCAAGCCAGCCAAGTTGCATGACTAACGCAAAGGGATGAAATCCACCTGTAAGGATTCAAATTCAACGGAACTCATGGAGGTGAGGAGAACGGTTGGATCGGTTTGATGAGGAACAGAGCAGAACCAGGCCCTGGCCTAACCCCCTTCAGCTGAATGGGCTCACCTGTACTTCAGGAGCAGCTTCAGCATCACAGAGCGGATGATGGGAGTTTCATCCACCTCATCATTAAACGGGGACAGGAATTTTGTGTAGATGGCACGGTGATCTGTGGGATAAGGGAAGGACAGGTTTGGCAGGTGAGAAAAGGTGGTGACAGATTCAGCTCCATAAGACTGAGTGTCAGGGTGAAGGGAGCTCACCTGAATCTTTCACGAAGCTTCTGTGAACAAACAGCAGATTCAGGAGGCTCTGGATCACCTCGGGGTCAGGGGGCTCGTTGTCCTTGAAGCACATGGTGGTGACCATGTCTATGAAGAAATTATTGCACCTCTGCCGGAACAGGGCGTTCTTTGCTATGGCAGCTCTGGGAAGGGCAAAAGCAAACACAGAACCACTTCAACAACGGAGGAATCAACAAGCACATACAGGCAAAAGTCACCAAAGGGAGATACTTTTCCACCTTCCCAACGAGATGATCCTTAAGGTCCCTTCCAACCCAAACCATTCTATGATTCTGTGATTTGCAGGTTTTTACAGAGGCCAAGGCAGCTTTCCCCTTCTTTTGAAACAACAGAACAGACAGGACCTGTTCAGTTCGAGGGAGTGAAGCAGAGTTCCCCCCCACTCTGCTCGTGTTGACAGCCTCAGAGTTAATTTCCTCACAAACCCTCCCCAGCGAACGCTCCCACCTTGGAGAGGGTGGCTGGAGTACCTGAGCTCCTCAGAGACGGTTAACTCCACATCGCCCATGGCAACCCTGCAGTAGGGACAGTGCATCTGTGCTGGCACCAGCCACAGGCTGATGCACTTGTGGCAGAACACGTGGTTGCAGAGCAGGCAGACGGGGTCCTTCGGCTCTCCCAGGCAGATGGGACACGGCTCCAGACCATGCCTGTAATCCAGAAACGGCAGTGAACACAGCTGCTTCCATGCTGCCTCCCCAAAAGCCTTGAACAAGGTGTTCAGCTGCAGCTAGACCAAGAGCAGACAATGCAAGACAGGCTGGCTCACTGCTCTGCTCAGGGTGCAGAACCGAACGGGGTTATTGCTCTTCCTTTGGCTTTCAGTACACCCCATGCAGCACTGCCAGAAATGTGCTGCCAGCACCGGCAATGTCCCTGCTAGCCCCTGCAGCCTGTCCCAGTGTCAGTACCTGTAGAGCCTGCTGCTGACCTCCTCCTTGCACTGGCATAGCACTGTCATCACTGCAGCAAAGGTGGGATGAGACTTCATGTCTGAGTTGTGCTGGAAACACTGCAGAGGCAAAGGACAAAGCCCAGTGACTCAGCTCTAACACCTGAGACCAAAACTCCCATGATCAGCAGAAGCGAAGAGGGAAGAGGTGAAATCACAGCTTTGCTCACCTTGGCAAGAAGCAAAGTGTATTTTCTCACTAAACCCTCGAGTTCTGGCATCACAGCGCGGATGCCAAACAAGACGTGTTCCACGAAGAGCGCCATGGCGAACACCCGGCTCCAGCAGGCTCTGGGGGAGGAAAGCAGGATGGCACCAGAACAGGGGGAGCTGGCAGCAGGAATGGCACTGCAACCAGGGCAGTCGCTGATGTCACTGCTGTTCGTGCTCTCCTCCACAACATTCCTGCACTTCTCTCTTGCTTTGCCCTTTGGTTTCCCAAAGGGATTTTTGTCGAGGACAGAACACATTCCAGCACTTAACCCAGGGGCTCAGGGCACAGGGGCCTGGCATGGAGGCAGCACTGCAGCAGGACCAGCACCACTGCACACACCTTCTCACACCTCTAACTTCTATGTCAAAAAAGTAATTTAAAAAATACCAATCACAATTAGCTACACTTTCTTCAAATAAACTAAACAAGGTCTGTGAGAAACTGGGGTAGCACTCTGGGCTTTCTTCCAAAAAAACAAGATGCAGTGAAATTCCCCATCTCTTGAGTCTTTATGCACAGAGGATGAAGTGGGGATACGCTGCTGGTTAACAGGAACCTGAGGAGAGTTTTAAATAACCCCTGAACCCAGATGGAAGGCACCAGATGATACTGCCAGATTTAGAGAGAGAATCTACAGGAGATGAGGGGGAAAAAATGCAGTTCTTGCTGCTTGGTATGTAATTGAGCCCAGCAGGAACCTGGAAAGGTCTGCATAGCCTGAGAAAAGCAGCAGCAGAACAGCTTCAGGCTGCTCCAATGCCCCAGTGAGCAGAGCTTGGTACCTACTTGAGTTCCCTCAGCAGCTGATGGCACCGACTCCCCCTGCGCTGGGCACCCTCCTCTTTGCAAAGGAATTCAACGGGCATGTGAAGGTTCTTCACTGTCTGCAGCCAGAGCTCGGGAGGGGCTGTCTGCACCTGGTTCTCCAGCTCCTCAGCACACACCATAGCAGCCAGCACGTCCAGAACCTGCACGCACACAGGGCCAAGGGTAACACAACAGTTGCATTTCAGAATTATTTATGGACCTTGGGCTCTCAGTCTGGTTTGCTGCACCACATGTTCTACTGAATAGTGTCCTACTTGATTATTTCAAGCTCTGCAATTCTCATGTTTGTGGCGTGGCTCGTTAGCATGTCCTGTTAACTAATGCAAAAGCAGGGCAAACTGTTTTAAAACCCACTGGTAGCAGTAACAGCACAGCAGATCATTCCCAGTTCTGAGGAACCTGAGCCTGTGCTTCCCCCTCTGCTGTTGGTGAAATCCACAAGAGACTGAACAGCAGCTAATTCAGTGGAGACAGAGCTCCCTGCCAGGGCTGAGGAGCACAAAATGCCTGGGAGTGACTTTACCATCTCTGAGTGTGGAATTCTACATCCTTCCTGCTTCAGGAGGTAGCCAGTCACGCGGGGGTGCACAGCCAGGATCCTGGAGAAGTTCTGCAGGCGGCTCTTGAACCGGTTGTATGCCAGGTGGGCCCAGGGCAGGGAGGGCACCAGCTCCTCTCTCCAGGGGGACTCTGCCACCCACTCGTCAATGCAGGACACGAACACCACGCGCAGACACTGCAGGGGTGGGAAACGGTGAAAACCAAAGGGAAGAAAGGACTTTTAGAACTCATTTTGCACTGGAAATCCTGGCAATATTCTCTCAAAGAAGAGAATCATCTCCCTACAAAGACAGCCTTAAATGTGTCAGTTTAAGGTGTTGCTTCTCTGAGTAAGGTCTGAGTAAGCCCAGCAGCCGCTCAGTGTCCAGTGATCTGCTCTGGGGTTCCCCTGCTGCTGGGCTGTCTCAGAGGGGCATTTTCTCCAAGGCAGGACTGATTCAGAAGGACACAGCCACAGGCATCGTGCTCCTCTCCCCATCCAAAGGGTTTCCAGCTCCCGTTCCAGACACTGACCTGCAGCTCCTCCTGGGAGGACACACCGATGGTCAAGACAATAAAATCTGTGATATAGCACTTGAAGAGCATCTGCCTTTCTTCCTCAGTCAGAGCAGAGATGAATTTTCCCAGGGCAGTTTTCTGGAAGTAATCCACAAACTTCTCAGCGTGGCCTGGAAAATGAGAATGCAGAGAGAAGCTGGATATTGGGAGGAAGCTGGCTTTGACACAGCATCTATCCTAGAGACACTGACACCTAATTAATCACTGATGCATCCAGCACTCCCCTCATCCAGGGCAGTAAGGAGGGACTCAGGCCAGGCCTTGTCAGCCCAGCACCAGTGTCGTATTTCTGGAATCTCACCTTGTCATTAACTCTTGGCATCTCCACAGCATTTTGAATGCAAGGGCACAGAATAGGTGAGAAAGATGAATGGTGAGAAGCACAAAGAAAAGCTGCCTGCACAGAGCTCTGCTGGCTCACAGGAGCACAGAGGGACTGAAGGTGACTCCAGTGACAGGAGGGGCACAGCAGTGACAAACCAGAGCTCAAAGGGCAGTGGATGGAGACGCTCAAGCCAGGCTCTCACCTTCAGTGTTTTGGATGTACTGAGCCTCCAACCACATCTCTTCCAGGTACTCCTTGATCTTCCAGCTGAAGGGCATCTCATTCCCAGCATCAGCAGATACCATCATGTTGTTCTGCACCAGGATTATCTCTGGCTGAGGGCTGGAGGGGTTAAAAGGTAATTAATGCACCAGGCTTTTGTCCAGCCCAGCCCAGCCCAGCCCAGCCCAGCCCGGCCCAGCCCTCGTGCTGCTCCCCCCGGGCTCACCTGTTCTTCCCCACACTGGCAGGGACACTCAGGAGTTTGGTGTCACTGAAGATGAACATCCACAGCTTTGTCACACACTTTGCTACCGGCCTGTCCAGCAGCTCCAGGTTGCCATTCCTGTCTATGACAGCAATCAGGAGAGCCAGGAAGGGAGTGACCACCTTCTGGACTCGCTTCCACAGGGTGTGCCTTTGGGGAGAAAGAGATGGAGAAACCTGTGAGCAACGACATCAGCAAAGCAGGAGGTGACTGTCCTGAATAACTGCTGACATTTGCATGTGATAGAATCCTAATCCTGCCTTTACGGGAAAAAATACCACCAACAAAAAACCCCTGCACTTCTCTCACTCCTGGCTCACCCGTACTCCCACTGTTCCACTCAAGCACTTGTGCACTCCTGTCCCAGTACAGCCCCTTCAGCTCTAAGTCAGCTTCCCCCAGGAGAGGCAAAAATTGCCTTCAGAGAGTTTCCAGCACAGACTGGAGACTGACACTGCAAATATTCAGATTACACAAAGCTGCTGTCTCTGCTACACAGGTGCCACTTGCAGACTCTTCCTGGAAGGCTGCAGGTGACAAGGCAGTGCTCTGTCCTCACCTGAAGGTACCTGCCTCCTGCAGAGCACTGAGGTTGGAAGCCTCCCGAAGCACCCAGTTTTTTGGGTGAAGGGAATTTTCTTCTTGCTTCTTCAACAGGCTGGAGAGACGAGCCTTGGTTATCTTCAGGAAAGAGGCTACGAAACAACAGGGAACTTGTATTTTCTCTTCTATTAGCTTGGACCCAAATATTGCACCAAGCACAGCATTTGACATTTGTTTCAATAATTGGCCAACTGGGAAAAAAACAGCCAGCACAGCCAGAGAAAAAGCCACCACTTCAACAGCAGGAAAAGCCCTACAACAGACTGGAGCATGGACACATTCTTGGGACATCCCCCTTGTCTGCACCATAGCCAGGGCCTTTGGGTCCCCAGTGACCTGACTGACATGTTTTGGTGGTTCCCAGATGCCCAGGAACACTCCCTGCACACACCTTTCAGCTCATCCTCTTTGGAGAAAAGGCCAAGGAGAATCTTAATTCTCTTCCTGCTCCGACTCAGGTCTTCGTTCTGGTCCCGCAGCATCCCCACAGCACTCTGCACACAGGTCCTCAGCAGCACAGTGGTGTCCAGGATCTCACCCTGCCCAGGAAAACGAGGTCATTCCCCTTCAGAGTGCCCCTCCTGTCCCCAGCACACCGCTCTTGTAAGGTTCACAGTGCTCCCTCTAAAGGGCCCGTTGCCTGGCATCCCTGCTCCCAGCTTCCCTCATTTCAGGCTGCAATTCTCAGTGCTTTTGCCGTCAAGAACGTGATGCGACTTCTATGGCCCTTTCAAACCGGCCCGTGACACAGCATTTGTACTGAGATAAGATTCCTGCAGGGGAAAGGTTCAGCAGTTTGAGGAAAGAAGTGGAAACAATCACCGTGACCAGGGAAAACGTGCCCTTCCTGGGAAATGCTACATGTCCCTGGTCCTGAGCACGTCCAGCTGAGGCTGTCAGGGGCACACGAGGCAGGGTGAATGTGGCTGCAGCACAGCCAAGCCCTCAGCCAGCTCCAGCACACACCTCAGAGCACACACAGCTGGAGTGCGGCTCAGGACCACAGCTCCCACCTCCAGGGAGAAAGGCAACAGAAACTCTTACAGCTGATTTTTAGAAACCAGAATGAAATTACTAAGGAATTATAGGGCCGTTAGAATGGTTTATTTCTTTAGTGATGCTGATTTTGACTGGGCAGTGGGAAGGAGGAATTTGTGTCTGATCAGTAACATTCGTGATGCAAATATTGCTGATGGGTTTCAAGTGAAGGGAGACACAAAAGGTGCGTAGCACCTACGGATGACAGAGCAGAGAGCCACAATGACAGCTGAGAGGCAGACAAATGTATTCTGAACTGACCTCATGGTGCTCTGCTGCTGGCACTGGTGTTCCAACCTCCACCTCTTCCTGCTGTGCTTCTCCATTCTCAGGCAGACCTGCGGCTAAGGTGTAGAATTTTATTAGAAAGCAGCAGTGCACTCCCGCATCAGTCAGATGAGAGTTTATTTTGGCAACTGCATCCCAGAGCAGCAGAACATCTGTCAGAGATGACTGATATCATTAGCACCTGCATGAGTAGCTGAGATTCACCTCTCAAGCACAGCCACAGCTGCTCGGGCTGTCAGGCTTCATGCAGCAAGGACTGGAAGAAATGTGACACTGAGCTAATGCCTTAAGCTCTCCCTGACTCCTGTCAGGCAGTGTGGTGAAAAGAAAAGGAGTAAGAAAAAGCTGAGGGGAAAGAAAGACCCTTGTCAGTGGTCTCTGCTATGCAGCATCTGCTGCCTCCTGTGCTGGGACAGAGCACTCAGGCTGCTGAGCAGTGCAAATGCCACATTTTTGTCAAAAGAAAAAGGGAAAAATACCAAATTAACTTGCTTGATGACCTGAAGTTGTAGTTATGAATTAAATACAAATACAAGTTGGGAGCCATGCGGTGACCCCCCTCAAAACCAGGTGCTGAGCAGAGAAGGTCATCAGATACACTGTGCCAGGCATCAGTTCCTGTAGGACCAGGTCTGGGACCACAGCTCCCCTTTTCCCCCGCACACAGCTCACCTTTGGTTCCACCTGGATCCTCAGAGAACACCTGGCTGATGGTGAGGTTCTGCAGGGCTGTCAAGTCAGAGATCATGTCCGTGGATCTGCGGAGGTCGTCTATGTGCACCGACTGCCACAGCCCTACAGGCAGAGAACAACGAGGAATCATTCCCAGCCTGCAGCTCGTTCTTCCAGAAGAGCTTCCCCAGAACTACCTGCCAGCACCTGTGGGGTTACGTGCAGAGTTCACTAACTCTCACCTCTTGCTGTAGGAGGGGAAAGCACAATGCCCTCAGAACCTGCTGCTGCACATGTCCCTGCCTGACAGTTCCAAGGTTCTGAGGCTCTCAGAAGCCCCCAGACCCAGAGGAACCTCGCTGCTGGGAGCAGAACACATCAGCACCTGCTCCAGAGCTGCTGGAGGACAACACACCCACGGAGTTACCCTTGTGGCTGTGTGCTGCTCTCCAGCTGACTGGAGAGGGGACCTGTCTGTCAGCAGGCAAGGCAAGGTGCTCTCACTCAGGACTGCCAGGTACTGATCCCCTGGGCAGTCCTTTGGGACAGGGAAGCAGCTCTGACAACCCACAGGACACACTGAGTCCAGATTTTCAGCATTTAAAGGAAAGTGAGCAAGAGAAATGCTTGCCCGAAGGCAGCTGAAGAGTGAGGAGGGACAGATGGGCACACCCACCTCCATGGAATCCCACGTAGGATGTTCCTCCTTCCAGCCGCGAAAGCTTCATGATAAAGTAAACAAAGACAGAGACTTCTCCCAGGTCCACCTTGTTGATCTCATTAACAACGGTGTACCTGCAACAAAGAGGAAATGCTGCTGGCAGAGCAAAGGCAGACGGAGGTTCACGGCCGCAGGTCTTTCCTCAGAGAGGACACGTTTCGTCTCCCAGAACAGACGCAGGGGACTCCCACTCCTTCCTCCCGGCTGTGGTCCTGAGCTGCCACCTCCAGCTGTGCCCTGAATTATCCCATGAACCTCAGCTCTTCAGGACTTCTACAGGCAGTGGCCAGAATTCGCACTTCAAAGGGAATTATCTGCTCATTTGACCCAGCTTAGCTTATTTTGACTTGGGTTATGGATTATTATTTGAAATACAATTACTGCATTTAGATTCATTCTTCTACAGAATGAAGGAGTGCACATTCCTGAGTGTGAGATCCCCAAAAAGCACCAATAACCAAACATGGTGAGGAGTGGCCAGGCAGAACTGAACCACTACACACTCGACTCACTTGGCTGAGGCGATGAGCTGGGCATCCTGAGAGCCATCTTCAAAGTCTGTCTGAATAATGAGGACTTTATTTCCTGAAGTGGCATTCAGGAAATCCCTGAGGAGTGAAAAGGAATTTAGCAGAAGTCACTAAGTGTAAAGACCAAACATTAAAGACCACAGAACCAGTCACGCCACATTAGCTTTGGCTGCTGCAGGAGGAGAGAGAAAAACACCAAACCCCATCTCATGTGATGGAGCTGATAAAGTTTGTCCCGAGCCAGCCCACTGCCAGCACAGCCTCCCTTTTCCATATGTGCTACTCCAAATGCTCTGCCCACGCACCTTCCACGCAGCTGACGGCCTATTCCAAGCAGGAAAACACAGGCCCAGACTCACCGGATGCCCTTCAGGAAGGAGTACTCCGTGTCAAACTGCTGCAGGAACAGGATCTGGGGCCTTTGGGCCTTGCCCTGCACCTCCCTCTCCAGGCAGGCGGCGTCGGCACTGGTGAGCAGCCGCGAGAAGGTGGTGACCTGGGGAAACAGGGACAGGAATGCAGCACAGACCCACCTGTGCTCCCAGGGGCTGCCAGCTTGCCGCAGAGCTGGACCGCACCCCAAAATCAACATTTATTTGCCCCCACCTCTGCACACCTGGGCACTGCGGTGCACCCAGGCCATCCCGCAGCCCTGGCAGCAGGAACACAGAGCTGAGCGCAGGTCAGGAAGGGTTTGGAGGAGCCCAGACTCACCTCGGTGAAGGCCGTCTGGGGCCCGGCCCCCGCGCGCACGTGGGCGCGGAGGAAGTCCGCGAAGGAGGTGTGCTGCTGCTGCCTGAAGTAGGTGTGGGCCGGGGAGTCTGCCATGAACACCCCCACGGAGTTGCAGAAGCGGATGACGGCGTCGGGGGTGGCACAGTTGAGCAGGGCCAGCCGCGCCTGCTCCTTGACGCGGGGCAGGAGCTCGGCGGGGGCGCAGGCCGGGCGCAGGCGCTGCGTGCCCTGCAGCACCAGCGAGGCGCAGGTGTCGGCGTGGTAGCCCACGAACACGTCCGCGGGCCTGTACTGCTGCTGGCTGATGAAGTGCTCCTCCGTATTGACCGCCGTGAAATCCTGCACCCACCGCTGCAGCTCCCGCACGGCTTCCCTCTGCCCCTTGTCCAGCACGGTGCTGATGTCCAGGTAGTGCTTCTCCAGCCGGTTGATCAGCGGGATGGGGAAGTGCTTGTACACCACCTCCTTCTCCTCGATGACGATCAGGCGGAACTTGGGGTGCACCCGGCACTTCACCCGGTGGGTGCCCAGCCCCAAATCCACGTACTTCTGCCCAGCCAGGTACACGTAGTATTGGTTGAGGGCATCGTAGAGGCTCTCATAGAGGTTCTGCAAGTTGAGGAGCACAACCATCTGGCCAGTTTCCATGCAGACCTTCACTCGGTTGATGTTCCTGCATATCTGGGTGTATTCTTGGTCCTTAGGAAAACTGGAGCCAAAGATAATTTCTGGCTGCTGTCGGGCAGTGAAGAAAGCCTGCTGGAGGATCTGCAGCGCCGCGTAGTTCTCAGTCAACACAAGCAGATACCTGCAGTCCCCATCCTCAGCACTGCTGTAAATGTTCTGTCGGATCAGCTCTATCCTACTGATATCATGAGCATGTATCTCTCCTTTTTCTAGGAACTTGGAGGTGAATATTTCCAAGACATTGACATCATCTTTGCCACCAAAGTTACGGAGAACCACTGTAGCGATGTCCTGAGGTGTGGGCTCACTTTTGGAGCTCTTAGCTAAGGCAAAAAACATCTTTATGAGGCTGTAGTAGTCACGCAGGCCAAAGAACTCCCTGTCTTGGGCCTTGCAAATATTTTCATACGCATCTGCAAAGTGATAGAAATACTGCTCGACCTTCTGCAAAGCCCCTCGTGCCGAGCAGCAAATGCCCTTTGCGCTCTCGATGAGCTCCTCTCTGCTGGGGTCCCCACGAGACACAAAGATGCCTCGATTCATCTTAGCAGGGTCCAATGCCCAGTTGGAAATCCCGATAAAGCCGACCTTCTTGTGAGGAAGAGGGACATCATCTATGCAGCCATCCTCCAAAAGTGGATGCAAAGTCTTCAAGGGCATTTTGGGAGAGTCTTCTGCCAGCCCAATCTCATCCAAAACCACCACTGACACGTATTCCTCCAAGTTCTTCCCTTCTTGGAATCGAGCACAGTGCTTGAAAGTGCCTATGATTCCCTCTGGAGTAGAGAGGGGGCTGCACTGAAAAGACACGAGATGGATCTGCTTCAGGTCCTTGAACAGATCAGAATGAGCTGCTTGGCCCTGCATAGCGTCGGCCACGATGGTTTTCGCCAGGGATTTGGAGCTCCCAGGCTTCCCGACAAGAAAAAGAGGGATTTTCAGCTCAATACAGATGACCATCATGAAGACATTTTCCTTCAAGGCCAAGTTCCTTGCTATGGTATCCTGGAGTAGCACCCCACTCAGGAATAAGTCCTGCATCAGGGAGATTTCTTCCAAAATCTTTTTCTGGGTATCGTAAGGCTTTGGGAGGACCTGGCTGATGGCATTCCTGTACGGCTCTTTCCTTTCCAGGGATGCGTGGTAGCAGACCCCGACCGCCAGCACCAAGGACCAGATAATGCTGTTTCTGTCACCGCTGCCCTTGGGAGCTTTCCTCTCGGCCAGGTATTTCTCCAGCTCCCGCAGCAGCAGCTGGCTGTGCCTGTAAAACCACTTGAACACCTCCATGCAGCGCTCCACGTCCCGCAGGCTGACGAAGCTGCACTCGTCGTCCCTCTGCCTCATGTACTGCTGGGAGGCAAAGAGCACCTCTGTGACCGTCCTCACCTCGTCCCTGGCCATGGGCAGCTGCTCTGCCACGCGCTGCACGATCTGCTGGATGTACATCTTCTCCGTGTGGTTGTTGAGCTGCCCGAAATCCCACACCAGCGGGATCATGCTGGGCGGGAGCGCGTGCACCCGGTACACGAGCTGTCTCAGAGGGATAGATCCCAGCTTCTCCCTGGTGTCATCGGCTTTGACCCGGTAGCCCAGCCCAGCCAGCTCCAGGCGCTGGATCATCTTGTCCGTGTGCTTCCGGTAGGGGTTGCAGGCTGCGATGATCCGCAGGCCAGAGCCAGAGGCCAAAGGCTCCCCCTGCACCGTGCGGTCACACAGAACCTCCTTGATGCTGCTCACGGCCTCTGTCGTGTTGGCTTCATCAAAAAAGAGGACGGTGTCCAACCCGTGCTGCTCCTTGTTGGTTATAGCCAGGGCTTCTGCTTCTCTGATCCTGGCATAGATCATCTCTGCAGTGGTACCTCCATGGACCTTGACAAGCTTCATGTTCTCCACCTCTACAAAGCTTCTGCGTAACTGGCACAGGAACTTCACCAGCCTGGTTTTCCCGCAGCCTGTTTCTCCCATGATGACGACGGGGATGTTGCACCGGAATCGCATCTCGATAGCCAGGATTTTCAGCATGTTGTCTGTGGTGAGCTCATACGTCTCGTCGGGGTCAAACACCCAGGGGATCCCCAGCACCATGCAGAGCCTCTCGAGCTTCTCCTCGCGGGGCAGCTGATCGAAGGGCACGTTGAAGGGAACCCTCTGCAGTAACAAGCCGTGGTACAGCTGGGCAGTCATGATGTCCCTCTTGATGACATTGCCATTCAGAGGATTGATGGCATCAATGCGATTCCTGTTCTGCTGGAAATGGAAACCAATGAATGTCATGGACACACGATCCTCATTGAAAAACAGATAGGGATGAGGCTCCGACTCCCACTTCTTCCGGATGCGGAAAGGAAGCAGATCTTCCTCCGCGACGTTCTCCAGGTGGAAGGATTGTCTTCCTGAACTCTGGTCAGAAATGCTCAGGGAAGGCGTCGCAAAATCCCGCGCCATTAAAATCATGAAGCTAACCACAAAGTTCTTGAAACCATTCAAGGTATCCTGGACAAAGTCAGGATTGCAAAAGACAGAAGCTTCACAGTCTCTCAGCTGAATGTTGAGAAACCAGGCGAAGTTGCGGAGCTCTGCCCAGGAGGGATCCACGATCCCGCAGTGCAGGAGGAAGAGCTGCAGACATTCCGCAGGGCTGCCTTCCACCGAGAGCGCCTCGTACCAGAACGTGTCCAGGTCACACCCCTGGTCAAACCTCTTCAGGTACTGGAAGGGTCTCTGGAAAGCCTCGCTGCGAAATTCCTCCTTGTCCATTCCCGGGTCCGAAACATCCCCAGAACAGTTCCCAAGTGTCTCCATTTCTAGCACTTCTTTGGGAGACTTGCATGTTATTTTAGGGAACACATCCAAGAAGTGATACTTCTGGCTCGCTGACATCTGGAGAAGAGAAAAAGAAAAGAAAAGGTCATCACAGAGCTGTAGCCTTGATCTTCATCAGTTTAGTTAATCTGTTCTTAACAGTCTCCTTGCCTAAAACCACAGGCCTGAAGAACAGGAACCAGCCTTTTCCCCTGTGCAGCCCTTCTTCCACTTAAAGTGCACCAATTAATCCTATCCCCTCCGACACTTTCCTTCCTGGAACATGAGTCTGGCATCACCTCCAGCCCCTTCTCAGGGCTATTTCAAAGAAAACTGAACCCAAAAAACTGTTATTTATTCCAGTCACTTCTGTTCTTACAGCTGCATATAAACATTCTCCTACTTTCAAACATGCAAATTAGCACGAGAGAGATTAGATTTTGCATTTTTATGTTTCCTATAAATGTTACAGTGGGGGCAGTAAGGCTTGGACTAACAGGCCTTCAGAAATCACCAACCCAAGGAAACAGGACAGGCCTAATTTGCTGCCTGGTGTTAATGTCACTTTGTACAACAGCAGGGATACCAGTTTGTTACGGGATACAGCACACCCCAAATGAAACGGGGAACTCTTGTGCTGTGTTTACAGTTACAGTCCCTACAACTCACCACAGCTATGCACAAACATGTGCAAAGTGACTGAGAAATTCCCAGAAAAGGAGCATTGCTGGTACGTACATGTCTGGCTGCTTTCTTTGGCACTGGGGACTCCTCCAGGCTTTCAATGATGTACAAATGGCACTTCTGCCGTAGCCACATATTGCCATTATTATCTGTCAGGTACTGCAAAACCAACAGCTTGAAGAGAAACTCTGGAATTCCACGCTGCACCTATAACAAGAAGAGATACAAAGATGTCTCCTCTTTATTTACCCATCACAACTTCACAGAATCACAGAACAGTCGAGGGTGGGAAGGCTCTCTGCTCTAAGCAGGCCCACGTAGAACAGGCTGCCCAGGGCCACATTCAGTCAGGTTTTTAATGTCTCCAAGGTTGGAGACTCTACAGCTTCTCTGGGCAACCGTTCCAGAGTTCAATCACCTTGACGGCATTTGTGTTACTTACACGATAATTAGAAAACACATGCTAGGGAAATGACTAATTGAGAAACAAGAGCTTTAAAGAAAGCTCCTGCAAGGATCCACACAGGACTTGTAGGACAAGGCAGCTGTGGGAGGGATGTACTTACTGAGGAGGTGATATCGAAATGGAATATCATGGGCGTTGTCTGGTGTTCTCTCTTCAGAAAAGGCAGGAGAGATTTTAGCACTTTATCTTCATCCACTTCTGGTTCAATGAGTCTGATGGTTTTCAGAAGTTCTGTACAGTCAGGCTGCTCTTCTTGCAGTCTCTCATGCAGCCTCTTCACATACAGAGATTTCCCTGTTATAAAAAACACCACAAGAATTAAAGCCATCAATATCAGACACATCATATTAAGACCATAATAGACAGAAGGAAATAAAACATTTAAGTACCCCATGCCCTGAAATCTCTGAAGCTTCCTAAAAGGCATTCCAGAAGGAAGTCTAAATCTGGTTTGAGCAGCTGGAGTCTGGAATCCAAGACACTGCTCTTGTTATCCATATGGTTTGTTTTCCTTCCACTGCCTGAGAGAAGCTTTACTCTTTATTAGGACTTGAATCTACTCTGTTTTGTGCTTGTTTCTAAAGTCAAACCAGGGGACAAGGTGACTTCCAGCTTTCACCTCACTGCACTGACCAGTCTGAATCGCTCTTTTTGACCAAGATACTTAAAGCTTGGACACAAAACCTGACAAGGTGAACCCCACTCTGGTTTTGAACTCAGCAGAGCCCACGCTGCATATGCCACCTTACCCATGCCGGCTCTTTCGGAGGACACAATCCCAACACACATGTGCTCCTTGAACACGGACGCAGCCGAGTTTGAGGGCTGAGCAACTCGGAAGTGGTGCTGCAGGTACTGCTGGATCTCTGCTCGTGACCTCTGGGGAATCATGTGCACTTTGTAGTGGCTGAAGGCAGAGGGGAGGTAGCTGTTGTCCCGCTCGCAGTTGCACAGGATGATGAGGCGGTAGGAGCTGTTGTAGCGCTGCAGGTGCTGGAACAGCTCCTCTGCTCTGCAGCTGACGTCGTAGCTCAGCTCATCTGCGTAAAGCATGGTGTAAATCTTCTCCCCCCCACGGCAGGGAATGAGGCACCTCCGCAGGAACAGCCCCACCTGCTCAGCACTGGTCTGGGGCGTGCACAGCAGAACCTCGTCGAAGGTGGGAAGGGGCTGCTCGGGGCTGTTCATGTAAATGGCCAGGGCAGAGCTGAGCACCTCGGAGCGAGGGCAGGTGATGAGGTTGGGCTGGCCCACATAGAGCAGGTCCTGAGGGAAGTCTCTGGTGACACATTCCCTGCCCCTGCTGGCCAGGTTCTTCAGCCACACACCCAGTGTGTCGATGTCCAGACAGTCAGGGAGGAAGGAGCCCATGTTGTTCATGTAGCACTCCCAGATGCACTCCAGCTGGGCGCTCAGGTCCTTCTCCCCATCCAGCAGCACTTGGAAGTCAGAAACAGCCTTCCCTGAGCTGGGAGGTCCCTGGCTCCCGAGGGCTCCGAGGACGTCCTGCTCGGTGCAGTCGCGGTTCAGGAAGGAGAGCATCATGAGGGCAGCCTGGCTGGGCCTGCCCTGCCCCAGCTCCGAGCACAGGTACACCAGCTGCTCCGCACTGTAGTAGTTCAGGTAGAAATGCTCGAATCGCTTTGCGTACATGAAGCTTTTCCAGCTCTCCAGGAAACTCTCCATGGTCTTGCAGAGGGCTGGGAGCACAGCTGCCATATCCCCTTGCCCTTCCAGCACTGGGATGGGGCCCAGGGAGAAGTCTATAAGGACACAGGATTCTCTTTGGGGTGAACAATACACCTGGGCAAGCCAGGAACGGAAAAGCATGTTCCCAGCTGAATAAAGGTCTATAAAGGCCTGAGCAAGTCTCTGGACATTGGAAAAGACCTGTATGAGGACAGAGGAGAGAGAAACAAAGCTGATTTACAAGTTTCAGCCATGAAACCACTGGAGAGACATTCACTGAAGAGAAAGGCTTTGGTCCCAAGGTGTGTCAGGCCTTGTACAGCAACCACGGACTCTCTGTGACTTTCCAACAGCAGCATCCCCAGGAAACCAGTAAGGAACTCCCAGCTTGCTATGGAAGTACAGTGATACTGCCAGCCACGACAATCCCCAGTGCAGCCAGAGGATAAGGCCACCCAGTCCACTGTTCTGTCTCCAGCTTAGTTCCACCGTAACAAGGAACCAAAGGCAGGGACACCCACGTGCCTGTGACCACCACCCCCAGCAATGCCACTGTCAACCACAGCCTTAACAGCTGATACTCAAGGGAAAACCCAGCCCTAGCCCCAACACCAGTAACCCACTGGGTTTGGAATCTGACCTCAGAGAACCTCTCCACCTCCAGGCCTTGCTCTCCCTTGGCCGACATGAGCATCAGTTTGTTCTGCAGCTCGCGGAGCTCTGCCAGCGAGTACTTCCGGGAGGCCTCGGCATCCCCCGAGCTCCCCGGGAGGGTGAAGCACAGGACACTGTCCAAGGAGACCTGCCAGAGCAGAAGTTGTCAGCGTGGCTGGAGCTGAGGCTCTGCCCGAGCCCAGGGGAGCACTGGGGCAGCAGCCCCCAGGAAGGAGGGGCAGCGGGAGCCTCTCCGGCCAGTTCCCAGAGCTGAGTGACCTCACCTTCTGGCCATCAGCTGGTGCTCTCAGCACATAGACCCCTCTGCTGTTGATGGCAGCTGCCAGGGACAGTGAGGACAGCTCCACGGAGCCATGGCTCTCCTTCACTGTCTTCAGCCACTCCAGGTGCTGAGCCGAGGCGCGCTGTGGGGAGAGGAGACACAGCACTGCCCTGACTGCTCTGAAATCCGGGATTTCTGGGCTTACACCTGACCAGGACAAACAGCCTGGGCTGGCACAAGAGTTTCATGATGGAGAAGGAAGAAAGGAATGAGTACTGGCTTCGGCCTGCTCTTTCTGCACAGCTATTCCTTACCCACTCCATGGGAGACTGAACAGAGCCCACAGTGCTACAGAAACAGGCCCTGCTGCAAAAGGATAAGAGTTCCCAGCCATCTGCCTCCCCTCTTGCACACCATCAAACTCACATGAGCAAAGCTACACCACATGGAAAGCTTCAGCAGTGCCCTGGAGAAACCTGTGCTACACCAGTTACAGCTGCTGCAGTGAATTACTGTGCCACAGAAACATCAGATATTTTTCCTCCAATAACAAGAGCTGCAGTGATGTCCCGAACACAGGTGCCATTTGCTCAGTGCAGTCCAACTTCCAGCCACTCCTGGAAGGCAGAAATACAGGAGAATGCAGAGGGCCTCCTCCAGCAGAACTCACCAGTTTCTCAGGGAGGGTCTCATCGCTGTCCAGGGCTCGCCACAGCTTCTGCAAGCAGCGCATGAAGTCCTCGAAGCCCGAGTCCTGGCGGAGCTCATAGAGCAGGGAGGAGTAGCCGTGCACAGTGCCGTGGAAGCAGGCCACACGGTCCACGTCCATGTCGTTCTCCCCCGCTGAGATGGACGCCAGGTCAACGAACACCTTCAGCTCATTTATATCTGAAATGAGGCAAACACAGGAGCGAACAACAAATGAGGCAGCTTGGACACCACCCCTCATCACCACTTTCTACAGGAAACGCAGGAAGAATGCTTTGAACAGCAGCTCCTGTGCAACTGCCTTCCCCCCAGTCAGCTTTCCCAGGTCATCCATCCATCCATGGACCCCCTGGGCTCTGGTGTCCCCCACAGGCCCCCGGATCCCCAGCCAGGATGGGAGCAGTGCCTGGGGGTGTCTGTGCAGGTCACACAGCTCAGCTGGCAGACACACAACTCCATCCTCTGAAACAGCTGATCTGAACTGAGCAGCAGCAGCTACTAAAGCCCTCCAGGCCCAGCCCAGCTCCCAGCAGGGTGGTCACTGTGTGCTGCAGCAGCCCACAGTGCATGGGCACGTTTAAAGCGCCTTCACAGCACGTTCCACACCAAAACCATCAGACGTATAACTATCAACACCAGAAGCTGCGAAGGCACAAAGCAGATGGGGCAGGGATTCAGAGTTCCTTCTGCCCCCACACAAGCTGCCATCCCTTCTAGTACTCTCTGTCTAACTCCTGGATGAGCAGCACACACCTTTCAGTGCTTCTCTGACCCAGCAGACGAACTCCTTCTGCTGGGCCAGCTCCCTCAGGCAGCCACGGCGGCGCACGGTGATCCCTTGCAGCAGCTTCTTGGCTTGCACGAGCTCAGGGCTGATGGAATCCAGCTTCTGGGTCTTGTAGGATTCGAGCTTCTCTGTCTGGAAAGCAAGTGGTGCAAACACACACAGAGTCTGGAATCGGGAAATGCCACTGGTTCTGCAGCAGGGAAAGGAAAGCCCTCTGCAAAGCCACACCCCAACAGAGCAGTATCATCATCTCTCTTTAAGGAATGACTACACCAAAGCACTTTGAACACCTGATTTTTACCTCAAATAAGCATTTTGGGACAAGGAATGGCTCTTGACAGACTGGAATAGACTTGTGGGAAGGTTCAAATTTAGCCAACACCCTGACAGTACAGAGCCAAAGTCAGGGATACTTACTATATGCAACAGGTTTTCCAGGACACTGAAGTCACCAGAGAGGCCTAAACTGTCTTTGACGTGGGCAATGATCTTGGCAGCATCAAAGGTTAAATGCATTTCATGGTACTGCTGGATCTGCTGGACTCGCTGATCAACCCAGTCTCTGTCTTCTGCAGGCTGAAGCTCACAGAGGGTGTTCAGCTCCGCTCTGAGATCTTCAGGATGATTTGTGAATTCATGGAAAATCCTATCAACTGCAGAAAGTGTGAGACTTCCTGATCTGAGATCATCATAGAGCATTTCATAGATGCCAAAGCAAGGGCGGATCATGCTGTTCAAAACATCACCAAGGTCCAACTCAGGAACAAACTCCTCCTCCTCTTCCTCCTCCTCCTCCTCCTCCAGAGAGTCACACACATACTCCTCTCCTGCTTTCTGTGCTGCTTCCTCCCAAAACTGCCGGAATATCAGGCTGTCCTTAAAAGAGTGCATTTTGTGGACAAATTCTTTCAGCTCTGGGCTCAGGCTGTAGAAGGTCTGCAGGGGTCTCTTTCCCACACTCACAACTTGATTCAGTCTTTTTGAGCCAAGATCTTTCAAGAGTTGAAATTCCACTTCACCTACATCCACTGTAAAACAGAGACAGGTCAGAGGGACATCAGGTGGTGCAGCCTGGCTCCAGCTCACTTCATCCCATCCCCCAAGACACAAAATCCTATCAGGCAGGTGGACCCCTGTGAGTGTCATTTGATGCACAAGCACTCACTTGATTCTCCCCAGTGCTCTGAGTTTACTTCCCCCACCCCTCCTCACCCTCACTCTGGGGTTTAGAACCAAACCTGTTCCCAAAGCCAAGAGATTTTCAAGGAAAATGCTGTTTTCTGGAGTTGCCGCTTTCAGACTGCTCCCCCAGAACTCTACCTTTCACAGACTTCTGCACCTTCCTGCACATGCTCAAGAAGGTTCCTATTGCTTTTTTCTCTCTTCTGAGCAGTGTGACTTCTTCGTGCCTCAGCTCCAGCAGTTCTGTCAGGCTTCTCTGGAGCAGCTCCTTTTCCTCGCCTGGCCGTTGCTGGTGCTCTGAAAGAAAACTCACCTGTAGGCACGGAGCAGACACTTCCCACCCTCTGCAGCCCGACTCAGGTTGGGAACTGCAGAGTCAGAAACCCCGCAGTGACAACACAGACTGGAGCTGGGAGCTCCCTGCCCAGGGCAAGGGGCAGCACTGCAAACTGCTGGAGCGTCTCCTGAGCATTCCTAATCCCTGCAGCACCAGCAGAGCAGGCCAGCATCACTACAATGATGCTCTAAGCCAACCATGCCCCTTTTGAACTCGTCTCTTACTTGTGTCCCAAATGCAGATAAACTGTTCCTTATGCTGGAAAACCTCTTCCAGATGTTTCACAACGATGCAGCCTTTGTGGATGTCATCGGTGACACTCGTAAGCACAGAGTCTGCTGTGGCCATGACATCCTTTGCTTCATCTGTCAGTTTGTCTAGGAGGTTTCTGTTTGTTCCTGTCCCAGAAACAAAGCATGTCAAACCTAGATCAGCCCTGTCTCCCAAAACACAGGCAGAATCAGGAACTTTTCCATGTTATGGCACAGAGCCCTTCCATTTCCTATTGAATCCCTACCCAAGAGCCTGGGGACTCACCACACCACCCTCCAATCCCTCACGTCTTTTTGAACAAAACCAGGATCTCAGGACAGCAATTTGGAAACTTTCCATGGAGAGCCCAGACCCAAACCCTGTGGAGCAAACAAAAGCCATTTGGATCCATTCACGTGGCCAAATCTTTGGCATTTTTGTGCGGCAATAACTTGTGAGAACTTCTCAGAGAAAGAAGTTATGGTCTACAAATCCTGAGGAAGTGGCAGTGGATCAGCACAAGAGGAATAGTGGCTCTCTCCTCCTTGGCCCTCCCTCTCCAAACCCAAGCTGAATACTTCAAGCTTCGAGATGAGGACTAAGACAAGAGCAGGACAATTTCTCTGTTTGCTGCTCTGCACAGCAGCAGCAGTAAGGCAGAGAAAAGCTTCTCAAGGCCTCTTAAAACCTAACTACAGACCTACCATTAAAGCTGAAGATATGTCTGATGTCAGGCCACGTGAGCAGGTGGTGCAGAATCTTATCAAAATCCTCCTCAGACTGCCCACCCCTGATGGGCCACGACTTCACGATGACAGCAGACACGAGCTGGCTGAACCGGCCCATGTTGTAGGCAGAAATCTTCTCCAGGAGATTGCTCTGCGTCTGCCAGGGCACACAGAGAGGGCAGGGATGGGTCAGACTTTGGGATCCCACTGTGTGTGTCTCAAAACCGGCACTGACGTCAACGAGTCACCTCCAGTGCTGAAGCATGTTCCAAAGAAGCCCGACAACACAACTGACACCAGAGCTCACGGTGGGAACACATTACAAATGTTCCTCATGGACCTCATTTTCTGATTTCTTGTTGACGTTTTTTGTTGTTGGTATAACAAACAACCCCCAGCAACTCAAGCAACATCCAACGCCCCTTCCACCACATGGCACATCCCTATGCTATGCAACAGAACTGCTGTGAAATTCCACTTTTCTTCTTTCTCCTGCCTTCCCTACCAGGGCAATACAGTACCTGGCAAGCTGCAGTTACAGCCTCTGTGGCACAGTTCTGGAAGCACCTGTTGATGGAAGAGTCCATCTGTGTGATTTGAGAGTGCCGACAACAGTACACCAAGATTTGGTTCACTGGAGACTCCTAAATGGCAAAAGGGAGATTATCTTATCAACTCAGTTTCCAAAGTCTTTCTCCTGACAGCATGAAGGAGTGCTGCTATCAAGACAATAAAAGGAACCTGAGCATCAGCCCATTTCTGAGGGCCTGGGAGATGAAACAAATAAATGCTTGGAAAATATTTTAATGATTTCCACCTAAAATGTGTGATTACTTAATATCCAAGCTTACTTGCTCCAAGCCAAGCTTACAGCAGAAAATATTTGTTTCCTGATTACACCATGAAAATCAACGGCTTAAATAAATCTGTAAGTGCTGTAGAAAGGAGATGAGGAGATACACAGGGTCAGTTTGGAAGGGACTTACACATGTGGGTGTGCATTTGGGAGCCTGAACAGCACCATTTCTGCACAATGAGTGAAAAGAGAAGCACCACCTTGGCTTCTCTGAGCCCTTGGGTGCTTACTTTGACTTGCTGGTTCTTAAAACTACAGAGGTGACAACTGCTCAGAATGTGCCATTTCCTCTGATGCACCAGGACCTGCAGCCAGGCCGCTGACACAACTACGGTGTGGGACACTGTCATGGCCAATTTTTGAGCATCCAAAACCTGGTTTGTAACAGCAATGGCAATTGTTAGGACCAAAGCCACCGTGTTTCCATGTGCTCCTTCTCCAAGGACAGCACAAGCCACTCCATCTGCTCTGACCCACCCGCCAGGACTGCCTGGGGTCTCCCCTACCTGCTGGATTCTTCTCTTCAGATCTGCAAGTAAAGTGTTCCTCCACGTCTGGGTGAACTGCTCGTCTGGAAAGCTGATAGTCACAAACTTATTCCAGGCCTGAGGGAAGAAGCAAACAAACCCAAACCAATGAGTGCTGAGACTTAAAAGAGAAGGAAGTTAAAAGAAGAATTTAGAAGAGATGTCCCACACGCCTCAAACAGTTTGCACTCCTTCCAGATGTTTCTATCCTGAGGAAAAGGAATGCTCCCAGAGCTGCAAAAAGCAGCTTTTAAGCCCAAACAGTGTGTAAATGTCTCAGCTGCTGAAGGAGACATTTGGATTGAGCCTGCTGCTGGGAACTGTCCCAGGGAGGGCTGGGAGCAGCAGCTCAGACTGGCAGGGGCTGCTCTGAGCTTTGCCTGCTGGAAGGCCTGAGGACAACCAGTGGGACACACCGGGAGCAAGACAACACCAACAAGGGGCAGCTCCTCACCCCAGAAATGCCTTTAGGAACAGCCAAGGAAAAGCAGAACTGAGGTGAGCTGAGCAGCACCAATTCCAATCCTTTGCTTCTCAGCCCTGGAGTGTTTCAAACACTGCCCATCCCCATCCCATTCCTTACCCAGCCACAGCTACAGAGCCCAGCAAACAGCCAGTAGACTCAAGACCCTGGTTAAGCTACAGTAAAACCCCTTTTTATTCACATTATTAGAAGATGACAAACCTGAAGTTCAACGTGGGAAGAGAAGATCACGTGGTCCAGGTACTCCTTCAGTAACTTCTGTTTTAAAGCATTTCTGAACCAGGTTCGAGTGCCCCTCAGAGCTCCACTGAGCAATTGTGTCACTGGAACTTCCTGCACAGCATCCCCTGGAACCTGCCCCACGCAGAGGAGAAGACAAAAATATAAACACAGTTCAAGCAGGAGAGCAACAGACTGATTTAAATCAGTATTTCTAAAAAGAAGACCCAAATGCATCCAGAACACACAAATGCCCAGCAACAGAGCCAGCACTGCTTGAATAAAGAGTAGTGAGAGGCTGGGAAAGTGCAGTGCTTACAGGCAGTTCGTGCTTAAGCCTGTTCCAGGAAGTAAAGACAACAAATGCTTAAGGGGAAACAAAACCAGACATAAAACAAAGCTTATCACAGCAAACCTCGGCATCTGACCTTATTTTCAATAAGAACCAAACTCATTAGGTGATTCTACAACTCTCTGAAATTACCACAATCTTGCTTAGAGTGTGAAGGTCTTCAAATTGAGACTGGATCTGATCTAAACCCAGCCTGTTGTGCCCCACTTGTGATATTTCCGGGTATCTTGCTCATATCAAGCCAAGAGTTCCTTGGTACTCACTGCTGTGGGCCGAAGTTGGGCAACCTTGGCCATCAGGATGGCAGCAGTGGCAGGGATCAAGAACAAGTCCACGTTCCTGGTGGCCTTGCAGAGCCTCTCGTGCAGGCTGAGGCAGCAGGACAAGCAGCACTGCCAAGAACGGGCTCCCAGAGCTCTGTAGGGCAGCAACACAGAGGGAGAATTAATTTGCTGTTCCAAGGAAAAATAAAAAATTAAAAATGAAGTAAAAACCCCATCAAATTCAAGACAGTGTAGCAGGTCCCTCCCTCAGATAGATTTAAAAAATGGGGTAGAAATCCAGGATTCTTTTCTTCACAGAGATTTCAAGGCACACAAGCACGACCCCAGCCCTGGTGCAGAGGCAGACAATGCTCTCACAAAGGTGCACTGCACTTACCTGGCTGGGGGCTCATCCAAGGCACACAGCATCGTGTTTAGAAGCTTCTCTACCACCTGAGACTGGAAAGAGAAAAATATGAAGCTGTGGAAGAAATTTTACAGACTGGTTTCTGATAAGCAGTTATTTTTGCTTTTAGCTAAGTTTGAAGCTGTGACCTGCTGCCAGCCCCAGTCCCCTCAGTGATGGTCAGTTCTGCCAAAAGACACCCAGGAGCCCAGTTTGAGCCTTTATCCCAGAGCTGGGTAAAGCTGCCAGAAGACAAACCTGAGAGTTACTCCACGAGAGGTCAATGTTCTCTAATCTGTACGAAACACCTTGAAGAGTAACTAACAAGTCACTGGAGAAGTCTTTTATGAACTCAGCCAGGCTCCCCAGCGGCAGCACACAGAGCCAGGACTTGACCAGAGTCACATCAAATTCCATCAAGTACTTCTTTTCTCTCATTCGTTCCAGCAGGGTCACTCTGGAGGGGAGACAAAACAAAATCTTCAGGATTCCAAGGAACAAACAAGCCATGAGCTTGTGCAGCCCACGGAGGAGTCTCCTCCTCACTCCCGTGCTTTTGTCACTGCAGTTCAGGATCAGTGGGAGCCCCCAAGGCCGAGGGACGGCAGAGCAGAGCCAAACCACTGAGCACAAGCACTCAAGGAAAATAAACTCCAGATCTCGCTCAGACTCTACACAACACAAGCAGCTTTAACTCCCGCCTGCTCCCTGGCTGGCAGAACTGGGGGGTTTGTGTTTGAGGGGTCACACAGTGCCCAGCTGGCCTACACTCAGTGACCTCTGAGCCACCAGAGTGGCTGTGCCCAAATACCCCAAACAGCCTCCCTCTCAACATGCTACATTTCATACTCTTTAAAAATGAGAGGAAGAAACCAAAAAAGGAGATGAAGTAAGGTGATCACCCCCAGCTACAGCACCAAGGCACCAGGTGTAACTGGGAGTTCTGGAAAACTCACGCATCTTGCTTCCTCCTGGTTTCAGCAAATGGAAGCCCTTCCAGCCCTGCCCAGGCATCTTCCTCCACCAGCTCATGCTCCTGCTGCAGCGGAGTAGCAAAGGAATGCAGAAGGGGAAGGATCCACACCCACTGGTCTACGTCACCTTCAATGCACCTCTGGCACAGGTTTGTCAGGTTGACCCTCAAGCTAAACAAAAAAAAACCAAAACAAACACACTGAGTGAAAGAACAGCTTTGTCTAGGCCTTGAGAATGCCCTAGGGGTGGGGGAGGCTACATCTCAATCTCCCTATTACCTTCAATTAACCCCTGATCATTATTTTAGCTCTGTCTACTCTTCACTGCAAAGAGTACCTGTCCAGGTTTAAGGCCCAGAGCTGCAATGTTCCTGAATCTCTCTGAACAGACCCTGCTGCTGGAGCACTGGGAAGACCCAATCCTTTATCTACAGTCTCCCCATGAGCCCACCAGCCCTGTGACACCCACACAGAGCCAGGCATTCTGGGGACAATTCTGGGCCTTCTTGGTTGGGCTGAAATACTGCAAAGGACTCCAAAAGGAAAAGTAATGTCTGCAGCTGCGTGAGTGAAGAACTCCAAATCCAGGGCCAGGTAAGCAGTCAGATTACAGTCTGGTAAGCAGGCACTCCAGGGGAAACCAAGCAAAAGTGTGGACTGATGCACACCAGAGGAGACAAAAAATCCAAATGCGGCATGTAAAGGTAAAGGAGTAAATAAACAATGATCCTGATCCCTGGAGTTTGCGAGTATCGACAGCAAACAGGCAAGAAACTGCTTGACAGAAAAGGATAACAAATAAGATTATACATAAAGAAAACCCAACAATTTTAACTCAATCTATGGCTCTGGCAAGCATGACAAGCTGCAATTAGGGATCTGTTTGCACAAAATAAAAATAACAAGAAAGTTGTGTGACCGTGAGAGGGCCCCAGAGAGGCTGGGCAAAAGTCCCCGGAGTTTTTCAGAACTGCACTGCAACCTTGCCTGGATGTCAGCCCTGCTTCAAGCAGGAGGCTGGAACTGAGACCTCCAAATGTACCTTCAAATGTAACTTTTTCTCTGGTTCTTTGGCAGTAGAGAGCTGGATTCCTGTTGTTTCATCAAAAGGTGCTACACCTGAGCAACACCAGCTCGGTCAGTTAGAAGGTACGTGGAGCACTTACTTGGTAACTTCTGCAAAAGCCCGTTTGATGTGATGAATCTCATTCTGTACATCTTGTTGTGACACCTGATCCAAGCACAAGAGGCTACACAGGCTGGCAAGGTCACCTCTAGGTGCTGGAAGTGAAAGCTCCTCAACTACCATGAGAACAGTGAGCCCCAGAGCCAGTTTGCTTTTGATGACTCTGTCCTCCAGAGGTGCTTCTGGTGCAAGGAAAGGAAGAGCTATTTTCTTCATGTATTTTATCAGCAAATCGTTCACCTGGGATAAAAGAGGGAAGAAACAAACCAACCACAGCATTAGTCTTTCTCTTCTGAAGCCATTTTCTTCTGCCAGATCCAGCAAGGTCACGGGACAGGAAGGAGCAGCCCTGACAACCAAAAACCACAATGTGGCATTTCTGCCACATTTCCTAATTATGTCAAGTAAGAAATTTTGGATTCCAGAAGCCCTGCTGGCATCACTGCTTAGAACAGGATCAGGAGCTTCTCCCAAAAAGCAGGCAAGTTTGGAGCAAGAGATGAGTGCAGAGAAGTTGGTGACAGAACAACTGGCAGGCTTAGGAAATCAATATCCAGACACAAAACCCGCTCAAGTACGAAGTCACCCCGTCACAGCTCTGCTGCTGACCCCCACAGGGTCTCAGAACCACACCGAAGTGCACAGGTTGACTGAAGCCCCCAAGGCAGTCAGTGGCAGTCACCCCAGAAGGATCCCCACTGATTCTGTGGGACTTTGACTGGAAAAGCAAAACTGACCCAGCAAGGTCAACAGCAAAACTGAAGTTTGGGTTCAGTAATGGAATGTTTTCTGTCTCTGTGAAAGAGAAGGGATTACCTGCTCTGTGCTGAAGTTTAACTCTACCCATGCCATTAGCTTGCCATCAAACACCCGCTGGGCCACTGTAACGCAATAGAACTGTCTCAGCTGGCAGAAGAAGTTCCTCAGGTTGTCAGGACTCCAGGTTCCAAGAATGCTGAAGATACTTTCTAACATAAAATCGGCAGCTATTTTCTTCCCTTCCGCCACTTCCTTGTTTTTATCACCAATAAATGTGTGCCAAAGTTTTGCTGCCCGGTTTTTTAAAGAAGGCTTTGCACACACGATGTCATCGTATTGGTGCCACTCTGGAACAGCAACACAGGGAGAACACAGGAAAACAACCATTGGAATCAGGTGTCTTCACTCTTCCAGCTGCCACAGCAATACCCCCACCAGCCCCTTGAGCTCCCAGCTTCAGACAGGAAGTGTCTGACAGGAGTGCTGGGCCCTGTGACAGCAGGGATCACCCCAAGGTGCAGGTCCAGCCAGCAGAGCTCACCTCCATTGTTGAGCAAGGTCCTTTTTATCAACAAGCACCGATTCACAGGACTGTTGGATTCTGGTTTCTTGTAAATGAACTCATAGTCCCCCTTCCCACAGGTCACCCAGTACTTGTAAGGAATGCATTTATCCAGGATTTCTTTGGTGAGAGTTACAGCACCTTCAATGAGGTATCCATGTTCTCCCAGATGCCTAGGAAACACAAACACAGCAAAGGCAGGCAAAGGACACGTTAGCTGATCTACAGACTTTGTTTTCCATGCATTGCTCCATTTTTAATAGGAATGGTGACTATTCTTTCACAAGAACGTTTTAGAACAGTTTTCTCCACTGTGAAACCCTCTGCTGCAGCCTGTGGGCACAGAGCCACACCCTGACAGTAAGTGAGGCCCCACAGGGACCCCGTTCTCCGAGCAGGGAACACTCACCGGGTGCAGTTCAGCTCACAGATGTTGTCCTCCCAGTTGGCGTAGGGAGGAATGTCCTGAGCTCTGATGAACACTTTATGGGTATCGGGGTTGAGTTTGAAGTCTTTGGATAATATTGCATGGAAATACACTGTAACACCCTCACTGCGGCTCACAGAACTGCAGGGGAGAATTAGAAGGGAAACAGAAAGGATTCTGTTAGGGTTTTTTAATTGCACAAATCACTGTAGACCTCAAATCACATTTGAGCCACCAGCTGACTGTCTGCAAGACCCATAAACTCTGGCAGCAGTTCACTCAGACTGATGTTTGAGCAGGCCTAGTGCAAAGCCCAGTGCAAAAAGGAAAAATGGGCAGCAGGAGATGCTCTGGCCCAGCAGAGTCACCTGGAATGGCTACAATTTCAACCCCTTCCAGCTCACACACATCAAGCAAAACATTGAAACAGCTCTTCACACCATTCACCTAAAGCATTACGTGTGTGAAGCACATGCTGCCCACAAGAGCAAGAAATAAAGGAATAATCTCTTTTTCATTCATCAGATGCTCAAGCAGGTTCAAGTACCACGTGTACCACATCACCCGGGACATCATCTGTGCTGCAGCTCCCATCCAACACTGGCTCTCTTGTGCACAACCACTTCACCTCAGTTTCCAGACACCTCCATTCCCACACGTCCAAGGTACGTACTGACCCAACCCCAGCACCTCGATCCCCCACCTCAGTCTGGAGTCCTCCTCACAGCAACTCCTGTTAGTGAAGAATGCTGGGGAGCAGCAGGGCTGTTCTCACCTTTCTTTAATCTTTTCCACAGGTGTCTGGTTCCTTTGTTCCTTTTTGTTTTGGCGACTGTCTGCTGCACCCACAGCACCCTCCTTTCTGGCAGCCTCAGCTCCTTTGCTCGGAGCTTTCTTCTCACTCCCGTTAGGCATTTTCTCACTTGGGGTCTGATTTTTCTCTTTTGTGTTTGCATTCTGCAACAGGGAGACAAACAATGCCCAATGAAACAGGAGACCCTGGCCGTACAACATCTCCTCCTGGTACACCACCAGCTTCATCCTCCTGGAAATACTGATCTCTCACTGAGGGAAGCTGCTGGTTAAGGAAATTAGCACACGACAGAAGAGGAACCCAACCCAAACACACTGCCAAGCAGTCAGGTCAGTGAGCCCCAGGTCACAAAGGATGGGGTATAAAGAAAGTGAAAGAGAACCCACAGCAACTTCCAGCTTACCAGGCCTGTGTATGAGCAGAGCACAGGCATCTGCAAAGCACAAAATCCCCTTGTCCAAGGGGATCCCAGAGCTCTCCAGACAGCACAGCTGGCTGGAGAAGAGACACCTCCCAGTCCTGGGGGTAACTGAGCGACCCTTCAGTGAGAGCTGGGCTAGAACCGACACCCAGGAGAGCAGAACTTAAATAAGAACCTCCCCATAGTGCTCCCCAATTCCACCCTGTATCCCTGGGCTCGTGCTCCTCAGATTCACTGACAGCATGAACAAGTCCCAGTGGCAAAGGGAAGCCAGGCCCCCTGGAACACTCACCAGAGTTCACTCACACTCACCTTGCCAGGGGAACCGTTCCCTTTCTGCCCGGGCTCCTTCCCAGCCCGCGGGCTCTGGGCCCCAGGGGAGGTCTTGGTCTCAGGTTTGCTTTGGGGGGCTCCCTTGGCAGGAAGCAGCCCAGAGGGACTCGCTCCCTGCTCTGCTGGCAGCAGTTCCTTGCTGCTGCCCCGGGCCTGCGAATCTGCTGTGGCTTCTGGCAGCTGACCAGGGGCACGACTGCCCCGTTCCACATTATCCCTGGCTGTTTCTCCGTGCTCCGTGGTTGTTCCATCCCCCACATTGTCCCCTGGGGCCGCAGCATGGGGAGCTGGAGCAACCCCACTGACTGTGCTGCTCTGCTCTGCAGGGCTCAGCCCCTCTGCTTCCTGGCTGCCAGCTTCCTTCCCCAGGTGGGCCAAATCCTTGTCGCCTTCAGGTATCTCTCCACTAGCATCAGGAAGCCCATCAGCACCTGGGCTTGCTCCCTCACTGCCGGTGGGTTGGATTTCTTGAGGAACAACACACGTGTCAGGCAACTCTGTGGTTTGAGCTGGTGCTGTGCTTTGAGGAGGGAGAGAGTCCTGTTCCCCGGAGATGGACGCCTGTTTCTTTGCTTTATTCTTCCTCCTTTTCTGTTAAAAAAAGAAAAGCAAAGAGCACAATGTCTGTTTATTCATTGTCAAAGAGAAACTCTTTGTCACCTCCTCCACCGCAGCAAGTGCCGACATCTTCCTGCTGCCAGGGGCTAACGGAGAACGATGAGGAAGAGGAGGGACAAGACCAGCCAGTGAAATGCAAATAACTCTTGAGAACTGTGCAGGTTTAACATTCAAGACCTGCTCAGCAGGCGCACAGAGCAGCGCTGCAGTGTCTAAGATGATTTGTGTAATTGTGTGGCTTCCCCCCGGCACCGCAGCTCTGCGCACACAACACCGTCCGCAAACACAGCGAGCTGCTCCCCGTCGTGGCCAAAGGGATGCGAGGGATGCAGCCCAGCCTCCCCACTTCACAGAAGAGAGCAACAAGTCACAGCTGCTCCCCAGCACTCAGTAGGATCCTCACCTTCTTCAGCAGAGGAGCCACCTCAGCGGAGTCGCCGGCCCCGCACTGAGCCGAGGGCTCTGCGCTGTCCCCTGGAGCTGCGACATCCTCCAGCAGAGAGGATCCCCCTTCCTCCTCCCATGTCTCAGCAGAGGAGGGAGATCCACCTGCAGTGTCAGGTGTGGTGTCTGAGGTGTTGGTCAGAGCCCTTGCTCTGTCCATTAGCAACTCGTCCTCTGTCTCCTTTGCTTCAGTGGTGGAAGAAGGCCCAGCAGCACCTTCTCCCTTCACCTCTGCTCCTGCATCAGGGACTGGAGGGACCTGCACCTCTCTTCTCTCTGCAACGGAGGGAAATTAATTGTAAAACTGGAAACTCACTCCCCAGTGGGGTCACAGGATGGTTTGAGTTGGAAGGGACATCAAAGCTCATCTCGTTCCACTCCTGCCACAGGCAGGGGCACTTTACACTAGACCAGGTCACTCCAAGCCCCCAGATGGGGGAGAGAATAAGAAAAAAGGTAAAACTTGTGAGTTGAGATAAACACAGAAGGAACGGAAAGCAAAGGAAAACAAGAGAATCTCAAAGCAAGTGAAGGGCAGTTGCTCACCACCCACTGACCAATGCCCAGCCAGCCCCCGAGCACTGGCCATCACCCCCCGGCCAAATCCTCACAGTGTTTCGTTCAGCAGGACGCCCTGTGCTCTGGAACATCCCTCTGGGCACTGGGGCAGCTGTCCTGGCTCTGCCCCCTCCCAGCTCCTCACTGGCCGGGCAGCCTGGGAGGCTGAGAAGTCCTTGGCTTAGTGTAAGCACTGCTCAGCAGCAGCTGAGCCACCAGGGTGTTATCAACAGGAGTCTCATCCTGAATCCAAACACAGCTCTGAACCAGCTCCTGGGAACAGCAAACTCTGTCCCAGCCAAAGGCAGGACATGAACACACAGGAGCTGTTTTGTTGTTCCCTGTTCAGCTCCCACCAGCAATGCCACACTCTCCCTGTACAGCCTCCTGCCCTCTCCAAGGCCCTGCCACCTGCAGAATAATTAAGGAACCACAGCACCGAGGTACAGCTCCATCCCTGTTCCTCCTGCATTCACGAATGCAGCAGCACTGCTGGCAACCGGCTGCCTGCGCCAGTGCCTGGAGCCCAGGATGAGCAGCGACAGGGCAGTGGCACGTCTCAGCTGGCACAGCCTTCTGGGCTGGCAGTGTGACCACCCCCCACTCAGCTGAGTCCTTTCCAGAAAGGCAGAGGAAAAACTCCCTTTTTATCTTCAGTTTTATCCAGTCCTTACAGAACCTGTGGAAGGGCAGCTCTGGGCCCAGTCAGGCAGCAGAGCAGATCTCTGCCTTCTGTAGGGGTTTCACAGGCTTCTCCACACAGCCTCTACCCCAGTTCTGAGAGCAAAACCTTTGAACCTCAGCTACTTTGGATGTTCTTCCTACAGCATTTCAGAGCTGGAGACCCCAGGTTTGTTCCCCTGCCATGCTGCAGTGCAGACGGATTTACTAAGAACTGACCCTGTCAGGACTGCAGCAGCTTGATTCGGATTTAGTGTGTTCTTCTAGGATCTCACTTCTCCCTGTCAACAAACCAAAAGACATTCTGGAGGCCCAGGTCATTCCGTCTTAAACAAGTAAAGGATTAGGAAATACTTCCCCCAGCATAACGGTGTCATGTACTTGATTCTGTCTCTGTTCAGAGAGACAGAATTAGTGTGTTGTCAAACACAACTCCAGGCTGAGTTCTAAATCTAACAAGCTGCAAATCAGAAATTCTGTGTCACGAAGGACTCAACCAGTCTTTTAACATAAAAAAAAGCAATACTTCATTGGCAAAACAGAAACTAGTTAACACTGGAGATCTGAGTGTGGAGACTGTGTGTAGGATGTGTCACCAGCTGACTCACTTCTCTGTCCCCCCACAGTCACTGCAAAGTGAAGAAAACTCTCCGGTCAGGAATGCCTGGGGAGGTTGATATGAGAGACTGGGAGGGGAGTTTGGGATGAGAGCAGGGTGGAATGACCTGGGCGGAGCAGAGCCCAGAGCCGCACAGGCAGCAGAGGTGACACAGGCAGACTCCGGTCACTGTGCAGCCCCAGGACAGCCCAGCCCCGGCCCGGCCCAGCCCACCCGCCCGAGTCCTGGTGCCCCGGGCCGGGAGCCAGCGTGGTGGCCCCACACGTGCTGCAGGAGCCGGGCGGGCCTTCCCCGGCAGCCAAGTGACACCCGCGGCACTGCAGGGCCCGGGCCACAGCCCCGCGGGAGCCTGGGCACCCACGGGGGACACGCAGGGACGGGGCAGCGACACAAACACCGACATTCGCGTGAGGAAATGCAGCCGTGACACGTCCTCCTCTGCCCGGCCGCGTTTTACTGTCAGGAAACGACCTGCGACACTCGAGAGCCGGGCTGGCAGCTCGGGTGTGGGGGAACCGCAGCGCTTTACACACACATACACACAAACAGCCGCTCCCCCCGCGCTGAGGCCCCGTGCTCCCATGGAGGGCCCAGCTCCCCCTCCCCGAACCCGGCCTAGGGCTGCTCCCCTAGGCTGGGCCGGGGCCGGGAGCCTTGTTCCCCCAGCGGGGCCAGGGCCGGGAGCGCGGCCGGAGCTGGGCCGTGGCCGGGGCTGGGCCGTGGCCGGAGCTGGGGC
>VZTD01004005.1:22465-55585 GCA_013397725.1 Rhagologus leucostigma | reverse complement strand
CCAACCCCGCTGCTGCCGGGGCTTGGCCGAGAGCCGGGCCGAGAGCGGGGCCGGGCCGCCCCCGCGCCCGGGAAATCGGGGCTACACCGGCCCCGGGGCGGGGCACGGAGGCGGGGCCCAGGAGCTGCTTGGGGCAGCGAAAGTGAAACGTAAACAGAAACGTACAGAAAGAATTACAATGGTACATCTTAGATAAACATTATGCCCGACAAAGTAAATATTACACCCTACACCTGCTTATTTTTCTGTAATTATTTATTTACAAAGTCTGAAACCTGTGGAAGAATAAAAAAGATATTACATGCATTTTCTAGGTTTCTGTCAGGCTTTCTCTGACCCGAGCTTGGATCCCAACCAGTGACTGAGCCACTGCAGAGCCCTTTGGTGCTGGGGCTGTTCCTCCTGGATCTGCTGCACGATGGTGTTAATGGTCTGCAGCCGACCCCGCAGTTTCTCCTGCTGGTTCGTGCAGGCCTCTTCAGTGTGGCACAGGGCCCTGTACTTCCCTTCCTTCAGCACCTGCAGCTGCTTCTGGTGTGCCTGGTGGGCCACAAGCTCCAACAGGTTCTGAGAAAAACAAAAAGGGAAGGGGCTGTGACAGTAGGAAAAACATGGGTGGGACTCGTGTCAGGTGCTGTGACCATCACGTTGGACAAGAGAAGGACAGTGCTGTGAGTTCCCCATCACAACAGGCAAACAGCACCCCCAGCCCGGGCATTGGACAGGTACAGACATCACAGAATTCCATAAATCAGAGAAATTCCCACATACATAAGGCAACCCTTGCCAGGACAGGGTTTCAATACATCAAGTTGGCTCTTGGTGAGCCCCCAAAATGTGCTCAGGTAATGTGTTGCTGAAATGCCAAACTGAGCACACCTAGTTCAGGACGCTGCTGAGACAGAGCTGGCAGCAGAGGAAGCAGCAGGCTCTGTCTGGCTCACATGCTGCAAGGGAGTGTATGTGCTCACCCATCGTTTCTCGTTCTGAAGACATTCCATGTCCAAGATGAGGCCGTCGGTCTCAGCCTGGAGCTGGCAAAATTCCTGCTTCTTTTCTGAAAAGGTGGCACTGAGGGACTCTTGGATGGTCTCCAGTTCCTGGATGGTTTGGTTGCATTCATAAATGTTCTAGTAAATGCAAGAGAAGGAAATGGCAGATTTCAGTTCTTTAGTTCAGATGCACTCCTGACCATCCTCGCAGAACTCGGTTTTGGGGGATTTTCAGTGGACGATTTCCCAAAGCCTGCCCCTGTGCTGGTGCAAGGTCTGTGCACGGACACTCCTGCACTCACTGCTGCTCACCACAAGGCCAACCCCAGCTGTGTGAGCTCCTGCAGCCCCACTTTCCTTTCTCACCTCCTGCGTTTCCCTGATCTTCTTCTTCAGCTCTTCTTTCCTGCTTTGGAAGTCGCGCTTGGTGATGTGTTTCTTATCTACTTTGCTCTGAGCCTCTGCCCAATTCGTTATTGTCTCTCTGTGAGAAACACACGCCTCCATAGCCCGAATCAACGTCTCCTGCTGCTTCAGCAGCTGCTCGTAGCGGACCTGCGTTTGCCAAGACACAAACCAGCCTCAAAATACCAAATGTTTACCAACAGCACCAAGGGAAGCTGCCTGGGTGGCACATCCCACCAGCATAAACCAGTTACATGTGACACGAGTGCCTGCAAGCCAGATTTGGTCCAAATCCAAACCTGGTTTGCTGTGTGTCCATCTGGAAGGCAGAGGCCTGGATTATCAGCTGGTCTACACCAATATTCAGATGTTAGTCTGGACCTCATTAGCAAGAGCAGAAGCAGAAAAGCAGAAGCATCCTGAGAATGAAGGGGAAGAGCTGCTCTGCCAGGAGAGGGAACACTTCCCTAAACCAGTGATTAAAGTGATGCAATATTTAGTAATCAACATTGCTGATAAAGCAGGGTCACAGAATCAGGTGGCACACATAACTGCAATTTAAATAGATTTCTTGGGAGTATCCAGATTCTGCTGAGCCTGGCATGGGGAATGCAGGATGTGTGGGCCGCTGGACGTGCTCAGTTCAGCCGAGCTGAGGGGGGTTTAGGGTCCCGCCCTGGGCCCTGAAGATGCCGCTTCTCCAGCCTGTTTCTCATCTCCTGCCTCGTGTTTCAGCCACTCCAAGGCTGAGTACACTGGGTGGCTTCCCCTCCTCAGCCCTCTCTCCCAGTGCCTTACTTGCATCCTACGAATCTCTGTTTTCATGTCATGGATTTCGCCGTGTTTGAGCAGAGAATCTGCTGCTTCCCGCATCTCTTTTGCCAGCTGGATCTTTTTCTCCCACAGTAGGATCTGATGCCTTCAGAGAAGAAAGGGGAAGGGAAAGAGAAAGCTAGACCCCCATTACCTGCCCAGTGCAGCACACTCACTGCCAGTTACTGGCAGAGTCTTCCCATATGAATCTTGGCAGCATCCAGCTCACACATGCTGGAACTGCTAAAGGCAACATCCTCCCAGCTCTTGCTGGTTCCAGAGACTGTGTTTCAAACATTCATTAAGGCCCTTTCCCATTCTCCAGGAAGGCCAGAAGTGCATTTGCTGGTGCCAGGTTTGGTGACTGTAGGAGAACAGGGACACAGACACACGGGACTGTGGCTCTCTGATACCTACTCTGCTTCTACCAGGCTGTTCAGGAGCCTTTCCTTCTCCTCAGTCAGTTGACTGTGCCTCTCCTGCATCTCCACAGATTCCTTTTCTGCTGCCTAGATTTGGGAAGAACAAAACAATACAACATTGTCAGGCTGAGAAGGTTTTCCAGGACCACTGTTTGCCTCTGATCTGCAGGGGAGGCTGAGGCCTGGGAATGAGGTGCCAGGTGGTCAGTACCTTGAGAGAGTGCAAAAACTCATTCTCTGTGACGATTTTGCCATTTTGCAGCTCCTCGAAGCTGCTGTTGTTCTTGTTGATCAACACGTTCAACTTTATCAAGTCATTTGAGATGTTCTTCATGTGCCGTTCCACATCCTTCTGTTCCTTTATTTCCTGCTGAATTTCATCTATGGGTGAACAGACAAAAGTCTTAGAATCCCCCTGAGCACTGGGTTGAACACAGACAAGCCACAAACTCCTGTCAGAGCTGGCAACACCTCAGGCAGAGCCACCCATGTCCCACATGTCCAGCCAAAATGTTTTTCCACAAGCTCAAAAACCAAAAAAAGGTTTTGAAGGAGACTCCTGTGGAAAACAGGTGGGTTTGGCCAAGGAAAGTGCTGTCATGGCTGGGGACATTTACCTACCCACTACTTGCAAACTTTATTTAACAAGTGTAACGGGTGACATTGTCACTTAGGGTCCGACTGTCAGGACAGGAGGCTCAATCCTTATAGGACTAATGTATGCAATCAGCAGGAGTGCCTGGGCTGTTGGTATTCCTGCTCACACACAGCCAGGAGCACTCTTTGGGGCAGGTCCGGCTTTTCCCACCTGTAACCCTCCACTCCCTTTTCCCTCCCTTCACAGATGAACATTTTACGGAAGAGTCAGGGAATGACGGACTTTCCATGCGCAATTTCCTCTGCTCCATGATGATGATCTGTTTCTGTAACATATCCAGGGAGGTTATTTGTTCCTCCCGCTCCCGTGTCAGCTTGACCAGCTCCTTCTGCTCATTGAGCCAGTGCTTCTGCAACGTCATCACCTCGGAATTGCATTCTTCTATCTCCTTGTTCAGCTGGTTGATCTCAAGTTCCAGTGGTCCCAGCTCTTGCCCCTGTACAAGGGCAAAGTTCGGGATAAATCAGGCAGAAGCTGCTGGAGTTGTTTACAGCATCCGGACATTCCAAAGTTTGCAGAGGATGTGCCATAGGACTCATTTCCCCCTGGGTATCCATAAGGTCTTTACACTGCCAGGGACAGACCTGGGAATCATCCCAACAGGGCCAACCATCAAATAGCTGAAATCTCTCTGCCCGCCCCACTCTCCCCTCCTCAGGGTTTGCAGGTTTTCCAACAAGATCCTGTTTACTCATTGATGCCATTTGACATTTCCATCAGGTGCAGACAAGTCCCTGTAGGGATCCGTGCCAGGCACACCCTCATTTCACAATTCCCTTCACTGCATTCTGAACTGTCTGATAAACATAAACACCTGCATTAACCAATGCAGCTCTTAAATCACAGTGCTGATGCCTGAAAGTCTGAACTACCCAACATTTAACACAGTTACATTGATCAGGGGCATCTGTGGTCACCACAAAGAATAAAACAAAAATTGGGACTGAAATACTAAAGTACCTACCCCCTGCTGAGCAAGAAGCATCTCCAGCTTCTTGTTGTACAGGCAGATGACTCCTCCCTTCTTGTCAGCCAGGAGCCTGGACTTTGCAATCTCACTTTCCTGGCAGGCGATCAGTTCATTCATATTTTTTATTTCCTTGTCCACCTCACAGAGTGTTTTTTCGTGAACTGTCAGCCTGCAGCTGGTATTAGTTGCATTCAGAATAATCTGGGCCACATCGTTCTCAACCTTGTAAAAATGCAGCTCCTGGGAATATCAAGAGAGAACACACATCACTGTCCCAAACAGCCCCTTGTAGAGTTGCAATGCCACTTGTCCAGCACAGGAGGCAGGGGACTGAGATTCTACTCCCAGGTCTGTACTACCAGCCATAAGCTACTTACCCTTTCTGTACCCTTGCTTCTCCATCAGTTGGCAGGTAATACAATATTTACCTCTGCCTACAGCTGTAGAAAAGCATTAAGGAGCCTAAACATTCCAAAAACCTTTAAGAGACCTCAGTCATCCCTTCTGCAATGACCACCTGCCCAGTCTCAGTAGCAGGACATCACTGTATTGTCCCTTCTCCACCGCACCTGGCACACACACCCCTCACCTAACCACCAGCACAGGACTCGCTGTGAGAAATGCTGGGCTGCGTTTTCTAATCTTTCTAAGTGATCCAGTTATACACTCCCAGAGAGAGCAACTTATCATGGATCAAAGAGCTGTGGGTCAGGGTGGACTGCTCCTTGGACCGTTCCTCAGAACTGAGAGCTGCCTGCATCCCACTCCATGATGAATTATAGAAATAAAAATTAGTGAAAATTAGATTACAGAAGTACCACATGTCCATTGCTTTTCTCCAGTACACAGGACATGCTAATACTTCATAGTAAATACTCCCAGGATTCATCATTTTGCCCCATTTATTAAGTAAAGAACAGTTTTTTGTGTCAGGCCTTTTTGGCCAAGCTCTGTCACATACACCAAAATCCTGCAATAAGATCACAGGGAGAACTGGATTGGAGAGGCAAACTCTGCAGAGCTTCAGTGCAGACCTGAAACCAGAACAAAGTCACTGACAAACCCTGCTGGGGACCCACTGCTCTGGTGGTTCCTGCCCTGCCCTCCCAAGGGGGGGATGCCATACCAGGTTGCTTTTTCTGTTCCGAAGTTTTTCAGCCAGCTGGGAGAAGTGTTTTGCAGCTTTGTTGGACATCATCTGGTCCTGAAGCTTTGCTATGATTTCACTCTCTAGCTGCTCTTTGACAGAAGTTCCCTTCTCTATACCCTTCCTGATGGAGAGCAACTCATTCAGGTGAGCAGCTTGGTCCTAAAAGGTTGGAAGGCAAAGACAGGATCACTACAACTGCTTGAGGAAGGGTATTCAATTCAAGTATTCGAAAGGATTCATCTTCCATGGACTCTCCTCACCATCTTGGTCCTGCTGAGGGCCTGCTCTGTCTCCTGGAGAACACGAGTGTAGGTGCCAGTTTGAACCTGCAGGGCCTCCTGCTCCAGCAGGCACTGGGCAATCAGTTTCCTTGTCACGCTGGCATCGTTCTGGGACCGGTTCAGGAGGGTGACAAGGTTCTCATTCTTCTCCTCCTCTTTCCTGATGGACTTCCCACAGCCATGGATGTCCCCTTCTAGGGACTTGAGGTCACGCCTGTAGTTGCTGGAGGGACAAAGAGGATGGAAAATCATCACGGGGATTGGTGCTGAACAGCCACCCACAAATTCCTCTTTTCAAACATGTTACTGCAGCAACAACTGCCCAAGAAGGAAGATCTTTGTAAGGGCTCAGCTGCTGTGACAGTGCAGAGTCAGCATGAGATGGAGGGAAACAGTAAGATTTAAAAGTAAATGTGTGTAGGAAAATTGATTCCTTTTTTCAGTTCTGTCCCAGCCCCCATTCCTACCAGGATGTCACCATATAAAAGCAGATCGCTTGTTCTCAGAGAATCAGTCAAGCTTTAAGGCTTCAGAGCAAATAAACACTTCCTCTGGCAACAACAGGGAGCTTTTCCTGAACATTTCCAAAGGCTTCACAAAACCCTGATAATGAGAGATAAACCCTTCCTGAAATCCAGCTCTTTGGAGAAAGAGATGTTGCAAAGGTGAGGGAATTCTTTTAGAGGAATAAAATAGGATTAAGAAAACTCTAAACAGCTTCAAGAACTCCCCACATTCCGAGGAAGAGATGTGGTTAGGATAAAGAAAACAGCAACAAAGAACTGTGCTTCTTATCCTTTAAATTTATTATGTACTTTAGAGCAGGAAACTTGTTCTGCCTGACACGCCCTGCCCACACAGTGCTAAGCCCAACAGGAGACACTGGAATCCCCTTCTAGAATCCCTCCTGCCCAAATCTGAGGTGTCCTCAGGGCCTGGTTTCAGGCCATACCTCAGCAGCTCCTGACTGACAACATAGGCCTCGTCCCTCTGCTTCATTCCAGCCAAGCTGCTGTTCCAGTGGTCCATCAGCCTCTTTTTCTCCATGTTAATAGCCTGGACCTCCAGACCAGCCTGGGGAACAGAGAGATGGCAAACAGGATGAATCTACACTGTGTTGAAAGAACAAATTCATGTTACAATACAATTTTTTACTTTTTTCTGTTCATAATGTGCTGAGCAGGATCAGCTTCAACTCTGTGGCTGGTTCATTGTCTCAGCAGCCCACAGAGCACAGGTCTGCAAGAAAAAACTGCTGAGAAGGGCAGGAGGAAGTGATTTACAGGCATTTCTTAAGGACAAAGGAAAAGAAAAAAAAGTCTTCATTCTTCCAAACAGGAACAAACTGAAACTCTGTCCCACATTGTGCACACCATGTGAGCATGGGCCAAAGGGGTCAGCCCTGCCAGAGGGAAATATTAACCACATGGGATAAGTCCCCTCCTACCTCAGTGACTGCCTGCCGGGTCACTTTTGTGTCCTCTGCCTGGGCCACAAGCTGAGCTTCAAACAGAGCAATTTGTTCCTGGAGCTCGTAGACTCTCCTCGTTAACTGGTCCAGGAGAAGGTCCTACAGAGCCAGAGCCAAACAGTCCAGGATGAGTCCCGGAATCTCAGTCTAACTGTATCCTACAACAATAATATCAGCTAAAAAAGGAACCAAAACTGGCAACTGGATTAGATTTGAGTCCTACTGAAACTTTCCCATTCATACACAAATGGCTCTCGACTGCAGCAGGGATGACTTGCTAGAGAATGAAACCTTTGCTGACTGTTTATTATTCCAGTTGCAGCAGTAAATTGATAGCTCGGCTCCGAAGCCACATTCCCTCCTGTCGGCACAGATTACACTGGGCCCCCTGTCCAGCTACTGGGAACCTTAATAATGGATATTTGAAAATCCTTTGTTAAAACCCTCCTAAACCCACTGTATTTCAACAGTCTGCATGGAATTTTGCATTAGCAATACCCCGTGGATTGTGTCCTGGAAGGCAGCAGAGGGAGCTCCAGCACCGGCCGGCTCCACTCATTCCCAAAGTTCACTTTCCATTGTGAAATTCGCTGTGATTCAGAATTATTCTCAAGACCTGTACACATGATATTTCTTCATTAAATATCTTCCTTCCCCCACACCCCCTTTCTTTGAGTGAAGAGTGATTTACTGTCCTAAGGTTTGCAAACCCTCTGGGCAGTGTGTGTTGCTGTCTGGGGGCAGGCAGGGCTTCTTCTCCTTTTTAGAAAAGCCTCTGGATTTTTTTTTTTTTTTCAATTACTTGAAAAAAATATCCCCACTCATCTTCCATGATTCAGTCGCTCTAGCCTTCCTTCTGACAAGGCGCCACATTCTCCAAGACTCACTGCTGGCACCCGCATTTATTTATTTCAAAGACAGTTTTGCTTGGTACCTGTTTTTTCTTTTCCACCTCAGCCTGGATCCTCTCTGCCTCAGCCCTCCTGGCCGACTGTTTCATCAGTAAAACCCTGTGATGCATGTCCTGGTCCATGTTCTGCACATAGAAGAGCTGCAAGGCCAGGTTTTCAATCTGGGTCTGCATTGCAGAAACTGGGGGGACAGGAGGCAAAATAATTACAGAGAAGTTTGTTTGTAGGGTACACCTTAAACAGAGTTAAAAGAGAAAGAAATACAGAAGCTGCCAAAGCAAAACCTCTCACACATCAGCTAAACCAGCCCTCCCCAGTATAAATATTTACATCAGCTTTGGAGTACGGCTCCACAAGCAAAGTTAAAGATCCTGGCAAGCAGTTCCTGGATTCCCAGCTCACAGAATTCCAGGAGTATCTGTGAAACTTTTCAGTGAGCGCATTATTCCTGATTAATTACTTCGCTGTATTTTTCAATCCAGTGCTTGACTTAAATTCAAATTAATTTCTCCACACAGCCCTAGAATTGGGAAACACTGCCAGGACTGCCTCAGTCACCTTTCTTGCGTTCATCATCTGTGTTGTGACATATTTCCTTGTGAGCATCCCTGAGGCCTTTCAGTTCCTCCTCCAGCTGCTGCCGCGCTGCGGCCGCCTGGGAATAGCGCTCGTGGCTCTTCTCCAGTTCCACCTCCAGCTGCCCCAGCTGCTGCTGGGCTCCGAAAAGGATCACCCCGAGCTCTTCTCTCTGCTCTTTGCTGGTCTTCACAGCTGCCTTCTGCAGACACAAGAGGGAAGGAGATGTCTCCCAGCAGCTCAGACAGGAGGGGCTATGGGAAGGCAAAGGAGAGGCTGTGTACCAGTTCATGGACATCTAGGTTCACTTGTTCTATCTGTTTAGTGAGGTAATTCTTCAGGGCAGCCTGGAATCTTGTCATCAGAGGCTGTAAAGAAGGACAGCATTAATAAACTTTAACATACTTGTGTAAATAGATTATGAAGAAGCCGCACTGCTACTTCCCCCACCCAATAAAACATCTTATTTCTGCCCCAGACGCTTGTGTTCTTATTTTAGCTATGCTCACTGTAGCAAGTGAGAGATGTTACGTAGTGGGTATTTGCTGATGCCAAAAAGTGAGAATATTTGAAAGTCAGAACCATGCCAGAAGAGCTGCCTCTGAGAACCCACCCGCTCACTCTTGCCGCAAGGACTTCTCTTTTGGGGCACTGAAGGGATCACATTTACCCACTGCATTGCTCACTTCTGAACCTGCAGCTCTGCAGTTAGGATTGAGTGACTCAGTCAGCAGTTAATACTTTGGCAAAACTGATTTTCACACGTGCAGCTGAACAGCTGAGCCACTGCTTACAGCTCACCTCACACATTTTAGAGAAACACAAACACCAACTCTGCAAAGAACGACAAGATTTGAAGACTTCTCACATGTTCTGGATCCAAGACGACCAGTTCTGTTTCTTCTGTTTTCCTCCTACTTTTTCTTATCTCATGTTCCTCAGCTCCACGCTGCTGGAACCCCTTTCCCTGTCTTTGGTTGCCACGATCACTCGGGAGCTCAAAGGTTGGCTTTGCATGGCGAGAACCTGGACCCCACCCCACCACAAAAAAGGAAAAAGATAAAGGAATAGGATTAGATTTCATAGTATTGTGCCTCCAGCTGGATTAACAATGACCAGAGGCTGTGCTTGAGAGATGGTCTCAAGTGCAGTTCTGCTGCAAAGGCACTGGGGGATACCTGGCTTTGTGCAGGTGTCCGGCTCCGCTGCAGGTGCAAGGGAAGGAGCTCCTCCGCCTGGAACTGCCTGCTCCGCGTCACCCTGTTCAGGAGGACAAGTGGCACATTCTACGTTATCTGGGAAAGTCTCAGGCGGTTTTTCCCGAAACATAAAATCCGTCACCTTTTCCATCTCACTACCCCTAAACATCTGCTCATTTTTGTCGTGAGGCATGGACAGTGCAAACAACGGATCAACACGAGGGCCTGGTTCTAAAGCCAGCACAGAGATGCTCCCAAAATATAATCATAGTGTCCCACTTCTGCAGACCCCACAAAGAGCTCTGCAGCCAGATCTCTCTTTCTGCAGGGGGCAATGACTCTGTTTGCTCCTCCAGAGGAACAGACTCTCCACTGTCATTCCCATTCTCTGCTTCCGTGGGCTGGCACACAGCACAGGTGAAAAGTAGAGCAGCAGATTGCCATTTGCATTTCATGTTAATGCTATGGCATTTTTTGCCACAGGGCGCAGAAGTTTAATTTAGAAGTTTAGTCTCATTTGCAAAAATAGTCATCCAGCAAGCACTGAGATAGTAAAGATCCTGATAAAACTTCTCCACACCACTCACAGTTTCACGTGCTTCTAGTTCATATCTATTAAAAAAAAGGTCCTTACAGATTTATTAAAGAAATTCTTCCAGCTAGCACAACATGTAGCCAAATTATTCTCCTTTTTCCTTCTCTTTTTCTTTTTAAAGTGACACTTTTATCCCACATCATCATTTGCCAAATTCAGGTGTTGGGCAGTCTCAGTGGAAGAAGAAAACTTGTCACCAAGAAACCTCCAAAAAGAGCCCGAGTATGTGCATCTATGAAATGTGGATAAATCTCTTTTTTCGGTGTCTGCACTGGAAATGTGCAAAGAACTGAGTGAAACACACATAGTTCAAATGCTGCTGACATGGGTCAGCAACTAAATTTACTTTTTAGTGGCTTTTTTGCTTTATATGAGGGGAAGGCTGGAATAATCACTCGCTTTACTTCTTGCTGTTGAAGCGGCTCCCAGGAAGAGGCCGCTCCGTAAGGGACGCGCGGGAACGGGCTGCCCCGTGAATGCCCCAAAGGGAAGCACCTCCAGAGGAAGATGTGACGGAGCTCCGCTCTCATCCCGCTCCGCGGAGCCCAATTCCCCCGCAGACGCCTCCGCCGCGGCACCGGGCGGCTCCTCCATAGCGCCGGGGCTGGGCTGGGCCTGCAGCCGGAGAGAAGGTGAGCAGCGGGACCGGGCACGGGACACGCACCGCGGGAGCCGGGAGGTACCGGACGTGCCGCACGGTACCGGGCCGGCGGTTGAGGGGATGGGCAGTGCCGGGCAGTGCTGGGCTGCAGTGGAACCCGGACAGGGCGGTACCGGACCGTGGTGAAGGGGACGGAACCGGGACGGGACGGGACGGGACGGGACAGAACCGGAGGGGAGGGGAGGGGAGGGGAAGAGACGGGCGGGCGCGGTGGGAGCGGACGGGCGGTCCCGCGACGGGCGGTACTGGGGCGGGATGGGATGGGATCGGACGGGACGGGACGGGACGGGACGGGATGGGATGGGATGGGGTGGGGCAAGCTGGCTGCAGGCACCAGCCCTGTGGCCCAGCTGTGCCACTCACCCTCCTGCAGCAGCTGGAACTGCTCCAGCTCTTCTGGCTGCTGTGCTGAGGCAGCTCCAGCCTCCTCCTCGTTCACCCAGGCCAGCTTGGGCATGCTGGGGGGTGTCTGCTCCATATCACTGTTTGGAGTTATGACTGTTTGCAGGAGAGATGCCTTGGAAAAACTCCAGATCAGCAAGTGCTGCAGTTGTGCCTTGCAGGCACCTGCAACAGAGAAGCCTCAGGAAGGCTGTAGNGGGCTGGGCAGCGCCGGGAGCTTCCCCGGGCTCGTCTGTGCCGGTAAAGCGGGGCCGGGCCGGGCTGGGGGCGGCGGGAGGCCGGCTGATCCTGTAGCGCTGCCCCGGGACCCCCGGGCCCTGCACCGGGATCCTGCCGGCACCTGGGCAGGTCCGTGTTTGATCCCGCTCTTTGTCCGCCCTTCCCACGCCGGAGCCCCGCGGAGGGCGGCGGGAGCGGGCGAGTGCTCCGGGGGTCGGGATGCTCCCCTGGGGTCGGGATGCTCCCCTGGGGTCGGGATGCCGCCGGGGGCGCTGGTGGAAATTTAAATAGTTCTTAAACTTTCTCTTCTGTTATTTCGGTTCGGCTCCGTGCAGCTTGGGGTATTTCAATGTTTTCCTTCCTTTTGGGGAGCTGGTCTTCTCTCAGGTGACCCGAACATTTACCTGACCTCTGTTACCTGCGGAGAAGGTGGATGCGGGATCGCTGGCACTGGTTTGATGAGTGGCCTTGGGATGCTGCAGGCAGGGGTTGTGGGGTGGTGTATTGCTCTCTGTGCTGCTGACACTCCGTAAAATAACTCGGCTGCTTCCTCTGGGAGATTTGTCTTTCCGGATCTCAGGCTGGGAGCTTGTCTTGCAGAGCTGTTTTGTTCTTAGTTGCTACTCGGAATAGGAAGAAAAATGGAAGTTCTTTTAAGAGAAAACAGGAGAAATGTGAAGGCTGGGACAGCTCAGGGTAAAGATCTTGGACTTGCTGGTGCTTTTGTAGAAGCCTCCTAAGAGTTTGTACGAGCTCGTTCATGTCCTGGTGATAACTGGACAGTCTCTGAAAGCTGCTTTTCGGCACTGGGTTTGGAGAATATTTGGGTTTGTTCTGTCTGTGTGGGGGGTGTGAGGCTGGAGAGCCGGGGTGGGGCAGAGCGTGGCTCTCTCAGTCCGTCAGGGAATGAGGGAGGGAAGGGGCTCAGCCCTGCCCGTGTCCAGGGAAAGGGGCTGTTCCAGAGTGTCCATGTGGCAGACACGATGCGTGGTCTGATGTCTGTCATACTGAGAACAGAGTTTGCAATCAGCTCATCCATTCAGCTGTGATCCAGGCTCCTGGGCTTTGAGCTGCTGATTTTTGAGGCTCGAGTCCTGAGAGTGTTACCAGGACACAGCAACAGGATGTTGGAAATACAAAGTCATAAAAGCGTTTCCTGTGGCCCGAGCAGTGCAGATAAGTGACATGAAAAGCTGGTAAATCGGGGATGGACGGACATGTGGCACACAGAGTGTCTCAGTGACAGCGTGTGCTGTGGGTGAGTTTGGTGCTGGGGATGGGTGAGTGTTTTGTTTGCTTTTTGTTTGCTTTTTGTTTGCTTTTTGTTTGCTTTCTGATGCCTGAGCAGGTGTGGCTGGGAGCAGCCAGCCCTGACATAGCATTCCCTTTCCCTTTTCATCTCTGGAGTCACAACCTTGCAGGATTCAGGCTGCTGCCCCTTTTTTACCTGCTCAGCTGAGATGCATCTGTGCGAAATCAGTCCTGCTGAAGCGGCTGCATTTGGAGTTGTGGGGATTTTGGCTGTCCCCTTCCCTTTGCTCTTGCTCCGTGAGCTGCTGCTGCTCCAGCAGGGTAGCAATGAAAGACTTTTTGGTGACCTACATAATTCTCCCCATGAGATGGGATGACTTCAGAGTGGCTCCCCATGGTAAACGTTTTTCCTTGATTTGCCTGGATCCTCTTAACTGGCTCCAGCGTAGTGAGGAGTTTGGAAAGCTTTTCTCTTTTTTATTCCCAATGTCGAGGTATTATAATACAAAGGGAAGGTCGTACAAGGGCTCTCATGTGCCTGTAGAAGAGTAGAGATCAAGTGAGTGACCAGCTGAGAGTGGCACAGCAAATCCACTCAGAGGACTGGGAGGAAGCTGTGAGTCCTGACTCCGGGCTGCCCTACTCCGTGCTCTGTGCTTGAGAGTTCCCAACCCAGCGTTTGCTGTTCCCAAGAGGGGAAAGAGGCAGGAATTTGTGCGGTGTCTGAGCTCCACCGCCGCAGCGGCTGTGCACTCCTTAAATATGTAAAATTAAATTCAAGGTATTAAGGGCAAGAAAGAAAACGAGCCTGTTGCGTTTTTCTTACCAAAGACATTTCATGCTTAAATGTGGTGCTGCTGTTTGACAGCTCGTGTTTCTCCGCCGTGCCCAGACACGCTGCAGGTCTCACATTTCACTTCCAGAGCCCTGCAGCTCGGCTTATGTTGCTGGTAAAGCTCTGAAAGTCTTGCCCAGCGAATGTGCCCTGGGAGCCAGAGCCCACGGAGGGCTCAGCGCTGGGAGCTGTGGGCTGCAGCCGGCCCCGCTCTGGGCTGGGCTCCTCAGTGACAGGAGCGGGGGTGCCCCCGGTGCCCCCGGTGCCAGCGCGGACCGGAGATGTGCTGGGTGTGTCAGCACGTCCCGGAGCCGGCGCTGCCCTCCCGGGCCAGGATACAGGAATCTCGTGCAACCGGAGGCAGCGGCATTTGGTCCAGCAGCAGGTGCCAAGTGAGGTGTGATCTGCCAAGGCAAACAGGATCCTGTGGATGGGTTCCTGAGGAGGGGAAGGGCATTGCTGCCCTTCGAGCAGCCGGTGCCGTTCTGGATGCTGCTGGCTGGAACTGGACAGGCTCTGGGGAAGAGGCTCCGGGGTGATTTCAGGAATTGGCTCCCCAGCACTTTCTCACTCATGAAGCTGAGAAGTGCTGGCACCGACTGGGAGAGCAGCCAGGGCTGTGTGAACAGACACAGGAGCTGGAGCGAAGATTTTTAGTGGCAACAGTTGATGTGTGGGAGAAGAAAATGTGTGTGTGCTTAATAAATATTGGCACTCAGCAAGAGCTTATCAGCTAACTCAGTGCTTCAGCTTCTGGAGAGCTGAGCTGGCTCTGCCACACTGAGAAGAATCCCTTCAGATCAGCGGATAAATATGAAATTCATATGAAAAGTGGGGTTTTTTGAATGGTGCTGATTTACTGCTGCTTGAGCTGTGGGACGGTTTGCGCTGCCTTCCCAAGCGCACAAAAGAGGCAGCAGCAGTTCCTGCCTCTCCCCACGACCCAGACCCCACGGATTGCGTGTGCAGATGTCGTCCCACATGGAAAAGGGCTGAGAACAGAGCAAACCCTGCAGATTTGGTCTCTTTGTTATTTGCTGCTTTGTGTTGTATGAACTCCTGTCTTTTAGGAAGGAGAGACACTTTCCCAAGCTGAGTTCCAGAGACTTTTGGGGTTGTACCAGTAAACTAAATGACCTTCAGAGGTCCAGTCCACCATCTGGTCCCCGCTGGGACTGACTGTGTATCTATTTCTGTAGCCTTTGAAACCCCAGCGATGGAAATGGCCCCTTGAGGTTCCCTGTTCTGGTGCACCATTGTCCCAGCTACTAGAATGACAAAACTAGGTATTCCTTGCCGCAGTTCAGCTGCCTTACAACTTCTCTCGTCCTTCATCGACAGCTCTTCCTTTCTTTGGCAGAGACAGTTCCCATGTGTGAAGACTTTTAATACATTTCCCTCACTTTTATCTTCCCTTGGCAATCTCTTTCACTGGCCCGGATAACTCTTGTCACCCTCCCTGGAACTGTCCTGTGACTTGCATCTGTTTTTCTTTAATCCTGCAACCAAAGCTACAAAGAACTCCCTGGCCTGTGGAAAGAGTGAAAGGATTGAGTTTCCTAGTGATATTTATATATTCCAGTGTCTGGCTACTGTCTGCAGCACTGCAGTGGTCTCTGATTTCTGATGTGCAGCTCTTCTGCAAGACAAGCCCAACAGACTGAATTTCCGAGCTGGCAGGACACTGTATTCCAAACCTTTTGTCTTCTTTTTTTTTTCGGTTTCCTCTTCCCAGCCCTGTGTGTACCTGCAGCGCCGTCCACCTGCACATGCAGGCAGTGCTGAACAACAGGTGTTCTGCAGGATCAAAGCAAGATTTCCCTTTAAATTCCTCCAGCTTTCCAGGGAGCAGCTTTTGATCTTTACCTGTCGCTTTGTTCTTTCTGTGCCCAGTGAAAGCTCATTAAGCGGTGCCTCTGTTGGCAGAGACGTCCTGACCCTCCCCTTCCTCCCTGAGAGTGCCCAGAGAGCTGCAGCAGGCATCACACGACCTCTCGTTTCACATGTGCCTCTCCAGCTCCTGTCTCTGTGTTTCCTGAGGAAGCACTCCCTGGCCAGCAGCAGCAGCCAGCTGGTGCCACCTTCCTCCTGTGCATCTGCAGGTTTTTGGGGTTCTGAGGAAGTTGCTGGCATGGATGAAGGCCTGTGCTGCTGTAGCCAGTGTTGTGCTGGCAGGTGGCCCTGCCCAGGTGTGCTGGAGGCCCGGGTCTCCAGCCAGGTCGCTCCACATCACTGCCCCTGACTCCCCTGACCCTGTTTGGAAACAGCATGTTGTAACTCAGCGTGGGGAAGGAGAAGTTGCACCAGAATTTATTGTCTGTTCTTGCAGGGTGCAATGAGGGGAAAGGTGATTTGCTCCTTAAATGTGGTTGAGGCAAATGACTTTCTGCCAGGTGTAACCCAGAGCCTGAAACGGTAGATTTTGGCAATATGGACAAGAATGAGCATAGGGCTCGACTGGTGTTTGTTTTTTGGGGCTGAAACATGAGGATACATGTTGTGTCTGGTGCTAGAAGGAGACAGGAGTGTGCAGGACTTGCAAAGTAGTTCTCTTATCCTGAACACTTGCTGGTACAGAGCAGGGTTGAGGCTTCTCCATCAAGTCCCAGCAAAGACTGAAACGCAGAAACTGCCTCTGCTGTGATTTGAGCTGACGAATGTGGTGATTGCCAGTTAAACCGGTAGTTTGTCATTTAATGAAGGCTCTGTCAACAGCTTGGCAGTCTCGTTTGCAGTCTTCTGCATGTACCAATCTGTCAGAGGCAGGACAGCTATTTTCCTTCCCTGCAGCCCTCACTCTGCCCTTTGGGAAATGCCCCTTTGCCATTTCTGCCTTCTGCCCTCCTGGGCTGGCTGGATTTGCCATCAAAACCAGGTTAAGGAAATCAGAGCTGTTCAACATCAGACAGTGCTTGCTTAGGCCCTTAAGTATTTCCTCAGAAGGTGCCCCAGGCCAGGGCCTGCCTGCTTTGTTTTCCTCTCTGGCTCTCCTGGCCATGCTCCGCAGCCCAGCGTGGGACTGGTCCCCAGGTGCAGCCAGGGCTGAGCTCTCCCTCCCCGTGCTGCCCTGGGCCTGGGAGCATGGCTGTGTGGGGTGTGCTGGGTCAAACTGGCCTGTTCACAGCCAGCTGGGCCATGTAAACACAAAGGAACAAAAGTAGGAGTTTCCTCTCCTCCTGTGATTTTGACAGAACAGAAGCTGCCATGGTTCTGGTGCTTCCCAGCTGGGGATGGCTGCAGAGAGCCTGCTCTGCACTGGGGTTGCTTTGTGTGAGACCCTCCTGCTCTTCCAACACATCCTGGTCCGTCTGTTGAATGCTTTATAGCTTGGATGACACCTCTGGGTCCACTGCAGAGCTCCTCATCATCAGCCCCAACAAGCAGCACATCTCATTTGAGCACAGAGCTCATCTGGGGGTGAGCTGGGGATTGTGCTCCACAGTTCTGTGAAACTCTGGGTAGGTGAAATGTTTGCTTTCAGTTGGTGTGCCATGCTCTGTGTCCAGGGTGTGCCCACCCTGGTGAACATGGGGCTTTTGAGCCTTATCTCTGGCAAGGCTCCATTTAACCATCACTGCTAAGAAGAACCTAAACCAAAAAACAACCTCACAGAAAAAATTCCCAACCCCGAAAACCTCAAACACACAGAAATGGCAAGCATGAGATGAAGTGGGTTTGATTGACGTTGTTTTTGGAGATGCTGTGGCTGGAGCAGCAGCCCCATGTTCAGTGCCGTGGTCTCAGCCATTTGTGTGCTGAAGGAACCTCTGGGATCAGCTCTGGCTCTGTGACATCCCCGGGCCAGTGACACATTGGGCAGCTCCACACGCTGAGCTGTTCCCTCAGTGCGGGATTGCAGTGACCAGCATTGCTGTTCTGCCTCCTCCCCACAGTAACTATGAACATGTGGGGGGTTTGCTGCCTTCATGTTTCTTCATTGCAGAGAAAAGTGTCCTGGGATTCTGTGCTTCAGCACCTTTGAAGCATGAAGGTGATGTTACAGATCCACAGCATTTGGGGGCTCTTGCTTGAGGTGCGGATTGATGGGAGACTCGTCCTCAGACAGTGGGTGGCACGTGCTGTGCTGTCGTTATTTTGGTTCTCACACTATTTTTTCCCCCTTCTTGGCAGATCTTCTGAATCTGGCTCCTGACTAGAGCTGACAGATGATGGAAACATTTCCCTGGCGATGTCTCTTGGGCGACTCCTCCGTCGAGCCTCCTCGAAAGCGTCCGACCTCCTGACCTTGACCCCTGGCGGCGGCGGCGGTTCCTCCTCCGTGCTCGATGGGGAGATCATCTACTCCAAGAACAATGTCTGTGTCCACCCCCCTGAGCTGCTGCAGGGCATCGGGGAGCACCATCCAGGTGATGGAGTGTTGCAGACACTGCTCACTCTCTCTTTTTCTCTCTCCTGGGTGTTGTTTCTATCAAATTCTACACCGTGGGCTCTAAGAATTGAAGAGGTGCGGTGGGGGGCAGGGCAAGGCAGTTTTGTGGAAGACTGAGGAAAGCCATCCACAAGCCGATCCATCGGCTCTTCTTTTAGTAGGAAGATTAGTGATACTGCTCCTTTCTCTTCTGGTCCAGCATGGATTTACCTGCTGTTTTAAGTCCTTTTGTAGAGTCAGAAGCTGTCATTTGAGGATAGTAACTTCTGTTGCTCGTTCATGTCCATGAATTGTTCAGGAAATCCAAGTATCCTCTTGTAACCATCATTGCTGGACTGGCCTCAGCAACCACTGGTAAAGGGAAAATGCAAAAAGCCTGATTGGGGCTGCATGCACTGGAGTAAATGAGGATAAATCCTGCTCTGTCCTTTTATTCTCATTTGTTCCTGTGCTCTTTCATGTTCTCATCAAAGACCTGTGGCTCTTGGCTTAGCTTCACAAAACGAATTATTCTCTGAACACTAACTCTTGCGTTCATTTTTGTGTGGGTGACTTCTTTTTCCATTGGCTTCCAAAGAAAACTGTAGCTCTTTAGCTACACTAAGGTAAATATTCTTGAGAAATCAATGTTCAGCTGGCACTTGAAATTGTTTAACTAAGAAACAGTAGAACTTTTTCATGTGGCAACATACTTTATAATTTACTCTTGATTCGTAAATCTGTCCAGGAAGTCCAAGTATTTGCATGTCATTTCTCTGTTCAGTTAGGCCAGAGGGAATTTAGACTGTTCAAAAAGCACGTACAAACTTGAAATGATTTGCAAATACTGAATAATGTTGAGCACTCCATAATTTCATTGACAGTATTCTGTCCTGGTAAATAAAAGGGTTTGTTTTGCCCATGTGGAGTGGTAGTGAACTGGCAGGAATCATGGAATGGTTTGGGTTGGGAGGGACCTTAAAGATCATCTCCTTCCATCCCCCTGCCGTAGGCAGGAGCATCTTTCACCAGACAAGGTTGCTCAGAGCCCCATCCAGCCTGGCCTTGAACATTTCCAGGGATGGAGAGATGGGGAAAGGGAGATTTCAGGGTTGTGCAGTTCCCTTAGAACGACTCTGTGTCACAGCTGGTGCTCCTGTGCTCTCTCTCAGGCTATTTGTGCTTGTACATGGAGAAGGACGAGCTCCTGGGAACCACGCTGATCCTGGCCTGGGTGCCCAACTCCCGCATCCAGCGGCAGGATGAGGAAGCCCTGCGCTACGTCACCCCCGAGAGCTCCCCCGTGCGCAAAGCGCCCCGAAAGCGCGGCCGCCACGCCCAGGGCTTCGGCATCGGCCGGCCCGCGTCCCCCCCGGAGCAGAGAGGGGCGGTGACCCTCAAGGGGGATGAGATCCTCACAGTGTCACAGCTCATGAGGGACGGGGCCCCCTCCTCGGAAGGGGAGAAGCTGTCGCAGAGCAGTGCCCGCCGGTCCCCGCAGCCCCCACGCAGCGACTCAGGGACCCTCTCCACAGTCAGCTCCCAGGAGGAGCAGAACAGGTCGGAGGGCACAGAGGAGGGCCTGGACTGCAGGGAGGACGAGGGCTCCTTGGAGCTGTCTGCTGACGATGTGAGCAGGGACAGCACTTTTGACTCTGATTCTGATGCCTTTTCTTCCCCGTTCTGCCTCTCTCCCATCAGTGAAGCCCTGGGGAAAAGCAGCAGTTCCGTGTTCCTGGACAGTGAAAGCAGGTGAGTGCATCCTTTCTCTGGTTTCTGGTGCTGGGTGCTGATCTTGGAGATGCTGAAGGAAGTTGAGAAACTTCACAGTGGCATTGAGCTCAATGTCCTGTCTGGCTTCAGACTCCTATGGAATTTACAGGAAACTGTCAGCCAGTTCTGCTTCTGCTCGGTGTACCCTGGCCCCAAATATCCAGGGCTGTGTATGTTCTTTCAGGTGAACTGTCTTGAGCCCTGGAAGCAGCATTGCTAAATTAAACGGGTCCTTTGTTGGCCTAATTTGCTCTGCTGAGGATCTGAGCTTGTTGCTTCTCGTGCAGAGCCACATCAAAGGGCCCGGCTGACTTCCTGAGCCGTGGGCACCTCTCCAGGCCCTGTGTTGACACGAAACTTGCATGTGGGAGCTTGTTTTGCTGCTGTTCAGAACGTGGTCCCACTTCAGACAGATAAATATTAATTCTTGCATGTCTAACCTAGGTATTTCAGTCAATGCTTCTCAATGTTACCTGCAGTAACCTCTACACGGGGAAAGAGGGCACCTTGGCAAGGGAATAATGAGCAGGAGGGCACCTGTATAACTCACTGTTCCCATACCCAGTAGTTCTGACTTTCTGGGCCCTGCCCTGTTGGTGTGTTACTCGTTTCCCTGTCGGGGCGGATGGATGTGCTGCATTCCTGAAGCACCATGGGGATGATTTTTAGGCTACAACTCAGCTTTGAAACGACACCTGAAATGAGGAGAAACGAGTTCTCCTTTGTGCGTGTCAGCAGTGCACAGACTGCACTGACAATTGAAGAGATCTTGCCTCTATTTTACGGGCTAATCTCAAGCCCAGAGAATGCCAGTAAGAATGAGGTTTGTGAGGAAGTATTCTAATGGATTCAATTCTCTCTGGATATTTTAAAACCCTTCAGTGAGGTGATGTCAGACTTTGTATCGGCTTTGCATTTAAGATGTGCCCCAGCAGGATGCTGCTGGTTAACTGGGACCCACAGGGTTTGCTGGGCTTGAGCTCTGCAGCACCTGTGCAGTGGGGGGAGCGGTGGCTGTCCCATCCCACCCTGTCCCATCCCATCCCAAGTAATAAAGTCCAGCCTTTGCCAGATCAGTGAGTGAGAGAAACGCCAGTGACTGTGAGTGAAACGTGTGTAGCCTGGCATCTTCTGCCCTCATACAGGGATTGTGAAGCTCAGGGCTCAAGAACGCGTTATTATCCCACTGTAGGGGTGGGAAGTGGGAAGAGCGAGGGACACATTTAGAATAACGTCCTGGCTGCTGAAAACCAGGAGGCTGAGCTCATCCTGGGGAAACCCCAGTCCTGGCATGGACCACAGCCCACGTGCTGTGCCAGGAATGCTGTGGGCTTGGATTGCTCCCGCAAGGAGCTGGTGCAGGAGGGTCCCAGGCAGCATCCAGTGAGTCAGGAGTGTTGTGGTTTAACTGTGCTGCAACACTTATGCTCTGAGCTGCAAATAGTGTCAGGCAAGGAAGGAAATACAGTTTATTGCATCTTCTCTGCCTTGTCTGTGAATTCCTGTGGCATTTCCCTGCCCTCTGCCGGCTTTTCCTCACTGCTGCTTGGAGCCCAGACAGCTCCAGCCAGGCAGAGCCGGCTCTGCACACACAGCTCAGGGGCCTGCTTGGCTTTGCTTTTTTTCTTCTTTTTTAACTCCTGTGGTGCTAGTCTGAAGCCTCACACAGTGCACGTGACACTCATAATTGGTAGCAGATTGATAAAACAGAGCTTTTGTTGTTTGGGACTTCTGACTTGAAAGGGTTTTGTCCAGTGTGTGCATTTTTTGTGCCAATTTGTTCTTCTCCATAGAGCTGCCTTCCATGGACTCTGCAGGATCTTACAAGCTGTTGAGTGGGAGATTTTGCACAGAATCCTTTGCAAAAGTCTGGTCAAAAAGCATCTCATATTTCCTCTGTTCATCCCACCATTTTGGGGGACGGGAGATGCTGTTTCAGGAGTCACTACAAACATGGGAACAGCTTCCTTGTTTCTTAAGGGTTTGTTTTGGTTTGGGTTTTTCTGCTGGCTGCTTCCCCTCTGAGCCAGAATTGGAGTGGGAACAAAGTTTGCGCTGCTGGCAGATTGTTTGAGCTCTCTTCCCTCCCCACCTCCCAGTCACCACCTCCTCTCTGCCAGGAGGAACGACTGTTTCTGGTTGTTTCCCTCTGCTCTGGGGAGTTGCAGCAAAGACATCTCAGCTCTTCCTTGTGGTTGCTGTAGAAGCTGAAGGAATATGTTGCATTTCAGTCCAGCCAGCTTCCTGTGTGATTAGATGTGCTCAGAAATGGAGAAATGGGTCACTGTGGAAGAATTGGGATGTACAGGTACACTTGGATCAGATGAGATCAGGGGCTCGGCGAGCTGCAGAATTCCTGTGTGACCAGGAGTCACGAGTCCCATCTGCCTCTTGGAGCGTCCCCTGAGGAGGTGGCCTGGCCACCTGGGTGTGAGGGAGCCACAAACACTCCAGTGTGTGCTGGACGAGGACGGGGAGGAGAGAGGGAGGTGGGCTGGGGAGCCCTGGAGTTGCACAACGAGTAAGTCAATTGTAAGTCACCAACTCGCCTGGTAGAACATAAGGAAATAAAAATGTATCCATTGTTTTTTTTTCCTCTTTGCTTCTCAGTTTGACAGGCTGCCAGGAGTCCCATGCAGCGATCGATGCATCCTCCTCCCATTTACACAATTCCTTGGGCTGGGAGCAATGGGAGTGTCCCAGCACCAGTGTGCACACTCTTGCTTCTCTCTTTCGACCAGCCTGGCACACTGCTGCAGAGTGCCCTCATCCCTCAAAGAGAGGTGGCCTTACTGTCCTGGGGTTTGTGTCCTTAACTTTGGGGACCCCTTAGTGCTCTCAGCACATGGTTCTTGCAGGAGGCAGCTGGTGTGGAGAATGCCTGCATTGATGGCAGCTTTTTCAGGGTCTGTGTTTCTGTGGAAAAGGAGGGATTCTGGAAATAAAATCATTCCATTCTGTCCCTGCCCTCCCCAGTCCCCGTTGTTTGTTGGCTGTCAGGAAACATTTGCCTTGTGGCCTGAAGGACACGAGTTCAGGGCAGCTGCTCTCTGTGCCCAGCTCTGGCTCGCTGCCGCCCTGGGAAATTCCTCTGCTTCCATTTTCCCCATCAGTAAAGTGAAACTAAAAGGCTTTTGTTACATCCAGGCAACCAAACAGCATCTGACACCTCTGTAATGTCCGTCCACTGATGCTGCTGGAGTTATTGAACTGACCATGACATCAGATCTATACAATCAGTTGTGGAAGCACTTAGTGCTCTGTGAGTGGGGTTTGGTTTGGGGTGGGCGTTTGTGCTGTTCCAGAGTGATCTCTGGATAACAGGAGCTTTCATGGGCGCTCAGGCTGCTGGAGGCTTTTCACTCATCAGCTGCGATTGCTGATACCTGACAGGCACCACAACAATGCTGAAGAGGAGATAAAAATGCTGGCATTGGTTCCTTCACTCACTTCACCTTGGGATGTTGGTCAATACAGTCAAAATTTGGACTGAGGAGCCTCAGTGTTGGAATTGTACGAGTGGAGCTTGGGGCAACATCTGGCCAGAGGCTGGAGCTCCATGAGCGGCCCCACAGGTGTTGGGACAGAGTGCTCCCACAGCTCTTGCTGGAAAGGACGAGCAGAAGCGACGTGATCAAGGTGGAATCAATGCAGGAAGGAAACATCTTTCATGAGACATCGATCGTTTTAGCAGCCAGTAATAAAAATAACGAAACACTGTCATAATGGAGCTGGATGATGGTGAGTTCTCATGTTCTTCAGCAGACATGAATTCATACAGCAGATCAGTCACAGACAGCACAGGCAAAGCTCACAGCACGGGGAAAAACTCCTTTGGCGTCGCAGTTGATGCAATTTTTACGGATGTGTTGCACATCCTGTTGTTAAGCCGCTTCCCAGGAGCTCATCAGTAAATGAGCTGCTCCGGGAGCGGGTGGGAGCTGTGCAGGCGTTGCATCATCTTGTTTTGGCAGCGTACCTGAAGGGCTGAGAGCCGTTCCGACCTCTGCAGCAAAAACAGGAGACAAAATTATAAGGGAAATGAGCTGAAATTAGTGTGAACTGGCAGGAGCTCTGGAGTCATCAAGAGATTGAGAATTCACCGCTGTTGTAACAGAAGTGATTATATTGGGACCAGGGGGAATTGGTCACAGACTTTAAAATCTCCTGTAACTTCTTGCAGCATCTCATTTCAGCCTTGGGGAGGAGTGTGGGGGGTGCCTGGTCCAGGCTTCAATTCCCCAGGACTTGCCTGAACTGGTGCCACTTATGATGTAAGACAACGAAGCTCCTAATTCCATTTGTACCCAAACCCATGCCGGGGAAAAAATATCCGCAAATCCTTTTTCCATCAGAAGGATAGTCCTTTATCCCTTCTGTTTGCGTTGTGGGGTCAGTGTAAGCTTCCCTAAGGCAGGGGTGGTCTGTGTGGAGCCGGGCACTGGGAAGGGGAGCAGGCCTGAGCCGTCAGCAGCACTGTGTAATCAATTAAAGTTGTTCCCGGCTGCAAAGCTGAGAAGATTGGACAGATCCAAGAGATTGCAGAGGCATACGGCTCTATCTCGCTTTATATAAATATTTGAACAGCAAGAACATTAATTATAGCAGGTTTGTTTCTTCCCTCTGTTGGGTTGCTGCCAGATTTCGTTGGAAGAAAATAGTGACAGCTAACTTGGGATCAGGAATTACGGCTGAGGGGGTCCGTGAAGCTCTTTATTTGGGATGTTGGGGAGGGACCAAGAGCGGGTGATCCCCAAGGGGGGATCCCACGGCCATGCGGCAGGATCGAGGAGGGGACGGGGAGGGTCCCCTCTGCCCCCAGGCTTCTGGGGCGCCGGGCGTTGTTCGGGTCTGCTCAGGGGAGCGGGGAAGGCCTGAACTCTGCTTGGGGCACAGCTCCGTGGGCAGGGCGGTCATGGCTTTCTGTGGGGCCATGGCTCGTGGCTGCCGTGGCTTTTTCATGGCCTGTGACCGCGGGTCGCTACCGTGACCGTGACCGTGGCCGTGACCGTGACCGTGGCCGTGGCCGTGGCCGTGGCTGTGCCCGGGGCCGGGGCCGGTCGGTGGCGCGGCGGGGCCGCCAGGGGGCGCACTCAGCCCAGCGGTGCCCCNCCAGGGGCAGCCACAGCTGCTCTGGGCACCCTGTGCCAGGGCCTGCCCACCCTCACAGGGAATTATTTCTTCCTAATATCTAATCTAAATCTACTCTCAGTTTGAAACCAATCCCCTTTGTCCTGGCACTCCATTCCTTTTAAAAAGTATCTTTCCATGTTTCTTGTCAGCTCCTTCAGGCCCTGGAAGGCCACAACGAGGTCACCCCAAAGCTTCTCCTCTCCAGGCTGAACAATCCCATCTCCCACAGCCTTTCCTCCCAGCAGAGCTGCTCCATCCCTCTGATCATCCTGGTGCCTCCTCTGGGCTCTCTCCGGCAGCTCCAGGTCCCTCCTGTGCTGGGCTGCAGGGCTGGGGCAGCTCTGCAGGTGGGGTCTCACCTGAGCGGGGCACAGGGGCACAATCCCCCCAGCTCTCGCCCACCAGCACCCCCAAGTCCTTCTCCCCCGGGCTGCTTTCATCTTTTCCCTGGATATTCTTGCATTTCTTCTGTTATTTATTTCTACAATCGCAACGCCCAGAAATCTGAATGGAGAGCAGAGATAAATGGCACTGGCAGGTATCCACAGCTTTGTGAGGGAAGAATTGCGTTAAGTGAATCAAAATAAAGAGCTTTGTCCCCTCCAAAGCACCACAGTATATGCAAATAAATCTGCACGGCCTCTGTCTCCTTGGCTCGGGCCTCGCAATTATCCCAGCATTAGGCATTTACAATAACTCTGGAACATGCTTTTAGGCAGCACTCCTCTTTCCTCTCCCTTTTCTGCTACTTGAAGCAAGCTCTTCCCTTGGGAAATCCGCATTGTCTTGTGGAAACAGTGAAATCCTCCCTGGGTGGTGCTGGCTCAGCTCACGCTGGGGCAGCAGCAGAGTCCGGGGAGTTGGTTAACTTCGCCACTAAAATGTCCCCCTGAAATTCCCAGTTCACTGCTTAGAGCCAGGAATATAAGAACAAAGGTAATCGGCAGGTCTTTCAAGGGAGCGGCGGTTTGAAGGCTTGATTATAATTAGCATAATTAGGGGAGAATTTTATTTTTGCATGGATTGAACTGAAAGGATAAAAACCAGAATAATCCATTGATTTTGAAAATAAAATAAACACGGGGAAGAAAGGTCCCCTTCTCCAGGCTGGAATGGGCTGAAAAGCAAACATTCTTTTTTGGGCTTTGCTGAGAAATCACTTTTTCCATCTAAGGAATTTTTTTTAAAGTGTTGCATTTCGATTGATTTATTAATGAGTGTAAGCCCAGGCATGAGGTGCCCCTTCTCTGTATGGATTGTAAAAATCCGCCATTGAGCTTCTGGAACGTTTTCCTCCCTTAAACTGAAGGTAACATTTGCATCCTTGAGCAGTGTCCGCTCGGCTCTAAGTGATTTGTTGTGTTTGGCTGCTGGGAGCTGTGTGTATTTTATTCCTGAGCATCCAACTGCTCATTCTGCCCCTTCTCTCTCCCTGCAACAAGAAGTCACAGAGAAAAACAGAGAAGCCTTGCTTGGGTTTACCTGAGCAGCTACACCTGTGTGGAAGTGTCAGCTGTGAAAGCAGATTGTTTGTCTCCTAGCTGGAGGTAGATGTGTATCACATTCCAGACTTTGGGGAAAAGAGATTAAAACACCCATTAGTTCACTACAAACTTCTGATTATTTTTTTGCCTTTTCCATTTACATTCAAAATAATTAACTCAAGAACTCTGGGTTTATTTTGTTTTCCTTCTGCTTTCACTCACAGCACTGGGGGGACCCTTTGGAGGCCTCGGGTCTGTTTTTCTAATGCCCCCTTGCTGCTGGAATCGCTCAGCTTCCCCTCAGGCCTCGAGGGCTTGGAGGGATGAATTAGGAGCAACAAAGCTCCCAGTGTGGTGAGGCTTTCACCCTTCTCTGGTGCGGGGCAGGACGGCAGCACCAGCACCACCGTGGGGTGGCATGAGGTGGGTCCCCCCCGACCTCTGCTGTCACCAACGTCTGGGATGGAGATCCGCGTTCTACCTCTGCCAGGTAGCTGGGAAGCTCTGGGAAGGCGGGCAGGGCGCTGGGAACAGGGATTGCAATAGCCCCGTAAAGCAGAACAAATCGGTTTGATCTTTATTTCTCAAGGACAAACCAATTACGCCCGTCAGAAGGCAAAGCTGCATAATCGGGTTTCCGCGAGTCCCTCGCCGTGTTACAGTGGTTTGTTTGTCAGGCTGGTGTTGGCAGAGCTGATGTTAATTCCCAGCCCCGTCCCTGATGGTGAGCTTGCTGTTTCAGCCCAAGGTCAGAGGGTGCCCGTGGAGTCTCTGCGCTCCCCGCAGCGCCTGAACACGGCTCGTGGCCACCGACCCTCTGCTCCGGCCTGTCCGAGGTGAGGGAGGGACTCCAGCACTTTCCAGATGTAAAGAGCCTGTTCTTTGGATGTTGTTAATAACAGGAATGCGAGGAGTGACTAACAACAATGCACTGACTGGGACAAGCACTTGGATCTGCTTCCCGGTGCCCTGCTTGAAAGGATACAATTATTTTTCATAACTGTTTATTTTCCCTTTACAACAAGCTAAGCGAAGCAAGTTTGTCAGAGGCAGAGTGCTCCTAATTTGGTCTCCAGTGACCTCTGCAGCCGTGATTGGCAGCCCAGTGTCAGGAAGGAACTTGTGCCTGTGAGATAGAAATGAGCAGAACAAATGCCGTAGGACAGCTTGGGTTCCCCGGGGGACACGGGCTCAAAAAGGTGAAAGAAGTGCAATTACAGGAGGTTTTCAGCACAGAAAGTTAATTAGCTACTAAATAGCATTTAGTGCAGTTCAACGTGGGGAAATTTATGTTTTGAAAGCAAACAGATCAATGGAAAGCCTGTGGAACAAGCTCTTGGAAAGTCCATGTTGACATCCGTGTACTTTGTACTGTAACAGCCTGAGTAGTTTTTCCCAGGTTTCCCCAACAAATAGGAGGAATTGTTAGATTTTTTTCCCACATGTTTGCAGATGTATAGAAATGCTTCCACATGAGGTTGTTTTGACATTTAATTTTAGAAACCCTGACTTGGCTTTCTAAATCCAGGCTATCCAACACCTTGTTTCCTAGTCACCGTGGTCAGTGGAAATCAATTCTCTTCAGGTTCTCTGAGGCCCAGGAACTTCAAGTTCCAAATGTTTTCAGCCAAAGGGTGGATTTAACACAATTCTTAACCTGGTTACTCGTCTGTGCTGGTCAGAGTGAGGAGCTGGTGCGACGGCAGTGTTTCCCTGTCCTTGGCTGGCTCTGTGCGGCCACATTCCGTGGGAAAAGCTGGTGCTGTCCTGCGAGTGACCTTCCAGTCCTGCTCTGCAGAGTGAGCAGAGACATTTCGACATTTTTTTTTTAGTCCTAAATTACAAATCTGGTTTCCTTTGCATGTCTTTCATGTCACTGAAGTCAGCACGTTTCACAGTCTATAATATATGTATTTTGTCAAGGACACTTTTTTTATCAAAACAATGGATTTAGGTTCCAGATGCTCGATATTACCTCACTCTGTACAGCCACTGCACTAAATTTTTAGGCATTTCAGGATAGCTTTGAACTTTTATTGGCGGATTATTTGTTTGAAGCTGTCTGTCTTAGCAGCTGATGCTGCCAGGAGCTGTTTCACCTTGCTGGGAAGAAGAGGAACCCAGAAGGTCAGTGCCTGTGGGGAATAGTGGAGAAACAGAGAAATGCTAACCCCTGGGGAGGAAAAGGGGCATGTAATTCCCATTACATGGATGCTCATACATTATGATGATACTCATTGTCTGCAAATGATGGTCCCAAGCCGGCGTGCGGGAATGCTGGGGCTGTGGGAGCTGTTATTAGTGACAGCGTGCGTTAGCGCGGGGTGATGGAGAGCCAGCTTCAGCAGCAGGGTTTGGCTGTGGCAGGAGGCTCTCTGGGAATCAGGTGGTGCATGCTGACAGCTTGGGTAACTGCCACATCATGGCTGTAGCCTTCAGCCCCTTTCTCTCTCGTAATTATATTTGTCACATCACATCGTAAAATGAGTTATTAGGTCTTTGTTGCTGAAATTGGCTTCCCAGGTAATCGGGGCAGGTCTCTGGAACAGAAATAATAATTGGGTTTAGCTCTCTCTGTGCCGTAGGTGTGTTCCAGGGCTTTGAAACTGTGAGTTGGGTCCCATTGCTGCAGGTTGAGTTTCACCTGCAATGTCTGAGCTCCTCGACCGCGCGTGCGAGAGGTCCCATGTGGTGGGAGGGGGATGGTGGCTCCTTAGGGGCTACAAAGGCTCAAGGAATGTGGATATGGTTGGCTGCTGTAGTTGATTGTTGAGTGGAGAAAATACATTAGCCCCTGGTCTTGCTCCCCAGCAGGAATGGGATGTGTTTTGAGACAAGAGTGGTGGGACTTGGGTGAGGGCAAAAGGCTGAAGTGGAATCACAGAATCACAGAATTGTTTGGAAAAGCCCTCAGAGATCAAGTCCAGTCGTTCCACCAGCACTGCCAAGGCCACCACTGACCCATGTCCCCAGGTGCCACATCCACATGGCTGTTAAATCCCTCCAGGGGTGGGGACTCCACCCACCACTGCCCTGGGCAGCCTGTTCCAATGTTTGACAGCCCTTTCCATGAAGAATTTTTCCCCGATATCCAACCTGACCCTCTCCTGGCACAACTTGAGGCTGTTTCCCTCTGTCCTGTCCCTTGTTCCCTGGGAGCAGAGCCTGACCCCCCGCTGGCTCCGCTCTTCTGTCAAGGAATGAGAAGTTCCCCCCTGAGCCTCCTTTTCTCCAAGCTGAGCCCCCCCAGTTCCCTCAGCCGCTCCTGGGGCTCCAGACTCTTCCCCAGCTCCGTTCCCTTCCCTGGACACGCTCCAGCCCCTCCGTGACCTTTTCGGATTGAACACATGAACATGGCCCAGAGTTTCCTGACACAGGTTTTGCTAATCCTCCTTGATTTTTTTCCCTGTCCCTTTTATTGCCGTGGCCCACTGCACTCGTTGTTTTGCTGACCAATGCTGTGTACTAGCTGGTGCTCTGTTTTTCCTGGATCCCACAACCCAAAGTCTCTCTGGAATGTTCCTCCGGCTATTTGCGTTGCAGTGCTTCATCTCCCTGCTTTTACAGGGTGCTCTGGGATAAATTCCTCATCCAACAGATAGAATAGTCTGACAAACAATAAACTCTTCCCCTGCATCTGTCTATCTTGAGTGCCTGGTTGGAGGACTCCCCAAACCCCACAAAATCAGTAGAGATCATAGTGCTTGTTGTTACTGACCTACAGAATGAGCTCAATATTAAAATTTTATTTAAAAGTAGTCCAGAGATTAGAGTATTTTCAATTTTTTTTTCAATCAATATGTACAGGAAAAAGTAATTTAGACACAGTGCGGGTTTTTTCCGAATTTCCCCGGTGACTCAGTGAGCACCAGCACGAGAAGGTTCTGTCTCTGCATCTGTCCTGAGTGTGAATGTTTGTGTCCATTGACCCCTGTGAAGGGCAGGGGGGGCACAGGTGTCTCTTTCAGATTTCACCCTCTACATCAATGGGAACATCGGAATTTCCCCGGGCTGCACAGGCTGAGACACTCTGCTCACCCTGCCTGGAAAGGGTGAACCCAGTGACACAAGATGCTTCCGTGCCTGTGGGATGCGTGTGCGAGCTTGTCACCGGTGGGGATGGGAACTGTAAACATTTGTCTTGGAGAAGCATTTCCGGAAGATCCCCCAGTGCCAGGACTGTGCCCGGGCTCTCCTGCCCGCGGGTCTCGGCTGGCTGCTGCTGCATCCAGGTTTGGGTTATGGAGCACAGGGAACTGCAGCTGGAAATGCCGTGCTGTGCTGAGGAGCTACGGAATGCCCGGGATCAAAGCCACCCTGCCCAGCTTTACTGGTAACTCATTTCTTGGCAGTTCTCTGGACATTTCTGCTGGTCATTTCAGGTGATGTTCTTGAAGAACGGACACGTGGACCTCTGTGACCAGGACCTGCATGATCCTCACACCAACCCATCCTCCAGCCCTTTGCCATACTGACCAGCTCGTCTTTGCAAGAGTTTTAGAAAATGGGTTGCCTCTGCTTAGTCTTTGAGTTAGTTTGAGTCATCTCTTCCAGGAAAATCCTGTGTAACCAGCTGTGGCTGTTATGAAGTGTTGCTCCATAAATACCAGCTGCTCCTAGCAGGCAGTCCAGCCCAAGTGTCTTGTACCAGGACTCTTGTTACATTTACATTAATGTTAGATACTGAATGTTTTAGAAAGTGTTACATTTTGCCGCTTTATCAGGAAGTAATGCTTGGTTTTTCATAAAGGCCAGTGCAATCTTCATGGAAGAATTCCCAAGGCAGGGGATGGTTTATAGCTGTGCCTGTGGTCAGAGGTATCCTGGTGTCTAACCTGGAGCGAGTTTGGATGTGTGGTGTGATCCCTAATGCCACATCCCTTCCGAGTCCTCATTCTCCAAATGGCCTGAATGTGAGTTCTGCTTTACTGCTTTCTTTCCAAAAACTGGAGCAGCAGGACTTCATTCCCAGAGAGCCACGAAGCTGCTCCTTTAGCTGGAGTCAACCACGCTTGGTCTCATCCAGACGGTGCTACAGCTCAGGGCTCAGGGATCTGAGTCACACATCGGAACGGGGCTTGGTTAAGAATGTAACCAACTCCCTGGGCTGTCCCGAGCCCTGGCCCTCGGAACGCACTGCGCTGACCCGCAGGGAGATGCTGCCCATGAGGCTGGTCCCTGTGGAAGAGGCCCTGGAGCCAGGCGCGGGAGGCACACGGATGTGAAGTGCATGCTGAGTGTGTGATTTCCAGCGTTCAGTGCCCACATTGTTGGATAAGAGGATTAGAAAACACCACATAAAGTGGCCTTGCAGGGGGCTGCTTTGTACCTGCTCCGGGCCTTGTCTGGCAAACCCCGATTTCACAGCAGAGCCCATTCAGAGCCCGCGCCGAGATTGTTCACGTGCATTGGCCTTTTTACGAGCCAAGGGGTCACAGTTTCACATTCACTTAATTCCCAAAGCACTGATATTTTTCTTTTGGGATCGGGGCTGGTGCGGACATGGGGCTTTTTGAGTCTGAACTCAGTTTGCATTTAAAGCGGGAGATCTGGGGTGGATTGGGAAAGGGTTGGGTTCGCTTTCTCTGCTTTGCAGTGGGTTGAAGAACTCAGGTGTGATTTCCTAATCCTTAACTCTCCCAAGTTTCAAGATTACAGGTGGAAACCATTTGTCTGGAGTTTATAGACATGAATCTAGGCTTGGCAGGTCCACTTGCAGAGGTGTAATGAGAAACTCAAGTTTTGGGGGAAACATCTTTGGATCCTACTGGTCAAAGAGGGAATTTCCCAGATGAGATCCCAGGTCCATGCTGCTGTTGGAATGTGCTCATTCCTCCTGTCCCCATCCTGGTGTGGACTGGCTGAGCTGGACGCCGAGGGGATTGCTTGAGCTTCTTCATTTTGCCTTCTCAAAAGTTGGTGTTTTGAGGAATGGGTTTGGCTCTCCCTAGTTCTGCATGCAAGAATTTTAGGAATAAAGACCAAAACCAGGATGCTTTTTGGGATGGTAGGAAATTAAGTGAAATAAAAATAATTTATGACTGCTTTACCTTGCACTGAATGCCAGCTTCAGAACTCTGACTAAAGGTTTTTAACATGGAGCATCTGTGGTTGTTGCATGTACTCACAGCCTCCCGTGGCTGACGGGGTTTTTGTCCCCACGCTCTGTCCACAGGGACACGTGTGACAATCGCATGACCTGCTCCCCCAGCTCTGCCTCGAGCCTCGACACCAGTGCCCAGTTCCAGGAGAACAATGGGCAAATCCAGAGCACCAGATGGGATGAACAGCAGAAGGTATTTGCCCTCGAGCAGGTGTGTGGTGTCTTCAGAGTGGACCTGGGACAAATGAGATCCCTTCGCCTTTTCTTCAGGTACTGGGTCCTTGCGTGTGAGCTGTGTGTGAGCTGTGTGTGAGTAGTGTGTGAGCTGTGTGTGAGTTGTGTGGGAGTTCTGTGAGCTGTGTGTGAGCTGTGTGTGAGCTGTGTGTGAGTTGTGTGAGTTGTGTGTGAATTGTGTGTGAGTTGTGTGTGAGTTGTGTGAGCTGTGTG
>VZTD01004005.1:0-22352 GCA_013397725.1 Rhagologus leucostigma | reverse complement strand
TGTGTGTGGTGTGTGTGTTGTGTGTGAGCTGTGTGGGAGTTATGTGAGTTGTGTGTGAATTGTGTGTGAGCTGTGTGTGAGCTGTGTGGGAGTTGTGGGAGTTGTGCGTGCTCTGTGTTGGGGCTCTGGGGGGAGGTGATTTCTGCAATCCTACCTGGAAGCCTTTCCAGAACAATTGTCTCCAGGAAAGTGAGTGTCAGCCTTCCCAAGGAGAGCCTCTGAATTACGGTTACAGAGCCGAAAGGATTTTATTTTTAGTAAAGTAAAGGTTGCTCTTAGCTGTCATACCAAAAATGCTTCAAATAACCTGGGGATATGAAAAACATCTTTTTCTATGGTACCTTTTCCTTTGCCTGCCCCTCACCAGGCTCCTCTAGAGTCTTGCTGCTGTCAGCCTCTTCAGTTATCTTTCAAATTACTACAAAATTTATTTCAAATTATTGCAAAAACATTTTTACTTCCTCTTTTTGCTCTCACTCCCTGTTTCTTTGGACAAAGCTGTATGTGAGCAAGTCTGCGCATCCCTAGGAGCTGACTTTGTGTACTGCTTTAATGTTTCTGGGGCAGACTTCCTGTGGTTTTTTCTCCAGGGAAGACAAATTTTAATTCCTTCATGTGAAGGAAGGGTAAAAATAGTGCTGTTACCAGGCACAAGTGGGGAAAATTGTCACTATGGCCATGTCATACAATCATAAAATGTCTCAACTGGAAGTGACCCATAAGGATCATTGAGTCCCAGAGATGTAAAACTGCTTCTGTGCCCTGTTTTAAGGGGCAGCTTGGTGTTGCACTCTGTGACTTGCTTTGCACTGTCTCTCCGCTGAGGGTCCGTGTCCCTGCTGGTCCCTCGTTGTGCTGCGTGGTCCCTGCAGGTTGTTCTCCGTTGTTCCCACAGCGATGAGGCGTGTACCTGTGGGCAGCTGGTGGTGGCGAGCAGGGAGAGCCAGTACAAGATCTTCCATTTTCACCACGGTGGCCTGGATAAACTGTCCGAGGTGTTTCAGCAATGGAAGTACTGCGCAGAGACCCATCTCAAGGACCAGGTACCTGAGTGAGGCTTTTGGTGTTTCACGCTTGGGTTGGTGCATCGGAGAAACGAGGCTTTGAGTTCATGTCACCAGGCCGGGCAGGAAGCTGCCAGGTGCTGGATGTTTAGGATGGAAATGCAAGCCAGGCTCAAGGTCTCTCTTGGACTTGTCTGTCTCCATCCATTCCTGTTCTACCTGTGGAATATGGGGGAAGATCATCCAGAAGACTGACTTAGGTAGTGATTTGGCTAGACCTGACAGGTCAGCACTGTCCTTTAGGCACAGAAGGTGTCTGGAAATCTGCAGAGATAGGTTGGAAATTGTGTCAGAGCCTTTCATCCATCTTGTGACGTGTAACATTCCGTTTGGAGAATGTTTTGACAAGGCATCTTGCCATATTTTGTTCAATCTACATACAAATGTGATAAGAGCTCTTTAATTATCTGTTTAAGATACTGTATGTGCTTATTAGAAACAGTGATTTTTAAATTTCCATCCTTCCCACAGAGCCCCCCGCTGCTTTTCTTATTACGGTCGCATGGGCTCACTTTTTGCATTGAGCAACCTTTGATTTTTAAATTAAATGTCAGCTGCAGCCTTGCACTGGGATCCTGAGTGCCCTCAGAGAGCCTGGCAGCGCAGTTCCCCGCTCTCCTAACAGCAATCCCTTTGTATATGGCCAATCATATGTAATTTATTGCAGGCATTCCTGGCAGGGGCAAGTTTTGCTGTAAGCAGCATTAATTCAGTTTCAGGTCAGGGATAAGATTGGAGGAGGAATGGAAACTAATTTTTTTTTTAAGATGAAGCTGTTTCATGGTGGATTTTAATTATTCTAATCACTCTTGTTATTGTAATGGTTGAAATTTAAAAAAAAAACCAAAACAAAACCTCCCCAAGTGCAGCTCCTCAGTGCTTAATCCTACATGAACCATGCAGAGGTTTCCCTGCTCTGGGTTTCACACTCTGCTGCTCTCCCTGGCTCCTGCTGCAGTTGTGGTTTGTTTTCCCCCGTTCAGCAGCTTGCAGATGAGAAAACCTGCATGCAATTCTCCATCCGCCGCCCCAAGCTGCCCTCCTCAGAGACCCACCCCGAGGAGAACTCGTACAGGCGCCTCGACGTGTCTGCCTGGCTGCACCACCTCAACGAGGCCGGGCAGGTGGAAGAGGAGTACAAGCTGAGGAAGGTGAGGGGCTTTCCTCTGTTCTCTTCTGTGCGGACTGTGAGTCTCCAGGGGGAACTGCAGGAGTTTGTGTTCCTGCTGGGACAAGAGCTGGGCACTTGGGAGGATGGAGACTGATGAGTGAAGCCTTGGCGGGAGATCTTGCTGCGGGACTGGAACCTGCTCAGGTAGGAGTGGATTTCAGCAGATTCCCACCTGGACATGTTCTTGTATCACCTGCTCTAGGTGACCCTGCCTTGGCGAGGGGGGTTGGACTGGATATCTCCAGAGGTCCCATCCAGTCCTAACAATTCTGTGATTCTATGATGGTGGAGCATTTCCCTGACCGAGGAGCTGTCCCAGTTCTGCTGCCATTTGGAATCAATAAACCAAAGTGCCCAGTGCCTGCTGTGTTTGCAGAATGTGCGACCGAGTCACAGAGGACACTGGAGATTGCTGAAAGAACTGAGATGGTTGAAATAGCTGAGATTGTATGAACCGAGATTGCTGTATAAACTGAGATTGCTGTATGAAATAACAGGGCTGAGGGGAGCACTGGGCCCGGGCCCTGAGAGAGAAGTTTGCAGTGCAGTGCAGTCTCCAGGATTTGGGATTAAGCCGTGACATGAGAACGACACGTTAATCATAGAGCCTCTCCGGGGGTGGTTATTGACATTGAAATGAGCCTGATTTGTGTCTGGTCTGGGAATAGAGGGCCAGCACTTTCCCTCTAAACATGTGCAAATTGCAGGAGCTTGAATCAAGGCGTCACTTGTCAGGAAAGAACTGCAGAGGCACCAAAGCACAGCAGCGGGCAGTTGCTTGTTGCTGTTTTTGGGAATGCTAAAACTGTACCAGCCATAACTTTTGCTCCTTCTTCCAGGCCATTTTCTTTGGTGGGATTGATATTTCCATCCGTGGGGAGGTGTGGCCCTTTCTGCTGCACTACTATAGCTACGAGTCCACTTCTGAAGAGAGGGAGGCACTGAGGCTGCAGAAGAGGAAAGAATACTTTGAGATCCAGGAGAAAAGGTAACAGACCATCATCATCCTTCCCTGCTCATCTTCCTCGGGCCGGACGTCGCAGTGACACCTCAGTCTCTGCATCCTTTGCATCAGGAGAGTAGAGAAGAGAACAAAAGTGGGAGGGGTGGTGAAGGAGGCGTGTTGGGCACTGCTGACTTCCTGAGGCTCTGGAGCTAATGCCACAGAGCTCAAACATTACCTTCCCTGCGCTCTTGAAACAGGCTCGTCAGTACTATGCAGGGAAATACCTCACAGGCAAGGCTTGGGTTAGAACACTGAAGGAGAAATCAGGAACTTACATTTCTTTATAAATAAAATGTACATAAAAATAAGGGATGAGAAGGGTTATATAATTGCAGAAGGTTGTTAATGCAAGAATTGTGTGTTGTTAAATGGAGGTGGGTACATTGAAGCTGGAGAGGGACAGTACTGTTAATAATCAGGAGACAGTCAAACCAGAGTGGTGAGTTCTGGTGTGCTGAGTTCCAAGGAGCAGTGGAGAGCAGAGTCTGATGCTTCTGAAGTGTTTATTGCAGCAAAAACATCGTGTCATCCCGTTTATAACCCAGGAGGCTCCTTCCAGTAATCCCTTGGGACAGACAATCCGCTGTTCTGGACGGACCTGCTGGTCTGTTTTTCGGGTGCTGAGGAAACTCAGTACGGGAATAGTTTTCCTCTGCAAACTAAGACTGAAATGAAGCCTTTTGTTCATTGCGGCAATCACATTCCTCTCTTGGCAACCCTGTGCTGTTGCTGCACGGTTTCCAGGCTGTCCATGACTCCGGATAAGCAGAAGGATTTCTGGCGCCAGGTGCAGTTCACAGTGGACAAGGATGTCGTGAGGACCGACCGCAGCAACCAGTTCTTCCGAGGGGAGGACAACCCAAATGTGGAGACCATGAGGTGAAGTGTCTGATTCCAGTGTCCTAAAAACCATGTCCTGCTCAATGTAGAGACAACTTGGTGAGCTCCCAGCCCAGGCTGCCTGGGAGTGCTGCACAGCACCCACCGTGCATCTGGAACCAAGGGATGACACAGCAAGGCCTTCCCCAGTGTTCCCACTGCTGCTGTAGCCGTTCCCTTCTCGATCCTATAACCCTGCTCCCATCCCGGAGCTTCCCTGCACACATGGGCACAGCAAAGGTGCTGTAGTAGGGCTGTGGGCAGGTGCTTGGGTCTGTGGTTCTCCTGATGGGGTAGAGGACAAGCACACCAGAGTCTGCTCCATGAGAGTGTGACCTGTAAAGGCGTGACCTCAAAAGAGTTGGGTTTTATCCAACAGTATGGCTTGGAGCTTTATGGATGTGTTGGGCATCATCTCTCCTTTCCCATGGGCCCTTCATTTCTGTCCTCTTAATCTTTTTAAATTTTCGTTTTCTGTTTATATTTTGCTGTCTGTGAATGCCAAACCTCTTCCTGAAGTTTATGCCCCAGGACTGGTGTTTGCAGCAGGGTTTCCCTGTCCGTGTTATAGCACCTCACACGAGGCCCTGTGTCTTTGTCCCTGAGATGATGCTGTCACCTGCCCTCAACTGTGCCACCTCTCCGTTTCTGTCTCTGTTCCAGGAGGATCTTGCTGAACTATGCAGTATTTAACCCAACCATTGGATACTCCCAGGGCATGTCCGACCTGGTTGCCCCACTCCTGGCAGAGGTCCTGGATGAGTCGGATACTTTCTGGTGCTTCGTTGGATTGATGCAGAACACGATCTTCATCAGCTCCCCCCGGGATGAGGACATGGAGAAGCAGCTGGTGAGGCTGAGTGCTGGGCTCCCTTCAGCCCTGTCAAGGCTTCTCCTCTCCCCAGTTCCTTGGGCTGGGGCGTTCCAGCATGCCAAATCACACTCCAAAGCCCCTACATCCTTGGGGTGATGCTTGGGGTTGTCATGTGCAGGGCCGGGAGCTGGACTTTGATGATCCTTGTGGGTCAGTTCCAACTCAGGATATTCTAGGATTCTGTGATTCTATGGAAATACCTGGTGGATAGAATTGATCCTGGGTGATTGAGGCACTCCAGAGGCAGTTCTATCCATCCTTCTTGTGAAATGGCAGCTGAGAGAGAAGAGCTCTCCAGCTCTCCAGCTCTGGCTCCCCGGGGTGCTGAGGGGTGCCCAAGGCAGGGCCTCAGCTCAGGTTGTCTTTTGCAGCTGTACCTGCGCGAGCTGCTGCGGCTGATGCACCCCCGCTTCCACCAGCACCTGTGTGCCCTGGGAGAGGATGGGCTGCAGATGCTCTTCTGCCACCGCTGGATCCTGCTCTGCTTCAAGCGGGAGTTCCCGGAGGCCGAGGCGCTGCGCATGTGGGAGGCGTGCTGGGCTCACTACCAGGTGAGGCAGCTGCCACGGGCACGGCGCGTCCTCGCCCCTCAGCACTGAGGATTTCCAGAAAGGCTCTTAGCAGCAAAGTAGCCAAAATAAGTCGGGTCTGTGACTACGGCAGAGGTTTATCTACATAGCAGGAGGATGGAGCCCTGCTTGCCTCTCCTCCTTGGGGATGTCTGGCCTTCACAAGGAAGTGTTTCAGAAAATGCTGAACACCCACTTCTGAAGTTCAGGCTTCTCTTACACAGCTGGGAAATGTCTTCCCAAAAATCTGCTCTATGGTGCAAACACTGGTGCAGACCTTGCTGCCATGCTGTGAAGGGAAGAGGCTTTGGCTCAGCTGTGGTTCAGAAGGCACCAGTAACCCATGTTCTCACCACTGGGCAGAAGTGAAGGGAGCAAAATCTCTCACCAAGGACCCATTTGCAGAGGGTGGGAGGTGAAGCCAGAGCTCTGCCTCCACCTGCTGTACAGCAGCCCCTGTGTTCCCATTGCAGACAGACTATTTCCACCTCTTTATCTGCGTGGCCATCGTGGTGATTTACGGGGACGACGTCATCGAGCAGCAGCTGGCCACTGACCAGATGCTGCTGCATTTCGGCAACCTGGCCATGCACATGAACGGGGAGCTCGTACTCAGGAAGGTAAATGCCCAGGTGCCCGTGTGGGACAAGGTCCACAGATGAGTCAGGGTGTTGAGGAAACTGGGGACTGCTGCTTCAGCTTCGCATCTCCTGTATCCCTGTGGCTGCCTGGGTGGGATGCTGCTGTTTGCCTGGAAAGGGAGGGTGGGATGCTGCTGTTTGCCAGGGTTTGCAGCAGGAGGAGGTAGTTGTTGAGTGCTTGGGAGGTGACAGTGTGGTTGGGATAACCTTTGTTTGGATAACCTGCTCAGGGAAATGGAGATAGAGCTGTTGGTGCCATGGTGCCCGTTCCCTCTTGACTGGGAGGGACTGGGGCCATGGGATGAGCTGTGGTGTGTGGCAGCCCCTGTGACCTGCCACTGTCCCCGGTGCCCCAGGTAACCCTCAGGTGTTCGGCAGGACACACCTTTGCTGAAGCCCAGGTAGCCAAACAGGAGGATTGGGTGGGAGGCCACCTCAGCTCTCCGTGTTGGTCCTCTGGTGAGGAGTGAATGTTTTCCCTCTCTCTCCCCCTAGGCCAGGAGTCTGCTCTATCAGTTCCACCTGCTCCCCCGCATCCCCTGCAGCCTGCACGACCTCTGCAAGCTGTGTGGGACAGGCATGTGGGACAGTGGCTTCATCCCCGCTGTGGAGTGCTCTGGCCATCACCCGGAGTCCGAGAGCTGCCCGTATGGGGGGCTGGTGGAGGTGTCTTCTCCTAAACCAGGAAGTGAAGGCAAGAAAGGCCTGAAAACACGGGATGTCTTTGCCTTCCGAAAATAGCTGGGAGGAACAGGGTGCGACGGCGGAAGGGAAGGGCAGGAAGGATGTGCATAGGAAAAAATGTTGAAGAAAAAAATGGAGGAATAGCTTTTCAAGACTCCTGAGAAGACTGAAAGGTGGGGAATGGAAGAGGAATTAAATTGCTCTATAGGGGAAGTTCCACTGCATGGGTGGTGGAACCTGAGAGAAAGGCATCAACCCAGGAACTGTGTTTGGATTTGATTTTGTTAGAAACAAGCTTTTCTAGGTTTTAACAAGGACTTTTTATTCTGCCTCTGGGACTGGACTGGTTAGCAACCAGAACTTTCTTACTTGCTGGTGAGAAACGAGAACACTCCGGGGAGCCAAGGCCACCCAGCAGTGTTGGTGGGCAGGTGGCAGGAGCAGAGCCAAGGCCACTGTCCCCTCACCCAGAGCACACCACGCGCTCTCCGCTTCGACCAAAACGTGCAGCTTCGTGGCTTCTTTCTAAAGCCGTAAAAGCCATTTTAATTATAATCTGCCAAAAATAAAACTGCACCGTTGGGATTGCAGGGAAGGTGTCTGCTTTGTCAGCAAGGAAGGACTGGTGACCTCAAAGTCTTGCCTTTTCTGGTTTTATAGGATACACTGGCTGGCATGATTTTTTTCCATTTTTATAGAAAGTGGACAGCCCCACGTCTCAGAGCACTGCTGCTCTGAGTCAGGGTATTTCACAGACACTGCCCAAAGTTTCCTTCTTCATGAGATACTGGGAAGGAATTCTTTCCTGTGAGGGAGGTGAGGCCCTGGCACAGGTTGCCCAGAGAAGCTGTGTCTGCCCCATCCCTGGAAGTGTCCAAGGCCAGGTTGGACAGGGCTTGGAGCAACCTGGGACAGTGGAAGGTGTCCCTGCTCGTGGCCGGGGTTGGAATGAGATGAGCTTTAAGGTCCCTTCCAACCCAAAGCATTCTGTGATTCTCTGACATTACAGCAAAGCTGTTTCTTTATGCTGACAACTGCAGACTTCAATACTTTAGTCTGTTGTTTCCAGTATGTTCCCCATTGTGTTTCCTTTGGCTCTCCTCAATTACTGATTATTTACTGTCCTTGCCTGTCACTGCCACAGCCTGTGGCACATACATTCCGTGTGGGTTTTAGGCTCTTCAGTCAGTGCCAGTGCCCCCTGTTCCACATCCCAAAGTGAAAATGAAACTTGCCTTGTTGCAGTCATTTTTGCTGAGCTCTGTCTGATAAAGGTTTCCCTTGGAGTGTTTTTGAGAGGCCAGCATTTCTCCCCTTGTCTACTGTAAATTTTGCCAGCCAGAAGTGGAGCTGGGGCCTTGAGCCCTGTTGCCAAAGGTTCTTACCAAATTCCGTGGCCTCCAAAGGCGTGTCCTGAGCCAGCGTTTGTGCCAAACAGAGCCAGGGGAGCAGTTTCCTTGTGGAGGTGGAAAAGGAGCTGAGGTGGCAGCGGGCTGTGCCTCCCTGCATCCCTCTGCAGCCTTCCCTGGCTGTCCTGCTGCCTCTCACTCCCTCCACACTGCTTCCCACGCAGCTGTCCTGGGCAGGCTCACCTCCCAGCTCTGCCTCTCAGGAATGTTTGTGTGGAACCACCTGCGTGGGTTCCTGCACCTGACAAGCACATTTCTCTCAAAATCCTTCTGCAAAGCCTTACCCACAGCCTGTCCTGGAGCCCCGTTCCTGCTGGGAAGTGAGGCCGGAGCTCGGATGCTCCGTGTGAACCGGCACCAGCCAAGAGCACGCGGCGTTCCTGAATGGAAGAAGCCTTGACCCACTGAAGGCAACGTGCCAAGGGCTGGCTGTTGAGTGGCAGGAGGACAGTTCAGCTCCCAATTTGTGTGCCTTTAATCCAGAGGATGAAAACCTTCCCTTGGATGAGAGCAGTGGGGAAACCCACTCAGAATGGCACAGCTCCGAGGCTGCAGGTGTGAGCTGGGGTTTGGCCGGGGACACCTCGTGTAAGGGCTGGGGCTGCTTTGCTCTGGGGCAGGGAGTTTGTCGAGATTTATGATGTTTCAGTGATAATAAAAGTTTGTGTGAGGCTTTTTTGTGTGCATTGCTGTGCAGGCTGGGGACAGCGCTTGGGCAGACACCATCCCCCAGCCTGAGCCGCCCCTTTTGCAGCCACTCAGAGATGTGCTGGGTGCTGGGCCTGCATTGCTGTCCCCAGGCTCTGCTGGCGGCAGCCGGGGACCTGTGGCAGCACTCGATGGCTCCATCCAGATGGAAGCTCGAAGTGGCAGTGGCTGAATTCAGGTCAGAAAAACCACGTGGCAGAAAATGCCGGAAACGTCTTCCTGCAGAGCGACTTGGTGGCACAGGGACAGGTGCCAGCTCCCCAGGGGGACAGCTGGAGCCAGACACTGCCTTCTGCCACCTGCCAGCCCCGCGTGGGACGGGCATCACCGTGAGGCCTTGGCAGCACCGTGGCTGCTGCTGATGCCGGGGCAGCCAGAGTCTCCTGGGAGCGCTGCGAGCTGTGGGCAGCCCTGCCAGGACTGGAGGCCTGAGCATGGGGGCAGCCCCTCCTGGGCTCACGGGGTGCTGGGCACAGGGAAACAGCCCCTCCTCACCTCCCCACTGCCTGCAGTGGGCTGGGAGGCACCAGCAAACCCCTCCCAGAAGAGCCAGAGCTGGTTTTGCTGCAGCACTCGTTCCCAGACAGTAAAAGACAATAGGAAGAGATGAAGTAGATAATTTGGAGTGTTATTTTTCCACTATTAAAATGTCATTCAGCAATGTGGAAATCACTCAGGATTCGTTTAGTTAAAGACTCTGCACTGCAGCTTTCCAGCGTGTGGAATAAGCTGGGTTCTGTTCGAAGCAGGGCTCAGCTCTGGGTGTGCATCCCTGGGACCAGTTGCCTCCCTTGGCCACTCTGCCATGTCTGGTGTGCCCTGAGTGTCCCTCTGCCAGCAGGAGACTTCAGGTGTCTGTCCCTGTGCTCCCCACTGGAGCTCCCCATGCCCCTGGCACACACTGACCCCACTTTGCCACAGTCAGGGACACAAAGGGTTGGAGCTGGTCCCCCGATGCTCCCAAGGACCAGCAGCGCTAACATCCCAGTGACCCGATTCCAGTCTCAGCCTGTCCATTAGCTTGTGATGCCATTATTTAACTCACACTGGAGATCCACAACCATCTGAGCTTGTCTGGGGGCAGACGGGATCTGTGAAGCCAACCTGGAGCCCTCTGGCAGTTCCTGGGATAGCACTGGAAGCTTGGGATTTCCCTGCAGTGCAAAGATGGCAACGAGTCACACACTGGACAGGGCAATGCATTTCCGAGGTCCTTCTGACCCGTCCCCAAGATCTTCCTTTGTGACACTCTTTGCCATCTGAAAAAAACTCCCAAGGAACAAAAAAGCAGTCAAGCTTCGGTCCCTACAGAGGAGGAAAGTGGATCCTAGGAACAGCGACCCTCGCGTGGCGTCTCCTCGGTCGCCGCCCTGAGCGTTGCATTAGCGGCAGCTGAGCAGCCAAAAATAGCCCCTCGCGAAGGTAAATAGTCAGGGTAAGCCTCTTTAGCCTCAGCCTTGAACTGACACATCCTCCTGCCTCCCGCTGCCGGGGGGAAGGGGAGCAGGGCGGAACGAAAACTGAGTCCTCTGTCCCGTGGTAACGCTACGCTCCGTAATCCCGGCGGGAACCCGATCCTGCGCCTGGAACCCTGAGGAGAAGGGAACAGAGCAGCCCGACACCTCGAGATGGAGGCTGGGCTGGTCCCAGGACACCTGGGCACGGGGGGAGAGGGGAGAGGTGCCACACGGTGTCCCGAGGCTGGGAGGCGGCCCGGAGCTGTCCCACGCCTGGGTGAGCGGGAGCGGGGTCAATGGGTCAGCTTCGTTTGTCCTTGGCATTGAGTGCTGACCACACAAGTCTGGCCAAACCGCCCCTGGAGCTTGCTGCACTGGGGAAATTGTCACCTGGGAGTGGGGCAGGGGCAGGTGGAGGGGCTTGGTGCCACGTCCAGGGCTGGGTGTGTTTGGATGTGGCTGTTTGGCTCTTTTGTCAAGGGACGCTGCCTGTCAAATGAAAAATTACAGCTCACAAGAACAAAGAGACTCACCTGAGTCATTACAAGCACTAAAGAATTTCAAACCCAACGTAGCCTGTCCTCCTGGGCTGGCTGATTACTCCCTGGGTCGCTCCGCTTGGGCCATAAAAATAGACCAGTCCGGCCGGCTGGAGCTCACGGGCACATCCTGCCCCGGGCACAGCCCAGCCCTGCCCCAGCGCGGCGCCCTGGGCTCTGCACGCCCTTCATTTCTCTCATTTGAACACAAGCACAGCTCGCGACGAGGCTTCACGGCACCCGGCAGAACAGCAGAGGCTGGGGCAGCCCCGGCAGAGCCCAGCGGGAGCTGTGCCAGCGGTGCCAGCTCGGACTCGCCGTGGGGCTGCCAGGGACTCCGCAGCGAGGAGCGGCCGGGCTGGAGCTGCCCATCCAGAGCCAGCGGAGCACGGGTGGGGAAAGCCCTGCTGCAGCAGCACGTGGCTCAGCCCCACGCCCCGTCCTTCCCAAAACCACAGGAGTGAGCACAGACACGGCTCAGGCAGCCCAGCAAAGGGACCTGGTGTCAGCCAGGTCTTTGAGTGGTGCTCCTTGCCAACGGTGAGGGATTCTTTGGCAGCCCCCAGCCCTCCAGTGCCCCAATACACCAGGTCCCTCGGAATTCAGCAAGTTCAGGCCCTGCCAAAGCTCCTGCTCCATGTGGCAAAGCAGCAGCAGGAGGAGGAACAGCCTAAGGACTCTTCCTGGGATTTTTGATTTTGTTTGGCTTGGGTTTGTCTTTCAGAAACCACAAACAAGTTCAGCTTCTTCTGTCTGCGGCCGGGGCTTGACTAACCTTGGCGGCGGCAGAGGCGGCCGGGGAGGTGCTGAGGGATGGGCATCTGCCAGAGTCCTCTCTGCTCTCCAGAGGCTTCTGCAGGAGAGACACGGGGGCCGTCACAGAGCCCAGAGACCTGGCAAACACTCCGGCACAGCAATCCCAAGCCCCTGCACAACCCCGAGCCCTCAGCACTGGGCAGGGCCTGTGCTGTGGATGAAGGCAGAGAGCCCTTGGTGCTGCTCGTGCTGGGGAGCAAAGGCACCTGCCAGGAGGGCTGCCTGGGCCAAATCGGCTCCAGCAGCCGGGTCCTGGTTTCAGGAACCCGATTTCCACATATTGCAGGTGAGGGTGGGCAGTGAAAAACTTCCAGCCGTGACTGGAAACCCTGGAAACAGCCCAAACACCAGCTGGCCTTTAGGCCCTCTGCCAAGGTGATAAAACTGCCCCATGCCGATGCCGACAGCAGCAGGAGCAGTGGGAAAGCGCTGCCGCCCCTCCCCAGGGATCGGGAACAGCGGAGACAGCACAGCCCAGGCTCCGGAGCAGCCCTGCGCCGCGACAGCACCCACCCCGGCCGGGAGGCAGCGTGGCCAGCACGGGCTGGGAAAGGGGTGCCACGGAAAGGGTGCAGGAGAGCCGGGGCACCGAACAGGGTGCAGAGCTGGGGGACGCTGCGTCCCCTCCCGCGGGTGTGTGGGGACAGGGCAGGTGCGGCTGCCACAGCCGGAGGGTCACAGCCACCCTGGCATAAGCTCCAAGGAGCCCGTGCTCAGGGTGGCAGGAAAGGGTTAAGGCGCTGCCGGAGCGGGAATGAGAGCAGGGAATTCAGCTGCTGACGCAGGTAGGATCTGCCGGCGCATCCCTGTGCAGACGCAGCAGCGTCACCCTCCGCTCCTGAGCTGCTTCAGAGCCCCCTGAGAGCGGGAGCGGGCGACCGACCCAGCCCCACGCAGGGAGCAGACCGGGGCCCTCCCTGGGCTGTCACCCCCCATGGCACTGCCCGGCTCACCCCGGGATGCCCACCCCTGTCCTTGCTGCCGCCAACACGGCCTGACCCAGCCCTTCTCCAGCAAACTGCAGCTGGAAGGGCGCTCCGTGCTCCAGGGTGCTCACAGGCATCACGGAGCTCTGGGGCAGAGCCGACACGGAGCCCTGCTGGGAGAGTGGCACCGTGGGGCAGTCGAGGAGGGTCCACACGTGTCAACCTCTCAGGTCCTGAAAAACTGCTTGTCAGCTTTTGGATCATAAAAAGACTCGGAACAAGCAGGGCTGGAATAGGTGACACAGGAAGAAATGGACAGCTGAGACTCAGGGAGGGGATGGAGCCCTGTGGAAAGCAAGAGACAGAGAGGACACAGCCCCCAGGTCTGTGCAAATGGCCAGAGCAAGACCTGACCTTGCCAGAGCTGGGACGGTTCCCAAGAGCCCTCGGGATGGGGAGGTTCCCCTGACAAAAGACCATTTCCCACGTAGGTGCATCAGTGCTGGCATCTGGGGTCTGCCACATCGTCCCTGCTGGAGCCAGGGCAGTGGCTGGTGTGGGGCCGTGGGGCCATGGATGTGGTGTGGGGCCGTGGATGTGGTGTGGGGCCGTGGATCTGGTGTGGGGCCGTGGATCCAGTGTCTCCGTGATGTGTGGGGCACCAGGGGCAAGAGCAGAACCTGGCAAGGGGCTCTTTGCACCCAGCCCCTGCCAAGGCCACGTGTGCCGCCCTCCAGGAGCCGCTGGGAAGTCAGGCCCGATGGAAATATAATGGGATAATCGATGGCCCATTGTTGCTCGGCTTAATTTAGCTGCTCAGGCAGGGAATGAACAGAGTGAACACACACGTAAGCAGGAGCCAAGGCAGGAGATGAATTAGCCCTGCATCCTCTGTGGCACAGGGGACAGGATGGGCATGGGCACCTGCCGGGCCCGGGGCTGAGCCCCCAGATCCCGTGGCAGCAGCCCAGGGCGTGGGGAGGTGCCATTATTGAGATTTACTTTGCTTTGTCTAACAGCAGGTCTGAAATGGCTGCACTGGGCTCTGTTACACACCTGCATGGCCAAAACTCCCTTGGAAGTTGCAGCAGGAGCAAGGAAGCTGCTGGGTGTGCTGGGACGGGGAGCTGAGTGCTGGGGCCACAGCTTGGGAAGGACACAGCTGATGCCAGGGCTCAGGAAGGACACAGTTCCTGGCAGGGCTCCTCTCAGCCACAGCCCAGCTCCCTATCCCAGGAGAGCCCGCCAGCCTGTGCCCAGCCCAGCTCGGAAGGCCCCAGAGATGTAATCTGGGGACAGTCCTCCCACCCTGTCCACGCAGTGCTTGACCCCAGCTCTGCAGCCTTGACACTTTGCCCTGCAGCTCAGTGGTGCCCACCCTGATACCTGGGGAATCGCCCTTCCTCCTCACTGTTTGTCTTCCTCGCATTCCTCCCGGCCTGCTCACACCCGCCCGGCCCAGCAGCTCAGGCTTTGCTCGTGAATCAGCCCCCGTGGGGTGACAGGGCTGTTCCCTGCCCCTCTCTGCACGGACGTGGATGAGCTGTGCTGCTCCTTCCCCTCTGCCTGGGCTCCGGCTGCCCCACTCCGCCCCTCCGAGCCCGAGCATCCCCGAGGATGGATTTGCAGCGTGGTTTCAGCCTGGATTTCATTTCCATGCTGTCAGCCCATGCCAGTCTCTCCTGGTCCCACTGATTCCTGGTCCTGGCACCCACAGCACCTCCCGCGCCAAGCGCTGCCACCGCCACTCCACCAAGGGTGACATCCGATAAAAGCAGCTCTGGATGCCCGGCCCTCAGGAGAGCGCCGGGGATGAAGCCAGCAACGCCCGTCCCGGGCTGTGGGAGCAGTGGGACACAGACTGGGCAGCAGTGGGCTGGGGGAGACCCAGAGCCCCCTCTCCACGGGGCTGCCCCGGCCCCCGGCCCTGATTCCCGGTAGCAGCTCTCCGGGATGCCCCAGCACACGGAGATGCCGCGGGCCCGGCGCCAGCGCCCTCCCCACGCTGCCTTTTATGGCCCTGCTGCAGCCAAAGCCCAAACATGGGCTGCGGGAACGCGGAGCCGGAGCCTCCCCGGGGCTGGCCCTGACGCCGTGAAGGTGCCCCAGACACTCCCAGCTCGGGCAGGCGTGCTCGGGGAGCTGGGACTGAGCGGCACAGAGCTCCGTGTCGGCAGCACCCCAATTACTGGGGTCCCCAAGTTCTGCCCCTCGCAACCCCCACCCCTGCCCCTCGCAGCTCCCATCCTGCCTCGGACGGCCCTGCCTTGTGCTCCAACCTGTGCACGGTGTCACCTCACACCCCCCTGTCCCCCCCCAAACCGCTGTGTCCCTGCAGACCCGCCGTGCCCCAGAGCAGCGGGGTTACACCGGGGCTCCTGGCGTCCCCTCCAGCACGAGGAACACGAGAAGTCTGCCCGTGCCGTATTTCCTGGCCGCGGGCAGTAAATCCTCGGGGCTCGGGACAGCCGCTGTGACTGTAATGACAGAGCTCCGTGAATCAGCGTTGCCCTGCAATCCCGGCTGCCTGGGCAGAGCATCAGCATCGCCCTGGCACAGGAGACCCCCCCCACATCCCTCAGTGCTCCTGGGATGGGCATCTCAGCCTCGTGCCCAGTGCCAGGGCGGCTGCACGGGAGTGGCAGAGCCAGGGCATGCGCTGGGGAGTGAAGGAGCAAGCTCAGGAAGCAAAGCATCTCTCATGCTGCCCAAGAGACAGCTGGAGTTCCCAGAACCTGCTCAGCAACCCCAGGGGAAAGCAGACAGCGAGCAGCAGCCTAAAAATAGCTGCCCAGGGCACAACGCAGTCGCCTGAGAGAAGGGGAAGTGAAAAGGAAGATGGGCTGCAGCTTTCCAAGGAACAGCCCCCAGCCCTGGTCTCTATCCATCTCCCACGGGTGAATTGCAGTCTTTGCTGCAACGCCTTCACCTGAACATTCGGCATGAGAAAGCATCCAAGGGTCAGGCACTGACACCCACAGAGCCCAGGACAGCGTCACTGTGGGACAGGACCACTGTACCAGGTAGGAGCAGTGCAGGATCCCGGGAGCCACTTTGAGTCCCTTAGCAAAGAGTTGCTCTATATAACCAAATCCAGGTAGTCCAAGGAAGGGCAGAGGTTGGAGGAGCCAGTCTAACCAGTCAGCGACCAGTCGTGTCTCCCAGCTGTGCTCACTCAGCACCTGTGTGGCTGTTCCCAGGCACAGAAACCCAGCGTGAGCCGTGCAGGGCTCGGCCGGAGCCCAGGGCCTGCTCTGCCCCGTCCAACACACACGCAAAGGGCTCACACATCGTCGGCCTTTGGGTTCAAGGTATTCATGGGCCATGAAAGGGTCTTCCAGGCCCAAGGCTGAGCTTTCTGCTGCAGCAGAGTGACCTGCGCTGGGTGCAGGCGCTGAATCACCCGGATCACGGAACCACTGTGCCCAAGCCCCACAGATCAGCAGGAGCAGGGGCATGGAGCAAGCCCCCACAGTGCCCCCACAGTGATTGAGGTTCTGCCCTGCAGAAACCAACAGCTTCCTTCCCGCAGGCAAAGCATCCACCTCCTGATGGGTTTAGTGCAGTTCGACTTGGGTCGGACTAAGCAGCTTTGGAGCAGGGAGATCTGGTGACAGCGCAACACGTGGCGGGCGGACAGCGTGGCCAGGAAATCTTTCTGAAACCTTTGAAAACAAAAATACTTGGTTTAATCCTCTGAGGGGATGAAGCGCCAGGGCAGTCTGTGGGTTGGTGCAATTGCCTCGCAGTCAGGGCTCAGCAGAACCTGCCGGGGCGCGGGCGGAAGGAAGCCGGTGGGAAGGGCTGAGAGGAGCTGTGCCGCCGCCTCGGCTCAGGTGCAGGGATGGAAACTGCCTGACCGCAGAGGCGAGCACGCTTCCTCCCTCCCCTCACACCAGCGCCCTGCACGCCAGCGGGGCTCGGGCGGGAACCCTGCGGAAACCGGGGCGCCTCTGCCAGATGATGCTTTTTGTGGCCACTGGACACCAGCAGTGGCTCTGCCGGAGGGGAGGAGGGCCGGGGCCGCAGCCTCCCATTCCCGTGCAGCAGCACTCAGCTGGGTTGGGGCTGCACAGTCTCTCCGTCCACGGCAAAGCTGCCGAATCCAAGCCGGCAGCTCCCAGCTGGCTCCCGAGCAAGGATCCCGCAGCCATTCCTGTAAGGACAGACCCCAGCTCACAGCCCCCCGCTGCACAGCCCAACACCGACCCCGGCTGCTCTGCAGCAGCCACAGCTCGTGGTGCCACCAGCCAGGACCCCACATCCCTGGGGATGGCGATGGGCCCTGGGGTGTCTCACAGCCCCCAGAGCCCGAGGGTCCCTGTCCCCAGGGCAGCACCTCCGCAGCGCCCGCAGCAGCCCAGCCCAGGGCTCAGCTCTGCTGTGCTGGGTGATTTGTCCACGTGCCAGCTCTGCCGTGTGCCATGCCCGGACCACGAGGCAGGACATGTGCTGACAAGGCCCTCGCTGCTGCTCTTCCCACAGGTCCCCGAGAGGTCCCAGCCCCAACCAGTAATTACTAGCTCTGTCTGTGGGCGATCATCGCTCTCATCGTCGCTCTGCCCGGGCAGGGGAGGCCAGGGTGGCACTTCGGATCAGCACAACGTGGCATCAGACTCCTCTGCCAGAGGAGCTGCTCCCAGCCTTGGCAGTGCCAGGTGCTGCACAAACAGCTGTGGGAGCAGAGCACAGGCAGAAAAGCTCACAGTACCCACAGCACAGGTCCCAGCATGAGAGGGCTGCAATTGTCCTCAGCTGTAATCTTAGCAAATCAATCAATCAATCAATCAATCAATCAATCAATCAAGCAATCTCTGTGCTTAAATAGCTTGGCACGACCAGCCCAGTTTCCCCTACATCTAGGGAAGGCCTGGGACGCTTCTCCATCCTAGGAAGCTTTGCTTGCGTGGCTGGGAGACAGGAGAGTCTGTGTGTGAGATGAGGCAGCTGGGCTGCACCCCCGGGGGGCTGTGGATGCTGTGCCCGGCTGAAGCTCCTTTTCCTGGGCTCAGCCCAGCTCCTGCCCAAGAGGGAGAAGTGGCACTGAGTGCCTGGAGGCTCAGCAGGAGGAGTGGGCATGGGGCCATCCCTGCACCTGAGGAGCATCCTCACTGCCACCGTGGGTGGGTGCAGCCGTGCCGGGGACATGCTCACAGACCCAGATCTGATGGAGGAAATCTCATAATTACACTCAGCTGCCAAGGAACAGCATCAGCTTAAGTGATAAGAGGGGGAAGAGCTCCAAGGACAGACCTCTCCAGGGCTGCTGGGATCTGAGGGAGGTGCAGGGCAGGACAGAGCTGGGGATGGGTATCAGGCTCCCCGTGGTGTGTGGGGAAGGTGTCTCCCTCTGCTCCAGGGGGTGGGAGCGCTTCCTGGTGCTCTCTGCCTGGTGTCTCAGGCAGCTTGCATTGCTCTGAGGATGTGGAGCAGGCAGGACCTGCTCCCACCAGCTGAGTGCTGAGCCTTGTGCTTGTCACAGCCAGGGACAGGGGGACTTCACTGCCTCTTTCCTCTGAATTTCTCCCGACTTGCCTGGCTCTAAGAAGATTAAAGACAGATGGTCTCTGAGGCTCCCTCACTGGCACCCATGCTTGAGGCTGTAGGGGGGAAGGCACAGCAGAAAAGAGCCCTGGGGAAGGGGGGTTATTCCCAGCCGAGTGCCCGAGGGATGGAGCATCCTGGGAGCCTGCTCTCGGGTGCTGCCCTCCCTGCCTTGCTGGCTGCAGCTCTGCAGAGCAGGGCTCTCCTTCTCTCTCCTTCCTCCGGGGCTGCCTCGTTCGCGGCGAGCTCCAGCGGTGAGGGGAGCCCAGCCTTGCTCCCAAAGCAGCTGCTCTGGGTAACACTGCCCTGTGTCCCCTGTGCCTCAGCCCCTCCATCAGCTACACAAAAAATGCTCCGTTGTGCTGTGTTGAACTGCTGTGGAAGCGCACTCTGAGCTCCTGCAAGTGTCTCCTTCCTGAGGATTCTGCTCACAACCTCCTCTGGCTTGTGCGGGAAGCAGCACCAGAAAAAAAGCATTCACCTAACGCGGCCCCGTGTGCACCAGCAGCAGCGGCAGCGATGCACTTGTGAAGCCATTTAAATTTCCACGTGATGACCCAGTTCAGGGTGGTTTCGCCTCTGGATTTTCCCACTGCTGCTGCCTCTGGGTGGGTGGTGGCAGCTCCAGATCTTGCTGCTGTGCTGGATTTTAAGGCCACCACACTGACAGCCCCAGCCTCAGGTGCTCGGGCTCTTCACGGTGCTTTCCTGAGCATTACAGAATGCTGGGCACTTGGTGTCTGAGGACACCCATGTGTGCTTCGTGGCACTGAATGTTTTACTGAAAGCTTTAAAGGGTGAACAGTTTTGCAAAGGGTTTTTTGCTGCTGCCTGTTACACTGGGGGCAGGGCTCGTGTCACTTCATCTGCTGCAGTGAAGGTGGTGGGGATGCTCTGGGGGGTTTTAGTGCATGTGCTGGAGTAAATTCCAGCCCAGCTGCCAGATTTGACTCTTCCCTCACCATTTTGAACCAGCAATCACTGAGCTTCTCCACACCAGCGCTGGGGCTGAGCTGCAAGGCAGACGGGCAGCCTGTATTTAGAAGGAGACAATAATTGCAAGTCAGATTTGCTTGTTCAATACTCTATTGACAGATTTGCCTTGGCAACCTGGAACAGGGTTTCATTGTTCACATCGTACTTCATGGCATCCTATTGATTGGGTGGGTGGGTTTAGGTTTTTGTGGGTTTGCTTTTTTTTGTTGTCTCTTTTTCCAAGCCTACCTACTCGTCCTTTTCTTGTCTTTCTCTGGCACAATGTTGACCTCAGCAAGGGCTGTGTCATAATCCGTTTTTCAGACTGGCCACAACTTCCAATGCAAGCCAGAGCTGACAAAAGCAGAAGGGCAAATCCTGGAGCCCAGCTGGCCAAGGCTGCGGGCGGCCAGGTAGGGATGAATGGGGCCAGTGCCCTCCCCCCTGCTCCAAGGACATGGCAAAGTCGGTGCCTGGCCCCCTGTGAGAGTGGCCTTGAAGGAAACGCTGTAACTATTCATGAATTAACTTCTGTTATTATTTGGTGCTCAGCCTGGCGTGCTCCTGGCTTTGCAGACCGGGTAGGAACCACCGGCCTTGCTGGGGCAGAGGGGAGGAAAAGGTGAGCACCCAAACTGCAGCCTTGGAGTCGCCTTGGTGGGGCTGGAGGATTACAGCTGGAAAAGAATTGCTGGTTTGAATTGCTAATAATGATACAGACTAATGAGCAACATCAGAAATGATGGCATGTGTAATCAGTGCTGCTTGATGGCAAACACAGAGCAGGGCTGCGGGAGCTGCTGGCGTATGGGGCGAGGGGAAGCGGAGCAGCTTCTTTTGGAGAGGCAGAACCCACCCCAAGCAAGGCACTGCCACGGAGCTGACTCTGGCTCCGGGGTAGGAACTTTATAAATAATGATGAAAAGAATAAACGCAGACAGACATCAGCTCTGGGTACGTGGAGGGAACGTGGCCAGCAAGTATTTGAGGGGAAATTACCTTGGTATGGTTCCTAGCACCTGCAGGAAGCCCATCTGTCTCTGGCTGTTAGAGGTTTTGTCTTACAGCTGCACCCCAGCAGCCCCACCTCGGGATCACGGGGGCTGGAGCCCCCACCCCTCCACCTGGGACAGAGCCCTCCTGCCGAGAGCCGCAGCACCTACTGCTGATGCTCTGCAGAGAAAGAGGAATCTGAATTTTTGGCCAGGTGCGTGGCGAAGGGGAGGGTACTCACTGAATGTGTGTCTGTGCCTCGTACCTGCCCGATCCACCAGCAAAGCAGCAACGAACTGCCCGGGGCCAACCCACTCCTCTCTTGGCTTTAAAGGCAGCAGTTGGCTCCTGTTTCTTTTGGCTGGAACAGGAACCCTTTTCCTTGTCTCATCCCTGTGTTATGCCCCAGCCAGTCAGGAAGAGGCAACAGTTGGAAATGCTTCCCACTTTCCTTATTTAGGCTATTTTATGTGGTTCAAATAAGGTGTCCTCTTTGAGTCTGACAAAGAGAAAGATGTATCAGTTCATGAACTGCTGCTGCCTGAGCAAGGTAAGAGACAGAAAATCACCACCATTACCATCATTATTGTGAATCATGTGCAATCAGCCCCGTAACGGAAAGCAGATGAAGATCCTACAGGAACCCGAAGGACGGGAGCCGCTGCTGAGCCATGGGAGCCAGGGACCAGGCAGTGATTAAAATGCTTTTAATATTGGTTTTCAGTGTTGTTTCACTTTTTTATTATTATTATTATATATATTATATTTCATCAACAGTGTCTTGCACTGCTGCTGAGGCAGGTTCTAAAAGTTGCCAAGGATGTCTGCTCAGACGTTTGAAAAAAATTTTTTTTAAAAATTATTTTTATATATATATATGTATACACATACATATATATGTATGCAGCCAGACAGACTTTGCTCTCCTCATCGCCTGTTCCCGACTGTGTCCTGGGAAGAGCAGAGCTTTCCCAGCCGGGCTGGATCCGGAGCTGGACGTGCTCTGCAGCTTACCCAGGCTGGGGAGGAATCGCACCAAACCGTGCTCGTCCCTGGGCATTTAGTTTTATTGCGAGCATTAGTGGTTTGTGCTCGGCTTGTCTCCTCTGGCAACAGGAGAAGCTGGAAATGTCAAAGGGGAGGGTTAACAAACTCCGCTGGCATAAATTTCAATGAATGTATGTTTCTTAGGAAAACCGCTAAGTTAAAAAAAAAAAATTAAATCTTCCTGTGTGTGTTTTCCTTGGGCTGCTGTTCACAATGGATAATAATTCTTACATTAAGCCCCTTCGGCCCTCCAGGGAAATCAAAATTGTAATATCAGTTTGCTTTTTATTGGCTCGGCTCTGCGATCGCGGCGGCTGCGTCTTTGTTAGGGGCTGCGGCGCGGTGACATTCAGCGGTGCCTCCCGGTGTGTCCCCCCTCCGGTGCCTCCGCACCTCCGGGCCCGGCCAGGGCCCTCCAGGGCGCGGGCTGCTGCTGGCCGGAGCCGCGGCGACCGGGGGAGCCCGCGGGCCGGGGTGGGACCGAGCCCGGGGAAACGAGGAACGTGCTCGGGGATCGGGGGTGCTCCCGACCCCGGCAAAGGAGCCGCTCCGGGCCCCGGAGCCGTTCGAGCTCAGCCCCGCCGCTCCCGGCGAAAGTTGCCGAGAACCCCACGAGCGGCCCGGCCCCGCGGGGATCGATCGCCCCGGCCGAGGGCCGGCGGGACGCCGCGGCCCGGCAGAGCCCGGGGGGGAAAACGGGGACGGTGGCACCGAGATCCCCCGCCCACGCCAGCCCCAGGGACGGCCCCGTTCTCAGCGGGCGCGGAGGCTCCGGTTGCTCCGGGGCGCCGGCTCGGGGACACAGCCGGGCACCTGCGAGGACCGAGCCCCCCGGGAGGGGTGGAGAGCTCCTCGCCCCCCCCTAGGAATCACCCCACGCGTGCCCGCGGCCCCGCCGTCCTGCCACGGCGGTGCGGTACCCGGGGCGCTCCCGCAGCGGTGGCGGGAGGCCCGGAGCTGCCGGCCCGCACGGCGGGGGCTGCACGGGGCTCACACCGGGACGGTGCCCGGCCCCGCTCCACCTGTCCGGGGGAAGGTGCCCCCCGCTCC
>VZTD01004004.1:48474-180598 GCA_013397725.1 Rhagologus leucostigma | reverse complement strand
TAAACCTCCCCTGACACAACCCCTTGCACAGATATCTGATTATTTTGTTGATATGCTAATTCTGTGTCCACAAAAAATAAAGTCACAAATGCATAATTATTGTTTTTAACTCTTTTCAGATATCTCGAGAGGAAATGGTAATGTGACAAACCTGCAGCCTAAACTAAGAAGTTTACATGGCCTAGAGAAAGGGGGACATATACTAGACAATAACTTGGTTAACTCAAAGAGCTCATTATATTTTTATTCTGCCATTCATAAACTCCCTGATCTCTACTAAATTTTAAAGGATAGCATATGAAATGTGTGTTCTATCTCATACACATCTATTGGCAGATTCTTAAGGCACCCCAACTGGACCAGATATTTATGGGTACTGTACACCTGGTATTAGTTGCCCTGTGAGGTGTAGGCTCCCCATTACGGTAAACCCCTCTGCACCATTTTACCTACTGCATTTCCTAGGATCAAAACCTCATCTATGCAGACCTCCAGAGTCCCTCCCCAGAACGTCATCAAGAATGTGTTGTATTTTCCCTGTGAAAAACCTCAGGTGCCAAACACAACCTAAGCGGCAGTTTGAGCAAACTGTCTCGGAGGGGATGTTGAATGTGCACAAACACGTGCTCTGTTTTTGTAAGGGCACCAGCCAGATCCCTGCTGATGCACCAAGTGCAGGAAAGTATTTAGCACCAGCTCTTAGCCCCAGAATTTATCCGCTTGTAGGCAGTGGAAAAACATTCCATTTTTAGTTGTTCACTTATATCAGGTCTATACATAAACAAAGCATTCTGTCTATCTTGTTGTGCAAGGACAATAACCCTGTCCACTTCTCTGATGCTTCTAGGTATGGCAAGGCCGAGAGGACTGAATCTTTCCTTATTATACTTTAGCCCCTCTTTAATCTGAGCGGTATTTGCTGACAAGAAGGAATCTCGGGATGGGTGGGGGTCTCTGCAGTCCAAGGGCAGGCCCTGGTTGCCACTGAGCAGGTCTGGGACTGTGACTGGACCCAGCCACACCTGGACTCCATTAGGAATTTAGAAAGCCAAGGGGTTCTCTCATAACCTCGTGATTCAGTGGAGGGCTCTCTCATACCCTTTGCATCCCTGGTCTCCATGCAAACCATTCTAAATTGATTCTAATCAAATTTTCCTCTGTATGTTTCATTTACGTACTAAGTAATAGAGTGACTCTTAGCAAAGTCTGTTAGGTCTTGCTTTCCAAAGTTTTTATTAAAACCTGGTTTTGTTAATACCTTTGATGGTGATTCTTTAAGTGGCCAAATCACTCATTTGCAATGAGCTCCCACAATGGAAACTGAAATGTAGTAGGGAAAGGATGGGAAATGCCTGAATTTTGTCTTGATGTACAAGCACAATAAAGTCATGGGAGCTGGGAAGCACTGCAAGTTCATTAACATAAAAGATGAGTAGGAAATAGTTTGTTTTAGTTGGCTGGGGGGGAGGTCCCCCAGAAATGTGTGAAACTGAAGTGTTGTGGCAGGGGTAGATGGCGAAGCGCCGCGACTTTCCGAAGCGTCTCCGCAGGGAAACTGCTCAGTGGTGCCAACACTCACGCACCCCACACACGCACACACACCGGATAGCTGTAACGCAGGAGCCAATGACAAAGAGGGCAGGAAGGGTCTTTGTATGCAGTTCCACGGGAGAAGTTTATTCCGGCCGTGCAAAGGGACCCAGGGACAAAGAACATGGCAGGGTCCAGGTTTATATATGGGGTAGGTAGGGGCGGAGAGAGCATCAGAGGGCCAATGGTCTGAGGGCTCAGGGGTGGTACACAGGCGAGACTAGGGTATGGGAACCAACAGGGAAACAGTGAGGGAGTGGCAAAGGAATGAGGGCCAATGGCAGAGCGGGGAAGGGAAAACTTTCTGGATCAGGGACACACAAGGTGTAAAGGGGCAGGGAAGCCAACCGGCCAGCCGGGAAAGGAGAACTGGGGTACATTAATATAACATAACTAAGCATCCTGGGAGAGGCCTTTTCCTTCTCCCTAACCTGGGGAGGATTTCTATTCCTAGCGACAGTCCCATCAATGGACCCTTTTAGTCCCTTGGGCTATAGGCCCACCGGCCTCCACGCTGAAGGATTCTAGAAATACAAAAAAATTGAAAAACCAAGAAAACCACCCAGGAACAAAGACAGCAAAGAGCACCATGAGGGCAATAATGAAGCCCTCAAGGCAGAAAAAGAACAGAAAAGTAGGGCCTGAAAGCCTGAGCTTCCTACAAAAGAGAGAGAGGCAAGAGCACAGTTCAGTAAAAGCTAACAGGAAAGACTAAGAGTGCTCAGACAGGATGAAGAGCCAGGGAGGTTAAAGAAAAAAATGTGCCATGGCCAGACCTGAATGCTCAATTCCAGCTTTAACACTTTCACTGGTATCTTTGGCAGCACTGTGAATTTTATTTTAGTCGTGCCGCGCAGCCCCAACCTTCTGTACTCATCCAATACATTTTAGGAAAATGTTTCTACATATATTTGTACTTTGTAACTTTAATCTAATTAGACTAAACATGTTTCACTTAACTCATTTCCAGTAGAAAATGAAATATATATGCCTCAGCACGCCGTGTTTATTCGTAAGTGTCGAGAATCTTCTAGCATTCAAACGTCTCTGCAATGAACTTTAACAAAAGATTAGCAGGGTACTTTGTAAATGCTTGGAACAAATATAAGCAGAGGGGAGACAATTTCCTTTCTCTATTAAACAACGCAGCAAAGCATGAGACCTTCCAAATAGTAAAACAAATGTTTATGGCCTCCCTTCTTCTTCCCATAACAATCTCAATGTTAAGTAAGAAAAACTTTAGCTTGTCACAGTCACATTTCTTTTCAGCATCTCATGCAGTACAGCCAAAAAAGCATGGAAGTACTGACTTGATAGGGGCCTTCTGACAGAAAGGTTGAAACAGCTGTTGTATTGGATAACACAGAGAATCAAGATTTAAGGCATTTGGAAATATACTGTGATGCAAATAACAAATGAGGAAAACAAAAACTTGACCTTGCTTAGCTCCCTCCAAGTCATGCTGAAGTTTTCACTCGCACAGAATGAGCTGCTTTAGCAGACACAACCCCAAGAAGGTTTCCATCGAAAACTGGTTTAATAGAAGACGAAAAAACATGGAGTGGAAGCACTTCCCATCTTTGCAAAAAGCATCTACACTTACAGTGCACAGAGTGGCCGCCACAGGTTTTTAGCATCGGAATAGCAGAAATCTTTTGATTTAAGATGGGAGGTCTTAAGACCTACCCTTTCCTTCACCTACCCACTATGGAGTGAAGACAATCACGCACAAAATCTGGCTTTTCCTGTCCCCACAACATAAGGCAGGTCAGCTGGAGCATTCAAACTAAAACCACTTCATTATGATAAAATAGGCAAGATTACCAAGGAAGAAATTCTGGAATTATGTATCTCCAATCATCAATCTTAACTCTTCCTAAAAAGTGGGACACATTGGCAAGCAGATTGTTATTTTGGCAAAACTATTCTAAATTATCATCACATGCTTACAAAAGATAGCTCTGGACATGCCTGAGCTACAGATAATGATTTAAGCATTCATCTAGTACTTTCCCCCCTTAAGTTAAATTGCATCCAATGAATTTTTAAAAAATCAGTTGGCAGTCAACCCCTTTTCTCACTTTCGTCTGTTTGCAAGGTCTTACATCCATGTTCGCATGAAATTAGTTGGTAGCAGTGTGAGGAACATCATAGTAGTATTTTCCCCTCTTTTCAGCTAGTGTAGCTAGCAGCTTTCTTAAGCAGTTTCTGTTTTATAGATTAAAAAAAAAAAAGTCAAAAATATACAAGTGGCATCAGGGAATGAAAATATAATATTAATAACTTTTGGCCTTTGATATATTTCAGATTTAAAAATACTAAGCATATGTCATTTCAATGCAACTAGTATTCTTGAGGTTGGAAACAAGTTTCCCTAGGAATGGCCAATGGGAGAGAGGAAAAATGAATCCTAGCCAACCAAAAAAAAAGGCTTTCTAAAGAACTATTAATAAGAAATCTGAAGAGAAGGGCATTTGTCTGCCCAACTGGGTAAATATGAAGTATTTCCACCATTAATTTTTTTCGTACAGTAAATCACTAAAACATAGACCAATATCAAGAAAATACTCTGGAATGAACACATCTCTGGTCCGAAGTTAGTTGGTAAAAATAACTCAGTAATTATTCCTCTTACAAACAGGGTTATGTCCTAGTTCAGAACAAATTTTTAAATGCTCCAGAAAGGCAAACAGCCATACAAACAGCTTGTTGAATGACGTGCCAACTGAAACAAGCTGGTAATAATGTTGTGAAATTACATTATCTGACACGTTTCAAAAGCTTATTCAGGTGCTTATTTAAGCCCATAAAATCTGTAGGGAAATACAGACAGGATGACATTTCAGTCATCTTACCATAACATTTTTCTAGTGAAATTGCGTAGCAACATATTAATGCTGAAAAAAAGTGTCAGCAGTAAAAACAAATGCCAATAACCTACACACTTCCGTGGAAAAGAAAAGCTACCAGTAACATACATCAGCACATTACAAAGGCATCACAGTCTTAACAGTAGAGTTTAGAGCATCAAATATATGCTATAAAAATATCATAAAGGTTCCTAACTGCACTCTAAAATGAGAGAACAAGGCAGTTTATAGCACATGCCGTGTGAAATCTGCATCTCACATCATTCCACCAATATGCACAATTTGGAGGAAACTATCGAACTTTTCATTATTCTATGAACCAGCAGACAGCAAGAATTGTTGTCAGTGTCAGAGCTTTTCATAGATGGTGTAAATACTCCTCAACACAACTTAGTCATCAGTTCACACACTGCAATGACACACCATTCTGCCCAGTATGTTTCTGGTCTGAAAATCAAGCCTGAAAGCGACAATCGGTTGCTAAGAAAGGTCCTCCTTGTACCTAAAAAATTATTTCAGTGACAGAAATATCATGACAAAGTATCCCTTTCCCCACGACTCAATTCATCTGCCAGTCAATTCGGATCAGACTGTACATGGAAAATGCTTAAGGTGAAATCAAACAGGTGATCAGGGAGAGAAGCCTGTAGGAGAATTTAAATGAATGTCATGTGAATTGAAATGAAAAAGGATGGTACAGTTCTTAATACCACTAGTGAAACTCAAAAGACTGCCATTCAAGATGCGTGATGTACCAAATCATACAGTTTTAGTCATCTGTTTTCTATAGTTTAGTAACAGTCGTCCACATATTCTTTTCATAGCCAAAAAACGCCACTGAAGTTGCACCAAAAGGATTGTCAGATCAAGATCTAGATGCTCAATGATTCACATTTGGAAAAATGCAAGCAGAATAAGCACTTAACCATCTGAAATTTTATTCTTCCGAGCTCTCTCAAACACGCAATGCACTTTTCCAAATCTACTTCCCAACCCATTCTTTACCCATTATACAATTTCCCAGGAGAAGCATCTGTTGCCTTGACTAAGAAAAAGAAATATTACTGCAAAGAAACCAGCCAGAGATGAAAGTTAACCATCTTTGCTAGTTACATCTCTGGACGTATACAAATATCAATATGATCTCCTTGATGCCATTGTTCTCTCCATGGTCTTCATAGTCACCTTTGGTCATTTTTAGATCTCACTTGTGTTATATTCTAGCAGTGTCTGATCCTTACACTCAGCACAAATGGATTAACACCACTTAGGGCAACTCACAGCACTACTGATATCTTAGGTTGCAAGCTGCCTGGCTCTGAAGGGAACTCTTTACCTGAAAAACATAGCATATTTCTGAATCCATAATCGTTCCTTCAAGTGATGCAACCAAACCAGGGAAAAACATTTTCACATAGTCTAATAAACACCTGTTTGTTCTTAATCAAGAGTTTTAAATATTTTCCGTTTAGAGCAAAAGAGGACTTTACTTGTTAACAGCAAAGGAAACAGCATGAATAGAACGCCATTCAGCAACAAATAAAAACAGCTAAGACTTGAAGGCCCACAAGCCAGTTTGAATCCTGTCTAGATATAAACCTGTCTCCATGACAGGCAGTGGGCAACAGGCTCAACCAAGACAGTCTTGAGATCAAAACACCAGAGTCTGTGAGTCCCCAGCCAACGTAGTTTTCTTGCCTTGGCCATGATACAGCAGAGATTACTTGAGATAGAAATGAGGAGAAGAGAGGAAAGAGAATATCTGAACAAAGAAGAACAGGGGAAAAAAGAACTTCCTGCTCTAGAGGGATATAGAGAAAATTCTGCCTTTGGGTATCAATGGTGGTGATCAAATAGGTAATTGTGATAATTATATTCTTAGGCAAAAACGCAGATGCTTCATATAGAGGGCAGAGCTAAGCCCCAAATATTCTGCCTGTAACATTTCTAAGGACCTAAAGATCTTAATTACAATACACCTGAAATGATATGCAGCCCCTAGAGAGACAGTCACACCTCTTAATGGAAAAAAAAATCATCACTTTCTGCCAGCATTCATGACATCAGTGCTAAAGCGAACAAGCGCCAGCCTGTGCCACCTCTCCTTGGCTGCCACTTGTGTTCTCACACTCCCTCAGATAGAAGTGATGACGTGAAGACTAAATCTGAGTTACGGGGCAATTCAGCAAGAATACCAGGTTCTTTGAAAAGAGCATGTAATGTGGCAAGTAGATCTGTATTTTCTTCAAGCCCCCATCTCAAGCTCACTAACTTTGCTTAATTTGGTTTAATTCCAATAAATAAGAATTCTGAAAACGGAGAAATATAGTAAAAGCTCCAAAGGTTTCTCATTTAATATTAGTTTTCTAAAGCAGATATTCAACATGCCTTCAAAAGCGAAACAGAGGATTTCAATGCTATATAAAAATCATACTTTGTGAACGTAGTTAATGCTCAATAGAGATCACTTACTCTGGTACCTTTCAAAAGATTTCAATAATGAATGAATGTCATAAATCTCAAAATATTCTCTGACTACTGATAAATCTCTAAGCAGCCATGATCATTCCTTAGTCAAGTGAACTTTAGCAAACAGATTTCTATATAGAATTCTATAAAAACTGGAATGAAATATTAATTGTAAATTTAGGAAGATCTTTAGTTAAAGAACAGATGTACAGCTAAATGGAATTACAGATCTAATACTGACAGAAATTCCTTAACTCTCATCCACTCCTCTACCCACATAAAAATGTATCGAGTTTACAAAGAAAAAAAAAAAAGACAGATATTATCAGATCTCTTCTGTTCTTTTTTTTTTAACTTGGAAGGAAGGATTCCAGCCTGCATTTGTACTAATAATTTGGCTTTCAGCGGTATCATAGTTTGTAAGTGAATCCCCTCATCATTCACACTCACATCCATTGGTTCGTTTCTCACAGCACTTTAATGCAGACATGGCTGGACTCACCCATATCTGTGGAGAGCTAGCGAGGCTGTGAGGCTTCCCAGCTTCTGATGATAGATTCCACAAACAGCAAAAGAGTTGTCAGATCTGCTGTCAGTTTATCTGAGCTTTTAATGAAGGATGAGAGGGAGTTAATGAAGGAAAAGAACGGAAAACAAAACAACCAAACAGCCAGAAAATGGTTGTAACCAATTTAACTGAATGCACGATTGGGTGTTGCAAATTAATGTTCCACCTCTGTCTCAGAAAAGTGTCTAGTTAGGACACAGGAAGCATAAGAAAAAGTTTGATTTCTACCCACTTACTGTTTCACAGAACTTCTTTGGGAAATGATTTAGCATAGTTTAGAGATTGACTAAATCCCCAGTGGAGCAGTAAGGCTGTTTCAAGGTGCAAAGAACATTTCTTTCCTAGCAAAGTGAAAATATGTACATATATATTTAACTTTCACGTACTTTGGCTCTTCTGAAGCTTCATGACAGTTGCAGACCACATGAACCGTGTCAAATCTTGATCCTTTGCAGAATATATAGCACTGAAAATGGATACTTATTTTCTTTTCCTCTAATCATATAGCCAACATTTGTCTTCTTACAAAAGTAACCTGTTTTACTTGCTAAATTCCATTTTCAAGAGTTATTTCAGTAGTTGAGAGTTTATGTGATAGCACAAAAGACTTCAGCTGGAATTTCCCACATGTGATTCAAGTGCAATTTACCCTTAGGAAACCAAAGTGGGGAAACAGTAATTAAATATCAAGCACCAGAAATAAATATTTGGTGAGGCCTAGGAAAAGCAATTCCACGGCGACAAAATTTATTACATAAAAAATCAATGAAGGCTTCAATGACACCCTTGTTCAAAAAAAAATTTTTCCTAGCATGAAGCCACCAGATTAAGAAGAATTCTCTCAAAGTAATTCATTGCCCAAACTACACTGGGATCCAAGTCTGATAAATGTAACATGGAGATTTACATTAATGCTTGGTCCTGCACTGGTGAAACACAAAGCAGACAGCTAGTCACATTCCTTTTCCTCAGCAAAATCCCTGTTTTCATCTCTACTCCTTCCCCAGCAAGGTGCAATAATCACAGAACCATAGAACGGTTTGGGTTGGAAGGGGCCTTCCAGATCACCTCATTCCAACCCTCCTGCCATGGGCAGCCTTCTGCTAGACCAGGTTGCTCAGAGCCCCATCTAACCTGGCCTTAAACACTTCCAGGGATGGGGCATCCACAGCTTCTCTGGGCAACCTGTGCCAGGGCCTCAACCACCCTCACATCAAAGTCACGATTACTGGATTGTAGCTAAAAGTTGGAAATACAAAATCATGGAAATACCTAAGAAGACACCCCTAGTATTTTAATTATAAGAAAAAACAAAAAGCAAAAACTGATATCTCCATTACCCTCCTAATCCCATAGACCTGTAAAAGTATCCAAGCAAAACATGCCCATGTAAAGCTTTAAGCAATGGTAAAACTCTTAGTAGAATTCCCATTAATTTCTAGAGCATATAAGCATCCCATTTATAAGCTCAATTTTCTCATTTAACAAATTCATTTCCTTTCTCTAGATACCAAGACTATCTAAAATGAGCTTAGTTAAAGCATTCCAGTGGTAGACATATTAAAACCTTCAAACCTTCAGCCAAAAGCCAACTGGCAGGAGAACTTTAAATGAAAACATTTACCTCACATCATAATCTGAAGTGCGCTCTTTGAAGCATTATTTTTAGATCAAATCTATGGTAAAGTAGGACTTAAGGAGATTTGGTCATAGCATGCTAACGTATAATGTCCTAATCTTATTTATTCCAAAACTTGGAGCTTCCAGTAAAATTCCAGTTTTTCCCCAGTAGTACTTTCTTTGGTTTTCTTCTTAAGATTCCTGCTGGTACATATGTGTTTGCTATTACCTTTCAGACATGAACACATTTATCATGATTTAAGGGCAATTCCGTCTCAAGCACATTTATCATGATTTAAGGGTGATTCCCCATCTCTTTTTCCCCTTCCTCCCACCTAAAGTTTCAGGTTAAAGTTTTGGCAACTTTTGGCAACAACTGGCATAAGAACATAACTAAATCAAGGCCAGCCTTCATGGTCTTTGAATTGTATATTCTAGAAAGCCACTGTTTTTAACAGCAGAATCTATCACTCAAAAAAAAAACCCTCAAAAACACAGAAAAATATCACAGACCTTTAAATTCCAATACTGCTATGTAGAGGAAAATTTCAGTGTTTTCTTATTATATTTCCAGTCGTAGAAAACCTGCGTTTTAATTCCAAGCTAAGAACCCAAAACAAACTCAGACTGGCAATAAGCCTTTTTCTCTTAGCCAACAATATCTTAACCAAACTTTCCATTTCCTTTGTTTACAAAGTTCCTTCTAGCTCCCATGTTGCATTCAGCACAGATCCTGAGAGCACCATTCATCTAGGAAATTGCTGCTAAATGGGGTAGAAAAATGTTATGTGCAACAGCACTGTCACTGCCTATGGGTCCCCAGGCTTTCTGCATTGTTTGTACACAAGTGACAGAACTGAGTTTTGAAGATCACAAACCCACCTCATTTTGACCTTGTCTTTCTTGCTTTTCTCTGCAAACACCTAAATTTTCTCCTCCTTGAGGCATGCTAGAAAACAGTCTTTAAAAAATGGCAAAAACACATTTGTGGAAAGTGCAGGAATGGTGAAAAAGCCAAAAGACAAAAAGAGTATTTTCAGAGGAGGTTCTGCAGTAAAGCCTCAACTGCCGATAAATCTCAGTCCTTATCTGAAGGAGCTGCCTTGAAGGTGCAAGTGGATAGTTGTCTCCTTGCCCATTCATTCCTTGTTAAAGCTGCCAATTTTGCCTCTTTATACAAAAGATCACAAATCCAGTATTTGCTTTTTCTTTTGAAATTCAGCTATGCAGCTCAGCTATGCAAAGCAGCAGAAAAAGTCAGCGTGCATTCCAGATTAAGAACGCAAAACCAAAACTTAAATCCAAACCAGTTTCTTTCTGTGGAGTACAGGATATGTATGGTGTGTGTTCATTCTTTCCACTCAGAACAATACACACTGCAAGGTATCTACTGGCAATCCCAACGTGTTCTGGGGAGGTTCCTGCTCTCTCCCAGCCTGCTACCAGGGAACACCATAACCACCACTATTAGAGCTGTCCTGATCGAGTGTTAGGACAAGGTAAATCACGCAGCCTGGATCTGCTAGCACAGCTTTTACAGAAATGTCAAATCTGCCCATTTGTAACGGGCACAAGACATTAAGTGAAATAAATGCCACAGAGCGATTTGGCTTCTTGTGCGCTGCAACAGACGTGACAGATTTCAAACACAAAACTTGCTGATTGGAGGACTTTTTAAATTGTCAAAATGTTGCCATCTGTTCTTCTAGATTTACTGAGAAATACAGGAAGGGTTGCTGCAGCCAGTGTTTGAGAAGTTGGTGGTAAATGACAGGTAGTAGCTTTAAACTGACAGAAGGCAGGTTCAGATTAAATATTAGGAAGAAATTCTTCAATATGAGGGTGATAAGACACTGGCACAGGTTGCTCAGAGAAGCTGTGGATACCCCATCCCTGGAAGTGTTCAAGGCTGGATTAGATGGGGCCCTGAGCAACCGGATCTGTTGAGTGGCATCCCTGCCCAGATCAGGGGGGTTGGAGCAAATGGCCTTTAAGGCCCCTTCCAACCCAAACCCTTCTATGAAAATTTCAATTGTACATCTGAGGCCTTTCCCACCTGCCCTAGCTTTGTCCCCCTGCTCTGTATGCAACGTCATTGGTGCCATGTCTGTGGATGACACTCCTTGAGAAACTGTGTCTCTAGTTTCTTCTCAGTGCAAGGAAGCACCACTTCTCACATGGTCTCCAGGGCTTCTTGCAGGTTTAATACCTGGTGCAAGAAATTTGGGGGTTGTTAGAAATCATTAGAAATTGAATGCTGGAAGGAAAAAAAAAAAAAATTGTCACACATCCCTGACCTGGTCACATAGCTAGAAGTCCTAAAAGTTTTAAGGAAAATCAAGGTCATGACAGTGATCCTTTTAGGGGAGGCTAGCAGCAAATCCAGCCTATACTTAAAACACTCCAGCCAGCTGTACTAAAGACAGAACTGCAGTTACTCCACTTCATGTGAAAGAGAAACAGGAAAAGCTGTGGGTGTCCTGGGAGGCGAAGGTCAGAAACTCTTCTTTGACACAATTTGACCTGCTGTATCCTGTTTTGGAGCCGTGGCACAAGGTACAATCTAGTCCTCAGTGGGGGAAGGATAAATATGGTTATAAGAATCAGACAGGAAGAGACCTAAGCAGGGAGATAGCTGAAGAAAACTGAATTCTTGCACTTTGAATAGTTGAGGCTGGTGGTTGTCAAGAATGAGATACCGAACTAGATGGAATTAGCCTGCCATCATGGCAGTCCTAATTTTCTTATATTTCTAAAAGAAAAGGCATGCTGTATTTTTTCTGTAAATCCTACACACAATCCAAATGCTAGACTTTAGATAAGAGAATAAGTGTTAAAAAGCGTAGCTGTCGCCTAAACAAAAAGCTAAAAATTGAAGGAAATATCTTTGCCAAAATGTAATAGCAACCTCTGAACTCTCTTTAGTTCCATATCTGGCTTCTGTTTAATCAAAGCAATCTCTTCCTCCCATTAAAAGCCACTTTGGCTTAGATCTCTAGAAAACCCAAAGTGCAAGGTCGGAGCTGGAGCTGTTACTTGAAAGAAGTGCCATTTCACGAACGTAGGGGCTACGCTGTCGCCACAGCATGGCATTCGTCATATTCAATTTCATTAATCTGTGAGGTAATAAAACTCTGCATGCTGCCTTTTGCTCAGGGATTAAGAGTCCTCGTGCCAAACCATGGAGCTTTTTCCATCTTTCAAAAAGTAGTAGCCCAGCAGCACAACTGTCCCTTTGCTATGGGCAACAAACTAATAGGAGTAATGGCTCTGACTGCAGCCTATTTTCAAAGTTTTTTTACAGGTATCAGTTAGTGACGCTTTAGAGTGAGATTATCAAGAAATCCCATAACAAAAGCAAAATGTAAGGCGTTGTTTTAATTCTTTGCGCGTGGGCAATCCACCCCGAAATTACAGGTTCAGTTAGCACTGCTTGGTGTTCCTGCAGTCTCAGGGCTTCTCACCTGAATTAAACAGTGAGACCTGCAGTTTTCTAATCAGAGCTTTGAAAAAAAAACAAAACATATTATTATAATATATCATTTTACCTTCAGAGAAATGACAAGATTTTTTATTCCTTTTTCATACCAGATTTTCATACTTTTGTTTAAGGTTAAGGTGAATTAACATTTCTGACTTTGGAGATGAACAAAGTTCCCCATATTTTTAAAAGATATAATTAAGAAACGTCTTGGGAGCCTCGCTATGCAAGCAAGAAGCTTCAATTTAGCTTCACTAAAATTCATACGTTTTAGTGAAGCTCCCTAAAGCAGCTGAAGCCTGGTCCTGCTTTGTATGTTGAAGGACCTATCATTTATACTTGAAAAAAAATCATTCCTTATGGGTGTATTCACTGTGGAATTTCAAAATACGTATTTTGTAAGAGAATTACAACAGTAGAGCACTGAGCTGAGTTACACAGTGGCTTAAGGCTACAATAATCTTTTGCTTCAATAGGATCAGTAACCAAAACTGAGTATTAAACACTGTGCTTGAAAAATAAGTGTCCATTTCGGGAGTCATTTTTACAGCCCAAGGCAATATTTCAGCATATTTGTATTCTGCTATAGAATTTCTGTGTCAGCTCTGCTTTCTTTTGTTTCATTCACGGAGCAAAATTCCATGTGGATGTACTCTGTTCTTTCTTGAGGGAAGGAAATACATTTTTAATTAATTTAACAAATTAGTCACATTGCTGAGGCATAAATAACCTCTGTACTAATACCAAGTTCAGTCGCCCTTTCACAGCAGCTGTTAACACCTCTTCTCACTGCCAGAAACTTCCGGATGGCAACTCGGAACAGAGTCTTTCCATTTCACAGCAAGATAAGCCATTCTAATTCTTTCTCTGTTGGAGCAGGATGACAGTATTTTAGCACTTTAGAGAAAAAAAGAAAATAGGAAAAATACAAAGATCAAAATTATGAAAGTGAAAAACGCGTAACTGAAAACCAATACGTTCCTTTTCTAAAACCAAGGAAGAGAATTAAGTTGAATGAGAGCCCACAGGGTAAAAGGAAACAGGCAAAACCGTGGAAGAAAATCAGGGTGGAGAAGAAGCAAGAGTGTGAGTAAGCACCAGGAGCCGAGGGAATCAATAAGAAGGTTATGATGCAGGGGGAGAGATACAAATCTACACAAATCATATGCCATAATTCAACTCTGGCTCCAGATGGGCAGAAATGAAAGACAGGAAAATATCAAAGTGGAAAGAGGAGGGGGAGAGAGAGAAACAGAGAACCGCTGAGATTATTTTACTTTAAATATCGTATGGTTTATTAAAAAAACTCAGTGACAGTCTGCAGTTAAAGAATTCTCAGCTGCAAACTTCATCTGCAACTGCTCAGCTTTGCCCTTGTGTATTTAACAATTTTAATTAAAATCTCACATATTTCTAAGTAATTTTTTGCTAATATGTTTCTGTTCCAATTTCAGGCAATGAAACAGGGTCTTACTCAGACCTCTAAAACAATCAGTAAGTTCCATAAAGTGCGTGCTGTCAAAAGGCCAAAGCCATAAAACTCATGATTCTCTTACACAATGTGAACAGAGCATTAGAAAACATCCTGTAGGGAATAATCCTGTGCTGGCAAGGAGATAGACAGGATGGCTTAACGAGCCTTTTCTATCAGTTTCTATGATGTTGTCAGTGCAGTACTTGACCTTAACATTAGGGTAGCTTAAAGAAATTGCCATATTTTTAAATATCCAAGGAGGTTAAAGGTTGGTGATCATTAGACCATCTGATCTTATCCCTTGCTGCAGGACGAAGTATCTCCTCCCATTCCTTCCACGCTTCTGAAATTAAAATTAAAAATTATTCATGGACCTTCTAGATCTCCATGCTCAAGCATGACTCCCCTCTACAAAGATGCAGGAAGAAACTGGGGCAAAATCATTTCCCTATCCCAGTCATCACTGCTGACCACAGAGTGAACACCTGAACTGATTTACTCCTGATGGAATTTTCTCAGGTGGAAACATTTCACTGCTGAGATCACGCTCACCGGTCCATAGTAGCACACAGCTGGAATAAATCAATCGGAATGAAACGCGCATCTCTCTTCGCTGGGATCATACAAATGGAGCAAAGAAGAAAATTTGTCAAATTATCATCTTTGATAGTTCACCTAGAGCCATAACCACTCACTTCTCCCTTCTGTTTGGAACTGTTTCCTTTCATTAAGATAAATTTTCCCGAACAGTCCCTATCATGGAATTATTTTGCCCTCACACTCAATGATTCAACTCCCCCACATCCTGAAAGGAAAACAGCTGTCTACACCCAAGTTGCTTTACTGATCCAGCAGAACTACTGTAAGCAACTCCGAAATTCTTGTTGTTTTATTTGGAGACCTAGGGAAGATTATGGAGTAAGCATCGTCAGCCTCCTGGGGCACAATATTGATTCCTTCTAACCACAGCGAGTTACAAAACATCTGACTTGTGCAGTTCTTGGTGGATGAGCTGCCTTGCCAAGTAAGCAAGAAGATTAAATTAAATAATAAAACTCAAAATATGAAATATCCTCCACTGTTCCAGGATCTTTTTCCTCACTGGTTGCAAGTGAAGGCAGAAAGATGATCCCGCCACAGACTGTGCTTTGAGGGCTGGGTGTGCAGCTGGCAGGTACTCAAGCTTATATTTAAAAGTATAGTGGGGATGAGGGAGAACTGAGATGAGGGGGAAAGGGAGGGTTGCTGAGAAGGGCGAGCTATTTTGGGCTAGAAAAAACCTTTGTAATCAAATCAGGTTTTTTTCCTGGGGAATTGGGAGGTGGGGGAAGAGAGAAGGAGGAAGGGAAAGGTTTTACAGTTCCTTCAAAGTCATTAAACAAAACAAAACAAAACCCTTCCAAACTTAAAATATGTGAAATCTAAATACGAGAAGTCTTTTTAAAAAATGAAGTACTGATAATTTCTCCCTCAGCAGTGCATGGAGAAGCCCTATCACTGCGAAGATAAGTACAGAAAGAACATGAGTAAAATGGGTTTTCCCCCTTGGAGACTGTATCTGCTCAATATGCATTTTAAGCACATCCACAACAGACTTACTGAGGGTCTTGCAGTGGTCTGACAGGTAACTAATTAGAACAAAAACTATTCTACATAAATGAGCACCACGTCAAACTTCTAAGACCTGATAAATCCGTAGCAAATATGTTAATTTAAAAGGACTAGGCCAACTAAATCTGAGGATGATATTTCACTTTTCAATATATTGCTAGGGTAGGAATATTTTCTTTGTAACTAAAATTCACCAGAGATGCCTTCTTATTTATGTAATATATTAAAAAATACACTTTATTTCCTGACTAGCAGACCATACTGCTTTTATTAAAGATTATTCCTCTGACAATACCTTTTATTTTTCACTTTTTTAACCTCCTTTTTGGAAAGTTACTTAAAGCACATGGAGATTACTTAAAATACAGTTCAACAGATATCGCTCTTATAACAGTTACTGTATTGCCTCAAGAGACAGGTGAGGGGAATGGTAACGTAGTATAAACTGCATGGCAAAATGAACAGCATAATTAAAAGACCCTTTACATTGTGAAAGAATCTTAAAATGGTTTAAAAAGGACTGGAAGAATGCCAGAAAACCTTCTAGTGGACAAGGTTGTCTTTAATAAAAAGTTGCCTAAAATTTGCTAAGTTAGTCATAGGCCCATCCTGCTTCTTTTGAACCAAATGAGAATTAACAACTGGGAAAGAAATACTACATTTAGGACAAAATGATGAGAATAACTTTTGAGCATGAGAAATACGCTGCAGTTACCTAAATGCCAGGCAGTGGTGCATATACCAGTGGCCTCTATCCCCAGCTGTACTGTCTTTCTAACCCATGTGCTCCACTTTCCTGCCTTTGGTTTCTCATCCATAAATAACATCACTGAATAATTTTACCTCCTCGACACGGTGTTTTAGAAAATAGCAGAAAGTACTAGAAAAATAAAAAGCATTATAAAAGCACCAGCTAGCATCTGAGAGCTACAGACAGGCAAGAGACCCTTGCTATCATCAAACCAAGAGTCAGAACAGTAATACTGTTAGAAACAACATGTTGGAATTTCAAGGAAAAGAATGATCAAGAGCAGAGAGGGGAAACCCTGCAAAAGATCGATTCTTAGTTTACAGAGACTCTGGGCGCTGGCTTGTGTTCTCGTTAAAGCTAGAAGAATCAGAAGGTCTGCCAGATACATAATGTAATATAGAAACTATTTTAAAATAGAAGCCTTCCTACCCACAAAATGCATTTTCCAAACCTCTTATTGTGCTCTTCTCACTTACTCATTACAGCTTTCTGTCCTGCTTGCTTATAAAAATACACTCTCACTGGTTTTCTTTTTACCTTTCTTCTCAGTCTGTCCATCACTATTCATTCTTGTCTATCTCTTGTAATACTATGTCCTGTATCAAGATTAAATCCAGACAAGAGTTCCTGACAAAACAGAAATTAATTCCTTCATGGATTGGACCCATCTGCCAACAGATGTAATGGGATTGAAAACAATAATCCTCTAATTTCACTATTGCTCTGTAAAATATACTCCTTTCTTTCAAGAAGTTCTTTTTTTCTTTTCAAACTGGAGTTCAAAGAATAGGAAATTCACACGTCATCTTTATTCACCACAACCACATCATTTAAAGGGGAGATAATCTCAAAGAGAAAGACTGAGGGGGAGTTTCAGGTTGCAAATTAAGTGGGAGACCAGGTTCCAGTTGCAGGACTGTACCACCACTGTGATAGGGCTGATGCTCCAGGGGCTCTGTCTTTCAGTGATCTGATGGCAGATGTACCAGCACAGTCACACAGCATTGCAAACTTTGCAAGATCATTGCCAGTCTTGCAGCTTTTGGGGTTTTCCTTACTTCTCCAGTAGGTTTATTGCATACTCAGATACATGTACATGTGCTCAAACCTGTGCTCAAACCAACGCTCAGGCAAAGGGGACTTCCTTTTTTCCCCCAATTACCTCTGTATGAAAGAAGAGAACAGTCAAGAAGCATCATCATCTACTTTTTCACTGCAGCCTCGGTCTAATATAATGAAACAGAAATGTTGGATACTCTCAGATTGCACATCCTTTTAGTAACTAGTAGGCAGAAAAATGCATTTCAGGGAAATGTAGGAAAAGAGAGATAGAAATCAATCCCATAACAATCATCCAGTGTATCTGGATGTTTTGCCACCTCATCAAGGAAGAAGGGTTGTGGGTGTTTTATGTAAAGAAATGAAAAAGCAATAGGAAAATTCTGGGAAATTTGTCCCAGAAGTACTCAACAAGCATATTGGTTTGTTAGGGTTTTTTTACTAATGCCATACAGAGAAAACAGCTGGCCTTCGTGGCTATATACTCAGATTTCCAACAGTAAATAGGCACTGGTAAATGAAAAGCATCTTTTGTACAACTTGACTGTTTAACACTTTCAAGGGGTATCCTTTGATTTTTCCCACTAGTGTAAGAGTACCAGCAGAAATAAAGTCAGTACTCCTGTCTGCACTTACATATAAGAATTTTTCTCAAGGAAACTTTAAATCCACTTAAAATATACAGCATTTACTGTATACTGGTGAATAACGAAAGAAAAATTTGTGTATTGCTAAATTCCAGACTTTATCGACATCTAAATGTATTATAGTAATAGGATACTCTTGCCAGCAAAATACACACTCCAACCAAAAGTGGAGTTCTTTAAAAAGATTTCATTTCCTTGAGCTCATTGGCACCAGCACATTTCAGAATATAGCTCTTCTCCTTCAGAAAAGATGAGTAATTCCACCTCCTAAGCAAACCAACAGCGCTCACCAGGAGTCCCTTCAGCCCGAGTTTTGGAGCAAATCAGCGCACTGACAGTACAGCACAAAGAAACATCTTCTGGGACAAATGTGTGCTCTCTTGCACAGAGAGAGGTACTAGATGTAGCTACAGGGATGTTCTGGTGTTTTCACACCAGAGTATCTGTGGCAGAAGTAAAGAAAGAGCTGTGATCTTCAAGGAGAACGCAACAAATACGACCAAGGGACAGTCCTCCAGCACTAGCTCCAGGGGCACAATTAACCCAAAGGAGAAAAATCTGGAATTCATAAAAGACATTAGCTACCAAATATGCGACCACAGAAATTGCCAACACCAACTCTGTGACCACAGAGTCCAGGATATTTTAATCACAGCCTTTCCCATTTTAAAGCCAGAAGCACTAATGTAATATATTTAAAACAGTCCAATATATCACATGGCAAATCCCAGCAAGGAAAGGAGCGCTTTGCCTGCCTTCCCCCACCTGGCAATGGGAGGGCTGGGCAAGGTGCTGGCTGCCAGCACGTTCCTGGGGACTGGCAGCGTGGGCTGTCTCGCTGGGGCTGGGCTCTGGCCAGCTGGCACGAGCTGGGGCCACTTTCTCCTTCCCTCTCTCTGCTGAGTTCCTTCAGCTTTTTAGGAAATTATTCTACAGTTCTTCCCTCTGCCCAGATTAGTCTTTGGCAGTCAGGAAAATAAATACAGCAAAAGGAATATAGAAGGACTGCTTTTATGACATGGCATTTTTAGACATTTATAGCAACAGATTGAGAAATCTGCTTTCACAGAACAATCAAACATCAGATGTCAATATCTATTGATTCTTAGGTAATGGTTGAGGTAATGGGACAAACACATATCTTTTTAAATTCCACAGAACAGCGTATTTTGGTCACCTATCTCGCTGTTCTTAAACATACACGTATTTTTTAATAAAATCAAAAAGAACCTGCGTGGCGCCAGCCACCTTTAACTACAGGCAACCACGTAAGAGTCCAGAAAAGACTGATCACCTCCTCCTCTGGCTTCCTCCCCTCACCACACACTAGGAGCCAGAGACAGGAGCTCACAGCATGCCAACACAAACATGGGAATTACCAACATCAAACATTATGGGAGGATAAAAATATGAGGAACAGGAAAGCCCTCCGGGGTTGGGCTAGTCTGGGTGCAAAATTCAGCTGGGTCTGGCTTTCAAAGGGTACCTGCCAGAGTTGCTGACCCATTTTATTAATCAGGGAATAACCCAAGCCAAGGAATTGCCACTAGGCCATCAGGACAGTCCCAGCACTTCTGTTCCTGCAAGGCCTTTATGCTACCAACTTGGGCATAGCACTCCCAAGCTTTTTTCTGATCTCCAACATTAGCATGCATTAGTTGAAGCAAGCAAAACACACAGTGAGTACTATCAGTATGGCCCAACTTTAATCCCAGGTTAAAATTAATTAATCCTGGAATATAAATTTTTATACTTTAGTACAGACAAGAAAGATTTTTTTTTTTAGCAAAGCTAGTTTCCCTGCACAGCAGCTGATGATAAATTATTCCAGCCGAGAAAGTCTAAGAGGCCACCTTTACTGATCACAGTTCAATACCTATGAATAATGCCAGCCTTGTCTTCACCACCTTGTGGCAATTTAATTTTCTGAAAGTATCTATCTGCCCATACAGTTTAGCTGCATGTGTAAGAACATCTGCAAAAGTAACACTCACTGGCTCCCGAGGCATTTGATGCTCTGCTGTTTTCCAGCTATGCAGTGAATTAGTTGCTGTTATATTCCTGTCTTGACAGGCAAAACAGATTCCTTTTTAAGATGTGTTAGTTCAATTAAGTTAATATAAAATACCTGAAAAATGCTATTTAGGATGCTGACACATGAGAACCTCCCTTTACTGGCTGTTGCCATTAAAATGAATGAACAAGCAACTTTTTTTTTTAATGCGGTCCTGTTGAAAACTGCAAATAGAGAATCACTTTCCGTGGTGTTTTTTTACATTGAGTGGAGGGATGAGATGAGTACTTATCCTTAAGCCCCATATCAGTAGCGAAAGAATAGTTTATCTTTGTTCTCTCCAGAAGCCTCTTGTCAGTGGCCTTCTCTGAAAGGAGCATCACAGGACTCTGTCAGAAGGTGCTTGACAGGAGCATTTATTGAAGCACTTGAAATGTGGGGGAGTTTTTTAGCTCATTCAGGCAGAGGAAGCTGGCTATGAAATGGCAGCACAGGAATCTGAGAGGAAATGCACTCCATGCAAGAAAAATGAGAGGCAAAAAGACACAGACTTCTCAGAGTCCAGTAAGGCAGTAACACAGGAGTGTGCTGCCAGTGTAAGCCTGCAGAGATAAGCACAGAAAAACTGAGTGGTGAAAGACCAGGCATCACAACTGGGATCAAAACATTCCAGTACACACTGTTAAATGACCTGGAGCTAGCCCTTGACAAGGCGCATGGAACTTGCCATGCAAAATGAGCTGGTTTTTGAAAGAGGCATGGTCTTCAGCCATTACAGGCATTATTAAAAATCAGAGATTGTCTACAGAAATCAAATGAGGTAAAAAAGAGCTACAGATTTCAAAGTCAGAATTACAAAAAAAACCAAACAAACACCACTGTATTCAGCATCATCAACTGCAAAAGTGCTCAAAATTTGGGGAAACAGATGCAAGAACTATGAAGAGTTCCACCCTTTGGCTACAAAGTTACTGAGGGCCAGCTTAACACACATGGAATTTACAAGCGTGCCAATACCCGTTATCTCAAAGTAATTATTCAGAGAAGAGAATATCTCTGAGAAAAATCAATGAGCTACCAGCTAGAAAACAATGCAGGACATTTTTCCTTTTTATTTTGGCAACAAGCATGGAAGCTAACATGATAGTATACAAAAAATGCTCTTACCTCTCTAAGAATATTCACAATCAGTAGATGAATGGGTAAAGACTTGGCAATCCTGTAAAAGAAAGAGTATGTGTATCAGTCAAAAAGAAATTGAAAAGATCCAGTGTGGAGCTATTTCAAATATCAAAGGAGCAACTGCTGCACTGAATTTGCTTTTATCAACAGGAAGAACTTACTGGAAAAGGACAGCAAAGCAATTCAAGAAAAAGCTGGCTACTTTTGCAAGCACTGAGGAAGTCCTTGAAATGAAAAATACAGATCAGAAAATCTTCTCTGCTCGTGTCAGAGTGATTCCGATCTTAAGAAAAAGGCAAATTATTCTGAGAATCCCGTGCTGAGCAGAGGTTGAAACAAAATAAGTAATACATCAGCAGGTCACTGCCACAGAAAAACAGGCATTTTGTTTCTCAAAAGATACAGAAGGGTCAAATAAAAATGTGAAGGGATTTATGTTCTCTGATAGAGAAGAATCTCCAAGATAAGGCCGATGCAGAATTATTCTACAAAATTAACACATCTGTATCTATTGCAAAAATCAAAACTCATCACCTTAGGAGAACCTCTTTCCCACTCTGCCACTTGGGATCTGTACAGCTTCCACACAGCTTCACCAGGAAATACAAGTTGCAAAGGGAAATAATTGCTACACAGAACACATTTATAATTTGAGAGAAAATAGTGCAAAGGTACAAGTAAAAGCTGCATCAATGCTGAGTTCCTGATTCTTCTTCTGGCATCATCCTACTTCAAGCTCCCCTACTAATTTCTTACCACTGCAACATAGTGATAAGGAAACTTTTTGCCCAAAACTAAAAAAAAATACCTATCACCAGGATTACTCGAAAGTGAGTGATGAAAGTGAATGAAGCAAGGAGATACAGGCTGGTGATAGCAAACCTGAGGAGATGATGAGTACACCTGCTCCTGACAGTCTAGGAAAGGGCAGAGATGTTCCCTGAAGCAGCAAACTGCATAGGGACTTCTTTTTTCTCTCCTAATCCAGACCCAAACCTAGCAAGAGTATCAGATTTGCAGTCTGAGGAAAGGCTGTGTTCTGGTAGACTGTACTAGCACTAGTCACACAGTAAAATTTCCTGCAATGCAAATAAAGGTATCACAGTTTGTCTTTAAATTCTGCTCTCGGCTAAATGCTTGCAGCCAGAGCTGAGCATGCTTTTGCTTATATACTACAAAAAATATATATAGCTCAGCCATTAGAATGGAAGAGTTGGAGGAGGTGAAATTCCCTGCTACCTCTGAAACATAGCAGTTGTTCCAGCTAACACAGGTTAATAAAATGCAAAATGCTTTTAAGTATAAAAGCTTTAGATTTATTGTCTTCATGCTATGTGCCAGCTAATTTTATCACACAGTTGTGTAAGTATAAAATAATGATTTGGAGTTGCACCTTCTCAGATGATGAGGCAAAGGACCGTGGCAAGGAACACGGGCAACTTTTGGTGAAAGCAGAGACTCTACCTGATTGGCACAGGATGAGCAAAGCCTCTATAATGGAGTCATCCAAACAAAAGCTCTCACAGTGAAAACAATATGGCAATGTACTAGTCTTTCATCTCACAGCATTCCTATAAAATAATTTTTTTTGAAAAATCCACCTTGGTTACTAAATAATAATTGATCCCAGAACCCCATCTGATCAGAGAGCCAAAACTGCTTGAATTTTTCCTATCCAAAAATTATTTGCAGAACAAGCAGTGCTGAAGTCCAGTTGTCCAGAATTTTTTTTTTTTTTTAATAGTGTATTGTTTAGTTCTTTCACTTTTTGAATAACTGGCTGAGGCAATGGAAATCCCCTGTCATGTGTATCTATTCCTGGATCCCTGTTATTAGTCCTTGTATATGCACACCAGCATTATCACATTCTAAACACCTAAGAACACTGTCAGTGTCCCAGGAAAATAACATGTATGCTAGAGTCTACTATGAAAAAACAATCAAAATGGAAAAGACAAGAGTCTCTTGGTTATTTATTTATTTATTTCCAGATACTCACTTTTAACAAAGAAACCTATGGAAAAGCCATTTTCTAATATCAATTAGGAAATTAAAAAGTAACATTGCTGAGTGGACATTTGGTTTCTCCATAGCTGGAGAGAGGAAAACATTCACCTGTGCACAATCAAAAAAATAAAGAGCCTGTGTGTTTTGGTATTTTTATGTTTAGAAGGGGAGTTCAAGGAGAAGAGGGCTTAGAAAGAGTACATCTAAAGAAAGAAAGCAAGGAAGAGCAGTGAGTTTGGAAGAGGAATATTTCTCTTTTCTTAGAAAAGAGACAACTCCCCATGAGTGCATATTGCACATATTCAGGCTAAGTTTGTTCTGCGAGGTGTTAAGTGTTCTGGCTTGGTTCCAACAAAGCACTTAATCACGTACTTAACTTTAACTACACCCACAGTCCTGTAGGACATCAATTAGGCTGATTTTAAAAAGACTACTTGAAAATATTTGAAGTCACATACTTGTAAGTCCTGTTGGATTAGAGTGAATCGAAGCTTTTAAAGCCTCCTGTTCTTTGACAGGTAAAGGCAAAAGCTGTTAGAGCTAGAGCTGGGGGAAACTTCATTTGAAAATGGTCTGCCTTCAAAACCAGGCTTCATGAAAGTTGTGTATTTCTCATTAAGATTAAAAATTCCAAAAACGTTCATCCTACCTGTTCTGTTACTAAGCACAACAAGGAGAAATAATAACTCTCACGCTCTCCTCCTCCTCTCCTCGTTCCCCAATTCTCCATTTTCTTTTTTTTTTTTTTTAATTCAATAATTTTGGGGTTTATTCCTTAATTTGGAGAAATTACAAAGTATTTTTCCCAGAAGGAAAAAGAGAAAATGAGCATGCCATTAAAATGTCCACACTTTTTATTTAAAGGTCTGAAGTGTAACCTGATGAAAAGAAATATTTCTGCTTTAGGTGCGAGCATGTGTAAGATTGCAATTTTCTGATTTTTGAATTAGAAAGTTTTAAAGTCTTTGTAATCAAAATTGGCACTAGTTTACAATAAAATAGCACTCTGAAAGACTAGATGTCCAGAATAAACATCAGTAGCACAAGAACTGCAAACGTAAGTGCAACGAGGGAGCCAAGTTTATCTGACTCTGCGCCCAGGGAATCCTGCTTCCCGCTAACCAGTGCCACTTTCTCCTACAACTGTGCTTTATATTGTTGCAAGACAGCTGGCACAGAAACTAATCCCTAAAAGTCAATATGCTGGCTTGCCAACTTCTGCTGCTACACAGAGATTGAGCAGGGAGCTGCATAGCTGTGGTCCCACCTCGCTGTCGGTGCACACACTCCATACCAGCAGCCAAGGCTTCGGGGGCAGCTGAGACCTCCGAGTCTCCTAAACGTATTCCCCACTCCAGAAAAAAAGAGGTCTGCTGGGTCTGTGGGTGAATTTTGAACTGTGTGTTTAACAGCAAAAAGACAGAGAATGAGTAGAGCTGGAGGAGTGCTGGAGCTCAAACATTTAAGGGGTTTACCTAGGGGAAGTAGAACAGGAGAAGAAAAATTTCTTTCACTGCATTCTGGTTGTCAGTTTCCACTTCCAGGTATTTCTCCTCTTCAGGAATTGTGTGCATGATTAACATAAGCTAAAACAATTTGAGCACAGTGTTAAACAGTGTAGCTCTCTGCATTGGGGATGTTTGAATCTTCTTCACCCAGGCTTGGCTTCCTGGCATATACAAAAAAATGTTGTGTAAACTTCCCTATAAAACCAGAAAAACTTATAGTTTTTCTAAGCTATTTGTCTGAGCCACTTACTTCCAGAAGAAATTCTGTGTCAGATGCAAAGGAACAAGCTTCAGGGCCCCAGGTAAGGCAAAAGTATTTTATAACTTCTGTCAGTATATTGACTGCAAATGCCTTCCAGTTGACACACTTGTCCAGAAAGGTTTTGAGTAGCCAGACTAAGCCATATAACAGGACAGAAGATGTTTGAGAATTTCTGATATTTATATTAGTTATATTTACTTTCCATTATTTTGAAACCTATAGTTAATTATAGCCACACTGTTTCCTTATATAGGTACCAAGTTTAAAGATGACAACCTCAAATTACTACAACCCTGGGCTTCATTTTTTTCCTTTCTCTTTCTAGTATCAATCCCTGCTGTAAAATTTTACCTCTTCTTACTATTAAAAAAAAGCAATTAAAAATCCAACCATCTTAATGGCCGACAAAACCTTAAAAATATAATGTGATTGACACAAAACTTTCTGATTCCAGTGGTAAAAGTCAACAGTTTTATCTCATTTATGACTATATAAATTACTCAGCTATTCCACAGTACAACAGCTAAATGTTGGTGCAGAGACCTAGATCATCACACTGCTTTTTTGGACAACCATTTAGAAATGTCATCCCTTCTATCGCTGCTTGATTGTTAATCGATGTTAAGAAATGCAAGACTAGAAAAGGAAAGCAAGGCTAGGACATCTTCTGGAATATTGCACTTTTTTCAAATTGGGTTACATCATTTACATGCTTAATCTCTTCCAGGCTGGAAGAGTTTATAGCTCACTCTCGAGCTGTTACTGTGCTACGGAACTGCAATGCTACTGCTCATTAGCTCACCAAAACCAAAATCCTCAACCTGGGGGGCATTGTGAGCACAGACTAGGGGGCTGGGAGGAACAAGCTCCCTCATTCCCCAGCCCATGGGCTGATCACAACGCAGCACTGCAGCAGCCAGCACCGCAGTCCCTGCTGCTTCCCACTGAGATGTGGGGCAGCCAGAAAACACACATTGGCAGGGGGCTGCTTGCACAGGCCTGGCTCCTCCCTCACTGACATCTCCTCTGGCCCCCCAAGCTGTCTTGAATGATTTAGTATAGGTAAGCCCTTCAGAGAGAGATACTGGTGCAGGCAGAGGATTATTGAACATGTGCACGGAGCAGCGAGTGGCTCCTGCATAACACACAGGCTGTAGTCAAAGTCTTCCAAGCCTGAGTACATTTATACCAACCCACTCATGAAAAAAAGTTTAAATGGATGTATGCAGCAGCAAAACAGAAGAAACTACTGGACTTTCCCCTCTGCCTTCCTGTCTTATCTGGATTACAGATACGTGCTGAACTATTCACTGTCTTCTTTCAAAGACTTTGTAAGTCTCCACAAGAAAAGCAAAGCTCATACCCTTCCACAGAACTCCTGCCTTGTCTTTCTTGAATGATGCAGTTATGACAACCCTACCACTTCTGTGACTCCTTGTATTCACCGTCAGATAGTTTTATCAGCTGCCTCCTTGACTTGGTTAAGTGATCCCTGCTTATTTGAGATGCAAAAGCTGTTCCTCTACCACCGATTAAAATGGCTGCCAAGGTTACTTCTGATGCTATCAGTTCTTCATCAGAACCTACAAACAGCCCAATTTAATTTCTTCCAGTGTGACGGAATGATGGCTTTGCTAATGGTGTGTTGTCAGTCAGACCCCCAGCACCAAACACAGACCCATTCACCTCCCCACGCACAGGGAATTCAGGCACGACACTTCCAAAAGCTCATTACCTAGGCTCAGAAGGCAAACACCAGCTCCAAATCCCAGACAACGTGCTAATAAAACATGACCTATACTCCAGCAGTTTTCCAAGAGCTCTTAAATCCACCCTCCTCACCACAGCATTCTGAGAAAGGCTAGTGCACAGGACAAATAAACATCAGCCAGCCCAGGAATCAGTGCTGGATGGCTGGCATATTTTCTGTGTTGCTTGCAAAGCAGCAGGCATCTCCCTTTGTTGCTGATGCAGATTGTTTCCAATCTCTCAGCATGTCTCTCTCAGCCACTTGCTCCTGAAACTTGAAAGGAAAACAGTGCACACTTAATTTGAAAAACGCCTTGCAGATTCCACAGCAGAAAGGGTTGAGTAGGTTGGAGGGGGTAAAAGAAACTGTTTCACAGTGTTATTGAGGCCATGTGTGACAGGCTAAACAAAACCTCCAGGCAATTCTGTCACAAGTTATTTTCACTTCTTACAATTTGCACAACCAAGTGGGTGGCCATATGTCTATCCCTTCTCCTTCTTTTTCCACAAATGAAATAAGGAGGGTTTTAATTTTTTTTAATAGTTTAGTTCGTAACAGTTCTGCCTTTATTGTTTTCAGATTGACTGTGTGCAACTGAACAAGTTTCCTCGCTAAACACGAAAGCAGATGGTGATCATGCTGATGAGGCTCCTTGCACTATGGGATTCCTCCTACATATCAGGCTATATTTATCTTTCATTCCTCTAAGAAAAAGGTCATGTAGTGTCTTACACACATCATGGAACCAGAATGTAAATGCAGAGCCAAAACACTAGCCTGTGTCCAAGATATTCAAGGAAAAATAAACAGAATCTGAAAGAAGTTTACAGTAAAATAATAAGCCAGGCTCATTCCTCTTTCCTTTTCACACTCAAGCAAAGGTCAAGATTAAGATAAACATAAATAGGGGCTTTTTCTGCCCGTACTTGATGCCTTGTGAAGGACAAGGCTAGGGCTGCCTTCACAGTCTACACAGACTAAAGAGAAAGGTTACCCAACAGAAGTCTTGGTCTTGGTAGCATATATGTTGATGAGACTGTACTCCAAATAGGAGATTTGGGGGAAAGAGCCTCAAGGAAATCTAAAAGAGCTTCACATCTCCTGTCTGTCTCAGAGCTCAATCTGTCAATATGGGTTTTTCCTTCTGCCTGCTGATTAACACTACTGTCTTTTTTCTTTTCCAAGCACACCGAAGGAGGAAAAGCATGGGTTTAACTCAACAATCAAGCTCTCCCTGAGAAACAGAAGTGGACCTTTATGATCATCTTCGTTGATTTAAGCTACTCAGCATTTCTGATGGAGCAGTGGACACCACCTCCTCCTCATTCCAAAGCAGCTAGCCTACATAGAAAAGCAGTTGTTTGGGAATAAAGTGATAAATTCATGTACATTTTTAATACCTGCTATAATGCATTCCCAACAGTGGAAAGTGAAAAGACATTTCATTCAAACTGTTCAACATATCTACAAGATATCAAACTGGAGTTCTGGTAAAACAATCATTTATCCTATTCACCATTTAACTAAAAGCAAGTCAGTCTGTACTTTGGGATAAGGATTGAGAATACCATTCTTCAGAAAGGGGTCAATTCATACAATATAGAGTTCGGTCCCAACATATTAGAAAGGTTTTGGATTTAGTGTTGCTCACAGGGAGACTGCCTCCTGGAAATTGCTATTCCAGCATGGCAATTGTCTTTACTGAATGAGCAATAAATATACATACATATGTAAGGAAACAAAGGAGGAAGTTGGGCTATTTGCTTCTCTTCTCTACTCTGGTTCTACATTTTCCATCCATTCACGCGGACTCCAGCCTCTTTTCATGCTTCTCAGTCCCCATCTCTTTTTAAGTTCTTTGCCAAGGCAATGCCACTCTTATTTTCCCTCGAGAATGTAACTCCCACTCCAAGCACTCATCCTACACAGGATTCCTTTGTGTGTCCTAGTCTTGTTCCTTACCTTAACACAATGTCTTCTACTCCCTGCGTGCCTCTCATTTAATCATCATTTCCTGAATGCTAACCCATCCCTTCATCATCTCTACCCACATAATTTCCCAGGCCATTTTAAGTCCTTTACAGTTCTTAAAATACCGTGACCAACCTCTAACAGTGATTTTTCACCCCCCCAGTGCAGACCTTGTTGTCTCCCAACACCAGGACAGTTCCCACTGCCCCAGGTCTGCATTTAGTGAAGACAATATAGTACTTCTACCACTGCTTTCAGCAAGACCCAAATTGAGTCTTTACATTTCAGCATAACCAGATGATGTCTACTTAGCATGAAATGTAGTTACTGTCCAAGATTTGCATGTTCCAAGCAATTTCTCAGCATCGTAAATTTTAAATCCATTGGGTTTAAGTGTTTGGAAATCATCTGCTAGCATATATAGCAAGTTCACTACGCTCTTATTTTCATTATCTATGTAGAGCTAAGGAAGTCCAATTATGAAAGGCTCTATTCTGTAAGCTCATTAAAAGTTAATATCCACCACAACACTGTCTCTCTATTCCACTGGTTCTTTGGAATTGCTTAGCAAAGAAAATAAGCACCAGGCTTTTTAAGAGAGAGACATACTTTCTTACAGAAAAAGACGCAATCTTGTTCCCTCCAAAGCACTCACACAGGTGAAAGTCACAAATTTCCTGACTCCTCCTTCCTTTCCAAACCAACGCAGGGTGAGAGAAAGCAACTATTTCCCAAGGCAGATGGATCACAGACAGGTAATGTGACATTAAGGCTTTTTCCTCAGAGGCAGTCAGCAAGCAGCAGATGATGATCTTAAGGATCTAGGTAACACCATCACCCTCTCAAGAGAGGAATCCTTTAAGCAAGCACATTGCTCATCACTTCCCTCCTGCTTAGGTTTAATGAACCAACTCTTCCTGGCAACGAGCAGCAAGAGGATCTAATTTGACTGTTGCTATCCTTTTACATTTTATTCAATCATTACATCAGAATAGGCATTTTACTTTTGTTTCACGTTACTCCAGAGGACCTCGGCACAAAGCAAAATGAAACCAAATGAGAAATAACTAGCTTAAATTTATGTACACCAACAAATCATGCTGTATTTCAATACGTGTAAGAAAGAAATGGGACTTTCCTTCCCTCTGAGCAGCTGCAAGCATAAAAAAAGCAATGATGCAACATTCATTAATAAAACTTACTTAGAAATCTCTTCTTATGGACATATTCAACATCTGCAAGAAATACCCAAAACATACTCAGTTGTGCTGCACTTCCCTTTTTCCATTCAAGTTATATATACCGAAAATATGTTATCGAGTAGGTATGAACACACCATGTTCCCAAATTTTCCTCTAAGTAAAACACGTGTCTATGTATGTTATAAACAATCAAGTACAAGGCAGAAAAGCATGGCACAGATACTGCAGCAAAGGAAATTCATCACATTACATATCTCCTCCTGGAGAATGGCCAGGACTCTCATCAGTGATGTGAAGGAATTTCTCATCTCCCCATTTACAGCATCTGAAGCAAGAAGGACCCAACACCTGAAGCGGTGTCCAACGTAGCACAGAAATTTAAACTGAGCCATTTACAATGGGCAGCAATTCATCTGGCCAGTTCGCACCTCAGATAACTATCTGCGAAATCCAGACCAACGTAATACTCCAAGGGGCAGTGAGATAGCCAAAAGATTCTCAGCTAAAGAAAATCAGGAAAGAACACGATGTTCCTTAGCCTGGCTAACCTAGATAACATCTCCCAGACATTAGCATGAAATTACACAGAGGGAGAGAGGCTGCATTACTTCCAGTGTACAGATATCGCCCGAGTGAAATGTGACAGGTGACCTACAACGTAAAAAATGCACTTAACTGTAAAAACTAGAAAGTGAAGCTAAAAATGAGAAAAATTAAAAGCTGTTCTTGGATATGCAGTAAAAGGCACACTGACATAATAAATGGGAGGAGAAGGAACACAAAAGCACCCAGCTGTTCAAAAGCTGCGCTATTAAGGTACAAAGAAATCAACATTTTTTTAAAGAAAAAATCCCTCACAACATGAATGAGCTCAGTAACACTCAAAACAATATTATTTATTAGAAAATCATCTGCTCCAGTGCCTGAAGCAAATGGTTAGCAGTTTATTCCATCATTCCTCCAAATCCAGGGATTAGTGAGAACTTCTTAAAAAATTCCTTCCTTGCCTGATGGTCCTTCAGCTTCACCAAGGCCAAAGCTTGCTGCTCACAGTCAGTACCTGAATCCCTGTGGTGTTACTATCCACTCTGAGTGAGAAAAGGACTCGAGACGATGAATAAAGAGTTGGGACAGTTGCCTGATGAGTAGGATGTTCTCAAACTCTTCTTTTGCTCGAACAGGAATTAAGAGGAAAAATGGCAGAAATTAATAATAGGGGTGATGAGGAGAAATGCTGGGCTGTGCACACATTCAATCCAAGCAACATCAACTCTAGGTGTGGTTTAAAATTCACATTTATGCTTTATTAAAGCCATGCACTGTATTTATGGCTCTCAATGAATTCTGTATCCAAAAGGGACACATTAGATGATTAAAAATTAGTTGGATTTCTTTCCTTCTTCTGTGGCAGTGCCAGTAGCAGAGGTAACAAAGGCAGTTCCCTGGGCTTCAGACATTGCACAGAAGTGGGATACATAGATACATACTCATGCAGTCAAACTGCAGTTATTTAATTCAGGGCCTAAGACATGAAGCTAGGCTGCTTTTAATAAATCATGGACAGGGATGAGCTCCTAACATTAGTATTCCACTCCTCCCTCTTTCTGCTGAGACAGTCTGGACAACATGGATATCCCTAATACAGATCCAGGACTCAGGTATACCAGCCACCCCAAGAAACCATAGCTCCAACGATCCTTTTTTGCGTCCTACTAGGAGGAATAAAAAGAAATAAAACCTATTTCATTTATTGTTATAGGTGAAAACCCCTCTAAGTACATAGGAAGAGAAGTTGTATTTTGTAACCTTGTTCTCCAGCTGGAATTAAAGCAGGGGCTGCTGTGAGGCAACAAGGGGAACAGAGAAAATGCTGAAAAGAAACTGAGGAATATGAAGCCAAATTTTCAAGCATTAACCGCAATCGTACCACTCAGGGACATTCTACAGCTTGGTAAATCTCATGCTGGTAAATCTCATGCAGTGGAGTATGGAGTAGGGAAATAGGGAACTGCTCAACAAAATAGGTACTACAGCCTATCATGCTCAGACTCTTAGCCCAAAGTGTGTTCCAACTCCAACTGAATGGCACTGTAAACCAGAAGAGCACTGACCTTTTTGATTTTGGCAAGTTCACAGTGCTCAGACATCAGAACTTCTTGTAGCTCCTCTCATCATTATTTTTGCTGTTTTCACTACTAGCCATAAAGTTTACTGCAGTAGCCATCCATGAACCCAGGACCACTACTATATTAATAATGCAGAACATGGCTCTCAGAGTGCGTTAGTAAGGTACCAACAGAAAAACAAAATTATGGTCTTCCTCACAGAAAAGGTAACCGACAAATAAAAAGGTGTGAGAATACTTCTTTTAAGATGGCTGAAATTAAGTAAATTCTTAAAATTAAGTAAATGTCTGAAATTAAATGTAAGTAAATTTAACTGTTGCAAAGTATTCAGAATACACACACAATACGATATCCTAGAGTCCAACATTTAGAAACTTACAGTCTTGGAAATATACAGTAAGGGGTATGATTATTTGGAAAAATCAGTTCAGCAGAGATCTCTTTGCTACAAACATCTTGAATTTAATTCTTCTGCCTTGATACAACCTCCTGAGAAATTAAAAAAATAAAATAAAAATCCTACAGGAAAAACTAGTGTTGGATGCAATTTACTTACTCAGACCTGATACAAAAGTCTGATTTATTCTCTTGATTCATTGTCTTAAGGAGAATGAATTAACTATTCGTCCACTCAGAGGTCTATGGCATTAATCCTTGAGTTGAATCAGAGAAAATTCAATCTCTCATGAGTTCCAACTTCATTTACTTTTCTTATAGTATTCTGTTTCAGGGACAAGTAATGAGAAAAGTTACATACAAGCTCCTTCACTGTTTTTAATTTGGCACAAAACAGTGTATTTCAGCAAGAGAAAATTCCACTTCTACCTATATGAATTTAATATTCTTTCTTCACTGCACTGAAATCAAAGTCAGTGATTCTAACCAGTTAGTTGTGCTGGAATAGAGTCCAAGAGACTTGTGAAGTAATCACATAAAATGTACAGTGAGTGTCTCCACTTCAAACGCTAGAATCCCTTTGGAAAAAGTCCTAAAGAAGCCCAAATCCTGAGGTTTATTTATTTAAACAAGAGGATGAATCACCTTTTAACTTGTATTAAAATTGTCTGTACGGTTTTAGAGGAACTATACAATACATAAGAAAGACTTGTTATTGATGTAAAGAAATGCAAAAGACAATCCAGACAGAGGGACTTGAAGCTGAAGCTACTTTGCACATGCTTTACAACCCAGATAGGAGCTCCTACCTTTTCGTCTTAGCAGACGACTCTTTTTCTGGCTGTGAGCAAAAGGGATTACCCTCAGTGGCACAGCCAGTGAAAGTGAGTGCCTGTACACTGCAGGTTTGTCAAGGGTCCCTCTCGAGGTCATAGACCATCCACATTACACCTGCACAAACAGGTCCTTTGGCAATTCTTATATATCTGAGGTATAAAAGTCTCTTCCAGATCTAGGAAGATGCAATTTCTGTAGTCTTCACTCCACTAACAAAGTCCACACACATTCCATGGTTCTCAAACGCAAGAAGATGGAAGATGACAAAGCCAATTTCATTGGTTTTTAAAGGAGAACTCCTTTTCTCCGTTGCCTCATATCAATACAAAGGAGATTTTTTCCTCCTTCATCAATAAGCATTCAATATTCCATAACATTAAAAGCTTTTGCACAGGATGAGTTATATTTGAAAATATACAGTTCTGAGAGCTTACCTCAATATATTTTGGGAGGAAAAAAGCAATTTACAGTGGTGAGCATTGCTATAGATGAAGCAGCAATTTACAGAAAGAGCACTTAAAACTGGAGATAAGCAGCTATGTGCAAAACCACTTTGCCTCACGCACTCTTTCTGAAAAGCAGTAGTGATCTACACATGGGAAAAAAATTTGTATTGTTTTAAAAAATATTGTTTGAAAATATCCCATACACATCTGTCAGTGACTGCAGAACTGATACACAGAAAGTGCTCCTACACGGATCTTTTGCAGAAGTAGCACTCTGGAGAACATCTGGGGAAGACATATAGGGATGATATGAAAGTATATTTCATTTACTTTATTTTTTCCAGATGACCCAGTAGCAGAACCTCAGCATGTACCAGTCTGAGAATTTTGGAACGGTTTAGATGGTAACAGATCAGTGAATACTGCTGACAGTAAATGTTGATGGGGTGCACTGCCTTTGGTGCTACGTCTGAAAGAGGGAGGGCTTCACACTGCAATAAAAGAAGAATGGGAAACTTAAATAATTAAAGGTACAGAAGAAGCTGACTTTGCTGTGTGTTTTGTGGCAGCCCATTTCTGAACTGTTTGAACAGGCAGATCTAAGGCTATTTTACTGCCATTCTTGAGAGCTTATTATGGCATTCAAACAGCTGCTATCTCTTAGCACAACTCTATTAACCTTAGTTCGATGACAATGAGTTTAATGCTAGGGTTATGTCACTGAAACAGGCTTGGGAGCCCCTCTGGCTTTACTGTACAATTATCTTGGTTTGTTGTTGTGTCTCCAAGCTTCACTTTGCACATTTCTCAATCTTAGCCTGTATCCACCTTATCCACATGGAACCATTTACTCATAGCAGAGTCAGGAGTGTCAACCCAACGTTACACTGTGTTACACAGGTGTACAACCATCAAGGCTGTGAAGTAATTTACCCAGTTATTCCTAATTTACATGAATAAAAGTGAAAATAGGATTGTGCCAAAGAGGACTGTAAACTCTTGTATTGAACAGTAACCTGAAAAGTTAAATAAAACCATCAAATTAAAAAGTTGCCTCACTTAAATTGTTATGGACACAAACACATCTAGACAAATGGGAAAAACATCTACCTTTACTATATCTAGATTAATCCCAGAATGCTTACAAACAAACTGGTAAGCAGTATTCCAGTAGCCCAATATCTGTTCTACTCTTGCTCCTCCTTGCAGAGAAATCAAAATAATCTCAATTTAAGAATAAACATTTTTGCTAAAAATGTTAACATTGTGCTGTTCCAGTTGGCAAGTTCCAAAAAGGAGGATTAAGTACATAAATGAAAATTTAGCACTGCACTTTCAAACTTGAATGCTTGAGGGAAGACATATAATAAGATATCTAATAGTTAGAATTGTTAATATCTGATTTACCTTAACTGAAGAATTTGGGTCCAAGTTTTTCACACTAAGATACTGAAAAATTTGTGCGTAATACCTGTGTCACTGACAACAAATATAGAAGGAACTCAGAAATACAGTGGAGCTAGAACAAGGAATATCTGGAGAAGCTCAGAACTTCCTGAGGTCAGGATCATTCCTTCTCCTGGAATTGCCCTCAATATCAATGACCTTCTGCTAATTTATTAAGAAGGATTCCCACAAACACGCTCACTGGGTGTCAGCAGCCCATGGGTATATCTAGGTCCTGCAGAAAGAAAGAATGGAGAACCTATTCGTTTCTTTCCCACCTGAACATACTTTCTTAGAAGGGTCAACAAAAAACGTGCATTAAACATTACCTGAAAATGAGGTTCCTGGAGATTGCAAGCACCTCATTCATACGAAGAAAATACATTGCTTTAAACTGGAGCTATAAAAGCACAAATGCTTCTTTTGCCCTTACATCAGCTTTGCTTCAATTTGGTACAGGTTTTAGCTCAGTCAGATGAAGGACATGGTGAACAAATGTGTAATTAAGGCCCTAGCTTTATAAACTCTTTACCTCCAGCTCCTCATTACCACCGTCAGCAGCCTCCTCCCTGGGATGGGAATGGACCCTCTGAGTTTCACTGAAAAGTGAGACAGAGCACCTTAAACTGACAGGTGATTAGGCTGATAAATTAACATATTTTACTCTGCACTGAACAAATGAGGAATGTTTACGCACAAAATTCCAACATCTCAAGTGAGAAGGTTGCAAATCCCAGATGAAGAGCAATAACAAACAGCTGGATTGCATTTTAAAGTTAGATTATCTTCATTCCACATCTTTATGGTATTCACAGAAAAGTTTACATTTGATAAACTAATTAAACACTAAGCTTCAATATATGTTACCTCAGTGGGTTTAGGATTTGCGGTGGGTTTTCTTTCCTTACATAACCTATGTTAAGTATAATGGTGGAATGTGAAAGTGATCTTGTCTTGTGTGGCATTAAGAGCAATAAAAAGAGGGTTTGGGGGTTTTTTTAAATATTTGAGCAGATTTTTTTCACAAGGACAGTTTCCTGAAAGCCTTTCTTTTATGGTACTTTCTAATATGTAACACAAATTTTGAAATCCAGAAATAAAAGGTGTATCCATCCAAAACTTAATGACAAGGTACCTTCTGCAGAAAGAACAAACTAATTCTCTACAGAGAAATTACTCACTTCAAAGGCAAAAAATGATCCCAAATGTTTTGTGCAACTAGGAGGAAAGGGGCTTTCAGGAGTCCCCTGCAGCACACCATGTAAAAATAATGGTGGGAGCCACTGCCTCTAAGACATCCCGAGAGCAGAAATCAGTCATCTGCAGAGCACACGCTTAGATGTTCTCTGGGTTTATTACTCCGACTTTGGCTGGAAGGTTGATAAAGACTCTGGAAACTGCAGACGCAAATCTATTTTTTATTAAAAGTTTTGGCAGCAGGACGGGTGCGTGCTTTACAATAAGCGAAGGGTGGGGGGAACAGAGTGCTGAAAAACCTCCAGTCACAGCACAGGGTTCCAGCACATCTGCTGGAGCAGCGAGGGCTGCGATTTCTGAGAGGCTTGTGGTTAACCTCATGGCACGGAATAAATTATCCCTCAACCCCGGCCTTCATTAAACCACCCATCCTCTGAAATGTGTCGACGAAGCCGACACATGGCCAGCCACTCATCGGCAAGATGACGGTCCGTCCCCAAGATGCTTTCTTTTTGGCCAGAAGGGAACAGAGCTGTTCATCCCATATAATTCTGAGCTGTTTACATTGTGTGCTGCCCAGAGGTAGGAACAACTGTCGTGATTTAATTCAAACAGCCTGAGTACACACACATTAATGCTGGATGTCATGCAACACGGCTCGGGAGTGCGAACACTTCTCAGACCCTCGCAACTGCAATTGCAAATATAAATCAGATACAAGGACTAAAGATGTGCTGTTTGAAATGGCCTAAATTTCAGAGGGTAAGGGCAGCTTACAATGAAATTTGCGAAACAAAACAGCCTTAGTATGCCATCTGGGTACCTCTCAAGAAATTCCTGCAAGAAAATCTTAGGACAGAAGTGATTGGAAGGCTCAAATATTTAAGATATAAAAGCTTTTGTGACTCCTGTGTGGTTTATCCCTCTTGTGAGGATCACTCATGGCATGAGTGATCATTAACTGATTGCTACTATATGACATTTTAATTGGTAGAAATACAGAGAAAAAGAGAGAGAAAATAAACATAATTGGAATTTCGTCGAGCTGTATTTGACAAATAAAAATGGTATGTGATGTCCGGCTACCATTTAAATTAAGGTTTTCCCAGATAGGATTGTTTTAAAGTGTTCGTATGGTGAGGTCTGATTTGCTGGAGCACTTATTCTTTGCAACAGGTATGAAGAAGACCTGGGCCGAGGTGTTATAAAACACTAAGTTCTGGGAGAAATCAGTGTGTAGGCAACTAATCAAGCTCCTTCAGTCAGACACTTTGGGCACCAGAATCATCACAGCTCCTGTCTCCAGAAGAGATCACATCATCATATTTTCTCACAGGGAGAATGGAACAGTAATAGAAACACCATGGCAGTGAGGGAGCTGGAAAACCTCACAAGGAAACTGCTAAAACTGTTCTCAGAGCAACACTTGAATGGTATTATAAATAAGGCATGTGAGCTACAAGAAATAAAGCACAAGCTTAGTTAGCAGCACATTCAGTGAGCACAGACTCTCCTTGCAGTCTATTTGGCAACTGAGGTAACACTTTAAAATCAAATCAGATAACCCTATCACCAAGAGGCTGGCTGGAGAATCCAGGTAATCACCAGATCCAGAACTGTTTCCGTTATGGTTTAACCATTTTTTGAAGTCTCAGTGCTCTTTCTCTTCTCAAACAGCATAATTTTACTCTTGATTCTGAAGAAGTCATGCTGTGTTGCTGCTGACTTCAGGAAAAGAATTATGATTGTCTGAATATTGGGGAAACCTTCTTTGAGGGTCGCATAAACAACAAAAAATTGGCAGTGGAGAAGAAATTTTAAAAGAAAAAGGAGAAAAGATAATTATCTGTGGTAGAAGTCCAACAAGGATCAACAATTTCAGCAGAGTGGAATATTTTGCAAAATAAATTCGGGCGTTTGGTTAATACCTTTGTACAAGAGGTTGTTTTCCTCATGTTGCTGACAGGGGAGAACTGAACACATTTGCGGAACTGGAAGATTTACGGTTTGTACAATGAGGGGGTGAGATAGAATACAAAAGGTATCATTGCTTAAAATAATTATGTGCCTAGCTCACATTTTTTTTAAACAGAGCAATAGAAGTGTCAGGCGTTTCAGAAGCCAACTACAAAGTATCTTAGTTATTGGCAAGACCAAAGGGCTGTCACTCACTGAGTTTGGAGTGGTGGGTGGCGGTGACATTTTAAAGCAGTATTCGCCTTGTTTCCCTTTGCTTCCCCCGACCCTTAAACAAAACATCCAAAGGCTAAGAGAAAAGCCCTTCCATGTGGTATGCAACGAATGTGTGGCACCAGAAGGAGCTGCTACAAGCTGACAAAATTTAAATCTGAAATCAATTTTTTTAAAGAAAGACGGTTCTAAGCAACCTTAAATTACGTATATGCGACGTTCAGGTCATCTACCACAACGAGGAGATGCACTCCTAGAGTGCAGCTTGGCTGAGCTCTCATTTGAGCTTTCCTCCAGCCTTCTCCTTTATGCCCCCTACCCAGGTTTTTACAAACATGAGCTTGAATTACTGTAATATAAATAATGGGCTCAGTTTCCTTACTTTTTTCAGTGTTAAACCTCAGATTTATAGATGGTTGAAAAGGTGTTTCAAAGGGACTAAACTTAACACCATTCTGAAACTCAGGCCTGCTCATCTTTTTTTTAATTTTGCACAGAAAAAAAACCCAAAACACAAACATAAGTACATATATAGGTATCTGTGTGCATATGTATATATATATTTATTTATACATAACAGCTCACATTTAAAATATTGTTCTGCATCCACAATACCACCACTGCCTATTTGTCATGGCTTTAAATGCCCCTTGGTATCACTCCTCCTCTCAGTCAATAAAGGCAACCTATTTCAGTCCTGCATTGCCTCTCAGCTCTGTCTCAAATTTCAAGTTGCCAGAAAGAAGCTGTTTCTTCCTCCAGCTTCACAGATGCTAATCCTCAGTAATCACATCTCCTCTTCCCTTGCTTCACATTTATTACTTAAGTCACTGGAGTAAAGGAGAGGCTGGTCAGGAAAAAATGGAGCAGTGTTATATTTAAATAAAGCAGTAATAAACTCAAGAAGTGCACCCAAATGAACCTGAACATCATTATTATTGTAACCCTGACCCTTCCTCTCCCTGCTCTTTCCTGCCCCCACACATATGCACATACGCTTTTCCTCTCATTCATCGACTTCTGTCTGAAATGAGATCTTTGCTCCTAAGGACTGGGCCATTTCTTTCACATAGCCTGTAAAATCCTCAGTTCAAGTGCCATACAAGTAAAGAATAAGTCTGACAACCAGATACCTGGATAAAATTAGTCTAATTCCCAGTAGGAAGGGATGCTCCTTAACTAATACTTCAGTGAACATGGCCAAAAGGCTTTTCTTAGTTATTTTGAGATGATCTTTCAAATAGAGACAGAGGTAGAGGAAACCGACTGATAAAGTGTGAATAAAACTATAATATTGCTTCTGCTCATTACATATCCACTTTACAATCTATATATAATACATTATAAATTAAAATTCATAATCTACAATGTGCTAAAGCCCTCAGCTTTCATAAGCACTATATATCACATGAACAAAAACTTTCCTGTTTGACTTCGCTAAGACGTGTCAAAATCATCCACTCATTTAAAAAAAAATAAGTAAACAATATGAATAAACAAATATGTTATTGTTGGCAGTCATTTCATGAAAAATATAAGAAAGTTGGTTCTTCCAATCCAACTGGTTCAAGGTAGTTGTAAACTCAGTGAATGAACAAGTCCAATAAATTAAAAAAAATCAAACCCAAAAGTCACAAAATTTTTTTTGTATACTATGAAATACATCGTCCTTATGCTCATGTTGTTACTCAGAACACAACTCAAGACCATGCAGGGATAAGACACTAATTCTTAGCTCCCCTAGAGAAAAACAGACATATTTTTACACAGGTTTTCAGTGGGGGTTATTTCGTTTGAGCAGAGCTCTGTGCTGATGCACCTGGATCTGGTCCTCTGAGAACTAGTTCAACTCTCTGAAACCACTGCCCTGCACCCACTAAACCAACCTGCTTTCCCTTCCATTTCCTTTAACATTAATTTTTCCACTTTTTTACTTTTTTTCCCCCTGAAGCTACATCAAAATGAGGACTTCAGCTTCACAGAGTTTCTTTGGTACAATCTTCTCAAACATTTTCAAAACTATTTTTATACATTTTACTTTATAACAGGATTACGTCAAAAGCTGAAACTTATCTGCGTTCAGGTGGTATCATTGAGTTTCCTTCAGCAGGTTTAAACTGAGTGGGCTGAGAGGGTGAAAGACTGAGACACAAAGCAGTGGCCACAAAATGAGCTGGAATTGTCATATTTGTATTTTTGCATTGCATACAGTAACTGTAGGAGAGGCCCCACTCACTAGAAAGAGTGCTAAGAGGGAAAGTGTGGAGAGGAATATATTACATAAGAGTCTCCACTGCACACAGAAATAGCTGCTTTGGGCACATACTATAAAACATTTCTCTGCTGGAGTGAGCGTTTCTTCAGGGAGATCTCACACCAGTTCATCTCACCAAAGACTGAAACAACAACCTTTTCCTTTCTGTAGTCTCCATCTCTCGCATTTATGGGTACTGATGAGGCATCTGCTCTCTGAAGGGTGCATCCAATCTGGTTGTGTATTATTTGGCTTTTTTTACTTTTTTTGTTTTTATTTTTTTTTATTTTTCCTGCTTGCTAAACAGATGCATCAGGGAAAAGGATTACCTGTGACAGGCTGGAACTCCTTCAGAGGCAGGGGAGCATCTTCAGAAGAAAAAGACAATAGCTTACAGCATATGGGGGGGTGACTGGGGCACCTCTGCAAGGAGCAGGGAAAAAAATCCAGGCCCTGGGGAAGAGAGAAATTCAAGCTTTTTCTTTAACATCTCAGAGGGGATTGATTAGAGTTTATTATAATTCAGATAGCCATGAAAAATTGGTGGACAGAGAGCGAGAAGCGAACAATGCTCCTGCAAGGACAAGCGGGCAGAGATGATATCTGTTCTCAGCCTTTTTCATCTTGATTTTGCCCTACCATGTAGGGCAAAGTTTTCAGTTTCTGAAGTTTGTTGTTCTAGCCGTCTAGAACTGAGAGATTCCAAGTCCAGCTGGTAGCTATGTCTCTGGGAAAAGGCACAAGGACCTTTCCATACCCCACTTCTACACGGCAACCTGCAGGAGCCAGAACAGTGGTTAGATATTACGTCCAACCCCATCAGACACTGTAAAACAAAGAGCATTGAGTAGTTGCCACTGTCACTAGATTCAGTAACCATAAACGATCCCAAATAGTTAGCATTTTTTGGTATCTAAACTACAACGAATCAATCAATTCCTAATGACTGGCTCATATAATGACCCTTAACAGGCATCCAGACAAATAATTGCCTGATATTGTTTTGAAGAGAAAAAAAATATATGCCTTACAAACAGGACAGCAATACAGGGGATGACTGTTTATTGATTTAAAATTCAAACTAGAGATTACCTTCACCTTGAGTTCTCAATTCTGAATTTCAGATATATCTTTTACCATAAGGATCCGTAAACTTTCCCAAATAATTTGACAATATTTAAAACACTTAACAGTATTTTGAGACCTCATAAATAGAAGTGGACTAAGTTATGTCTGACCAATGCACATATTGTCCATTTCATAAGAAAAAAAAGTTTATCACTTACACGTGCATTAAAATGTTCAAAATGTGTGTCTTTTCAGGTGATAAATAGCTTCTTTTCAGCACTGACATGAAATGCTCTCATTTGTGGAAGGCCAGGATATACATCAGGAGAAGAGCTGTGCTGCAACAGCGTAATGAGTGTTAAGTACAAGTACAGGTGGCTACAGCCAATGTGCCTTCGTGGCCTGTAGCTCACTCGTGTAGCAACACTGCACCGTACACCACAAAAGCTGGGCGGTGTCCGCACTGATATCACATCACAGCACAGAGTCAAAATATAGCTATTCTTCCTGCATGAGATTTCAGGAATCCAGTATCCTGGCACAGACCTTTAGAGTAGACAGGAGCTGGAGAAACTCCAGTCTGAGAGGAGCTATTTCAACTTCTTTTCTATTTAAAGCACAGTGTGCTAAGAAGCTTTGCTAAACCCTAGAAATGAATAGTATCCAAATATCCTGCATTTCCAATTACTTATATTCAGTCAGTCCAAACACATGCCACAGCGTTAAATTCCACCCCAGAGTCTGGCTCATCATACCTCGTTCCCTGGAATACCAGCTTTAGAAGAGGATAATTCTAGGTAAAATGTTAGAAGTCAAAGCCCTTAAAACAAAAACAAAACAAAAAAAAGTGAGGGGGAAAGCAACAATAATTTTCTCAAGTAAACACTTTTGCATGAGTCTTTAATACATAAATCTGGCAATGCATCCTTCCAACTAACAGCCTCTTCTGCTATGAAATAAAATACTCACAGGTAATAGATATATCAACAATAGATGTGAATTTGTTCACCAAGATGTAATGATCCTGGATTGGATTGTAAAAGTCTTGTACAGCTTTCTACAGATGTAGATTAAGTGGATGAAGAAAAATAGAAAAGTGGAAGAAAGCATTCACTTAAATCAGGAGTTTCCAAACATGATGGAGGTACCACAGATTTGCCTGTTCTGCCTTAGTGACTCTTGGGTGTTTTGCATTTAAAGAACGCAAGTAAGACAGACCAAAGCAGTCTGCAGTGTCCAAGGTGATAACTAATCAGTCCCAGAGCACAGCTCTGTCTTCAGGTAAGGTGAGGACTGTTATCCCATTCAAGTATTCCCAGCCCAGCCATACACCCAGCTCCTTCTCTTTACAAAATCCTCTCTTCCTCCTCTTAGGCATTGTGATTTTTTTCTTGCCCCTGTAGCTGTGAGTGAGATTGCTGCAACTGTATCAAAGTACAAGGAAAATAAAACAGTTCCAGGAGTATTTTTACATGGGAGCGGTTCTTTTATCCAGATCACAAGACAGTTCCACAGTTTTGCTTCCACAGCTGAGGAAACTGGGTGCTGCAAAGCAAAGCTAGTGTAAAAATGCACTGAGCTAATTGCGTGGCTGAATTTCGTACACAAATCCATAGCCAACTGCAAAGATCTATGAAACAGGAACACCAACAGGCAGCTAGTAAACTGTGGAATTCACCATGCAGGGTGGGGAGCAGACAGTGACTTTGGGACTACAGTGTCTTTCATGAGATATTGTTTTCCTAATGATTTTTGACATCTCCCTGTTTAGTGCTACCAGACGTTTCAACAATGAGCAAAGAATTAAATTTTATCACCCCAAACATATCCGTGGGTGGGCTAATTTTCTACCGATAGCAATAAATAATTTTCATTGTACAGAGCCTTTGTGGGTTCCTTTTCACTGCTGGAGTAGTCATTTGACAAATTAGGAAGTGGGATTGCATACTGATAGGATAAAGAGTCTTGTGGCAGTAGCAGGGAGTCGGAAGAAATTCAGAAGATGGGTGTCAAAATAAATTACTTAAATCAAGCAGTTCTTGCCTAACTTGACCATAAATATTTATGTTACAGCCAGACTCCAGGCAGGCTTCATAAAACCGCCCCTAAAACAGGCTGGACAGGGGCCGAGGGAACTTAGAGGCTGTGTTTGTTGCGAGGCCACAGTTGACTTCAACTGCCCTTGGAGGTTCTTTACTTGTCTTTGCTCTCTCACAGTTAATGTTCTTCCCAAGAAAGGACAGGAACAAGGAATGATGCCTCATATAGTGCAACAAGTCAGATGCTACATCAAGAATCTGCTTGCAATTCCAGAATCTATTTTCACCAGATTTCAACTCTTAAAAAAAAAAAAAAGGCATTCTACTGTGATTAGGTTCCACTCCAAGTTACAACAGTCTACAAGGACACAATACCTGCCAAATGCTTTGTGCTGTAGAAGCCTCCTTCCTAAAGGAAGAAACTGAAATTAACATGCAATAGCCTCCCAATGACTTGCTGGGATACAAATGCTGCAGAGCTATCTCCTTCTCCATGGTGCTAATTGCTCCACATTTAGAAAGAAAAAAAAAGCAAACAACCTTTATTCTTCAGCTCCCAGAAGGGCACCAAAATATGCAAAGTCCGTATCTACACCACACACTTGACATACTTTATCTACAAGAAAGACGAAGAGTTAATTGCATGTGGAAGTTACTGAAACCTACCCACCTACTGAGTATCTGAAAACGCGGGCAGATCTCGCACTCACTTTGAAGAGAATAAACTAGAGTGAGAGTTTTTTTGTAAAGCAAAACTTGAACTGGCTTCTTGGCTAGCTTGCAATTCACAACCACATCTAGCTGCTGGTAACATATGTCAGGGGAGTATCACTACTTCTAGCTAAAGATGACCAAAACGTTAAATCAAAACTCACACTTCCCCTAGAGATCACGTCCATATTCCATCCACTTCCTCCATTTCAGCTCTGCAACAAAATATAACTAAAAATAGAAGACACCAGCCAACAATAGGGAAAATATTTCAATAAGGAAAAGAGACTGATAGAGAAGAGTCATCCTTTGTGAAATAAAATATATTTCATGTTTACATTGATGTTTACATTGAATGCCTCTGCCTTTTACGTGCTGTCAGGCACAGTAAAACTGAGCAGATGTATATGGAAGGCTATCAAGTAGTTCTGCCTCAGGCCAGGCCAGCTTGAACTCTTCTGATTTTTTTTTCCTTGGTGTTTTAGCTTTAATACTATTTATGCACATTCTTAGGGCGGGGCAGGGGGGAAGGGGAGGATAAAAGAGAAATATTTGTCCCTTTGTCTGTCTGGAGGAGAAGATGGATTTTGGTTTTTGTTTTAATCCAACTCCTCACTCACGCCGTGTGAAATCTTCCCTGTCTCAGAAATACAGCTCCCACTGAGCAAGTAAACCAAGGTGCCTCAAAGGTCACAACCTCCTTACCATGATTCCTTTCTGAATTAAGATGTTTGCTGAAGGATACCCACAAAAGCAATAGAAACAACACACTGAAAACCATACGTTATGATATGGAGGCAAGAAGAGGAAAATAATAATGAATTCAACTTATTTGAATTAATTCAAATTTGATTCAATTCCAAATTCAAAGTCCTCCTTGGCCTGAACTCAAATTGAACCTGTAGCAAAACTCTGAAAAGAATCTGTAAGCATTTGACAAAATACTCCACACTGTTCATAGAAATCTGCTGTTTATACCTATATTTATATCTACATATTAGACTGACAAGAAAGCTCAGATTTAACCAAAAAAAAAAAAAAAAAACACCTATACAAAACCCCAAAACACTGATAACCAGAACTGACTTTTTATTTCAAAGTTTTTGTTTTCCTCTTTCTTGGTCGTTGAGATTTCTTTCCAATAATGAGTAAGTGACTGGAATTACAATAGTTCACATTAGTTTTCTGTGCAAGCAGAATCCTCAGCAAACATAAAAGAACACTGAAAAGAATTCATGGAAGGCCCAAGCCTGGCATAAAATCAAACTGCAATGTGCCATCTGGTAAATAGTTTTTTTTCTTTTCTTTATTTCTGCTACAAAAGATTAGTGACTGAGTGAATGAGTAGGAATTTGCATGGTTTTTTCTGTCTTTAGTTTGTGTTTCTGGTGTTAAGTTTGTTGGGGTTTTTTTGCCCAAAATGTTTGTGAACAAAGAATCCCTTTAGTTGCAGTAGGATGACTGTGTTGCTTCTTTACCTCTTCCAGATTTCCCAGTTGTTTTTTCTCATTTATTCTGTAGTGTGGACATGACAACATTACATATTTGTCATGGAGGGTACCTGGCCCAGCCCTGTAACTCTTCTCTTTCACTTGGGACCCTTTGCTGTTCTCTACATCCCTCCGTCCTTTGGAAGCACAAGAGAGCCAGGGCAATGTAAGGCTTGTGAGGGTCATCATCAGCCACATGACAATCTTTGGTATGGAAAGATGGAAGAACAGTGCTGGGTATGTGTCAGCTTTAATTTGTATTTTTCATTATATTATACTATAGGATAATTCATAATAGTCTATGAGTTTTTGCTTTACTTCCTCATTTTTGGGATAACTTTCTTAGCTGATATTTTGCCTCACCTATAACTAGTGAGCAGAAGCAAGCTGGAGTTTCCTCCACTTGTGTCTGTTCTGAGTCATTCCCTTAGTGGATGTTTCACTTGCAGAAGATACACAACTTTTCACATAATTTTTTGTGGATGGAATAAAAAATTCCAAGAGAACAAGGACAAGGTTCTCCATAATGGGTTACTAGAGGCCAGATATGAGTTTGCATCATTTTTTTTCCAAATATTTCTAAAAACAGTGTGAAAAATAAAGAGTCATCCTCTTGTATATTGTGGCTTCTTGCACAAGCAGGAGTATTTTACCTTAATGGCCAAAAAATATAATTCAGAGGTATTAAAGTGCCAAAGAGACATTTTTGAACAATAAGGATATTGACCTCTGCCATTCTGTTCTAATGTAGGTCAGCATTCTAATTCCCTCAACCAATTTCAGCTCCACATGAAATGCACTCCCAGCCTTAAATTACTGCACAAACAGATACAGCAACCACTCTTGGGTCAACAAAAATCCACACCACTTCCTTACGCAAAGCAGTCCTCCTCTTTACCAAATGGAATCTGCATAGTGTTTTGCTAGGAAAACATGCACTTGTGTGGATATCTTCGTTTTAAATGCATAATGAAAGACAAATATGAATATTTTTGGAAAGGCCACTGTGGTATCACGTATGTCAACTCCATCAAGTTTCTCTGCGCATTGTCAGTGCCTCATGCTGCACACGGTCTCCATTCTGTTCCCTTCAATGCTTTTGGAAGCAACTGAAGTCAAAACATCCTGGAAGAAGAGTTCAGGTTTTGCACCCCTGGTTTCAATTATTTTTAAATCTGACACACAAACACAGCTTTTTAAGATATGTGAGTGGAGCGCCAAATAAGGATCTTTTGATTTTTTTGAAATACATGTGGTTGAAATCTGAGACCTGCCTGCTGCCAAGCCACAGTATCTGGAATCAAGTACTGGCACAAGAAAATAAGCCATTGTTCAGAGTATAATTTTAAGAGGAACTATCCTGCAAAAAGGAAAATGTAAATTCCCATAGTCTAGCTCATGGTTGTAGGACAATCCCATAATTCTTTGTTAAACACTTGAAAGTTGAAATATAGGTCCTAGCAATGTTTATCCAGGCTCTCAGAAATAATCTTCTGGTATAAACTACACTAAAACCATTAAGTTTTTCTACATTATAAAAAGAATCAAAGTTATAGGATGGAATAGTCTGTCCCATCAATGATTTTTCTCGTGGCATGCTGACACTGCCTGCTTTTATGTGAAGCTCCTTCCGTATTTTTGACTGTAGCAGCAAAAATAGTAACAGCTTCTTACTGAGATAAAAGCACCTTGAGGGTAATACTGTACCGTTAGTTAGGGCTGAGCAACTTCACATCCCTGATTTCAGATGCCAAAAGAGCACATTTTTCAGATGTATAAACACTTAAGCACTTACTTGCAGGCACTTTGAGGGAGCCAGAGCTTCAGCCGCTCTCAGCTTTGCCCAGGTAAAAAAACTTAAAAAGAAAAAAATGTTTCCTATATTAACAAGGACTCATAAATTTATTTTATTACAAGTAGCTCTTCCTAGAATCATGGATGAGCATGAGAGACATGGACAAATAGAGTATATAGAGATAATCAGGTATTTAGCTTTTGTGAGGGCTAAGGTTGCATAGAAAGCACATAGTTACGTGCCATGGATATTCACATACGGAATGAATGAAGTTGAAAGATTAAACTAAGAAGAGAAGACTGACCTCCTGAAGATAAAACCAAGTCACGGATTCTAATCTCATGTGGTGAAACAAGGAAAAATGAAAAAAAATTTTAAATCTTTCAGTTCATTAAACAGAATAACGTACAATAGGAGATTTGCTGACAGTTTCTTCTAACAAAAGAATTAATATAGTAAATGGAAAAAAGCATCAAACAGCCAGTCTAGTAATATCTCCTCTAGACTAGAATTTTAACAATGAATATGCTCCTTACAGTGCTTGATACCAGAGTGACACATCAAGTCACAGTGTTTAAATTGGGCTTAGAGAAAAAAAATTATTAGTCAATCTCAATGCTCAAATTTCAGTTCACCCACTCAGTCCTTTGTGAACACACTTGCTAGTTCAGTCTTTCTCACCAATTTGCCACGCAGGTTTCACTACAAAGTCAGAGCCAAGGTAGACCCAGATCTGCTTTTGACTAGATGCATTATCTTTAGGAATCCTTCCTATTTTATTTTTCTTAGGGAAGAGTAACCACATCACTGAATTTTAAGGTGTGCACATTAAGAGAACATGTCTGCTCAAACCAAAGAAAAAAACTCCCAAGTATCTTAAGTCACCTCCAAGAAGATTCTAACAATTTGGGCACCAAGTCTAGAAACTTTGGGATACTGATCACTTAATAAATCATGGGAGATGTAATGAGTCACAGAATTACAATGTACTGTGTGAAGTGTGTGGGTGCCAGCCTGCACAGGCGGAGCAGCCCCTCTGCTCAGGCTGGCTTGTAAAGCATGTGCAAGTGCAGGAAAACATAGCTCAGTATCATAGTACTCAATATCAGGGCACACCTGCACCACTGACTTTTCAGTCCAAGCTTGTTGTTTGCTTTAAAGACCTAACTTTAAGTCTGGGAGAAAGATATTTGAGTTTGCTTTGCAGTCAGGATACTGGTTCTAATGTACGCATAGCACATCCAAACTCCAGTGTGATGTCTCCCATGGCTGAGCCTTTCCTGGAGCAAGCTCTCTGTTTCTGACCATACTCTGCTTTTTGATGCATAGAAGGAAACTTTATCTTGTATTTCAAAGCTGCAATTTGTATTTCTTTTTCTCTTAAGCCTGGTTGTTGTTGGTTTGAATTTTTTTCTGAAGGAACACCAACATACTCCTCCCTGTCCACGGCACAGACTGATTTTACTTCGCTTCACAATCTGTCTTAAGTCATCCATGTAACTGGAAACTGTTCCCATGTTTGTGCTGCCCTTGAGAGGTTTTCCTCAGATTGCTTTGTTTCATAAATAATCGGCTCTTCCTTTTTGTGCTCATCTTTTGTTTGGATTAGTGCTCAGTATGCAATATGTCATGTTCAGAGTGATGCAGTGTCAGTGTGTACTGACATAGTGTGGACAGAGCCCACCCCAGATCATCACTAGCCAAGTGGAGGGGGATGTTATGCCCATGCGTGCATGTCTGCATCTGCTTGCACCAAAAATGAGTTAATCTTAGGGTGATGTCTGTCATCTGGCTTCTAGGCTTTGTTATGCCAATACTCTGAAACAAGCTCAACTAAAATATTTTCTTTTGATGCAACAGAAGCATTAATGCATGATAGAAGCATTTGGAAAATATTTATCACTGGTTAAACATTCTCTAAATAGAAATTATGCAAAACAGACTACACAAATGGTCTGAAAACTGACTTCCTCTGAGGTACTGAAAAATCTCACAGAGTGAGCAACACTCAAGAAGCAGTAAATAAAAAGCTACAAAGCTTACTCTGTGTTCAAGCAGAACCATCAGACATGTATCTGTTCAGAATTTCCTTCATCCAGGCACTCTGCTCACCTTCACTCATTGCCCTTGCTCGGTCTTTTAACAAGAAGCTTTTCTTTCAACACGTGGTACATGGAGAAACCAAATTAAATACATCTGGGAAAGCCAACAGGGACACCAACTTGAGCCGCAGGCAGCTGGGCCGGGAGAGTTTGGGAATGAATACAAAGGTACCGACACAAACAGCTGATGACTGCTTCCACCATTCTTCGAGCACAGTACTAAAAACCCTAACACCAACTTTGCATCATCTGGAGGCAGTCAATTGCCATCCTTTAATTAGCACCCTCATTACATTTTCTTCAATGTGTAACATAACATTTCAGGGCAGTCAATATGCTAACAGTCTGAAGCTGCTAAGCAGGCATCTGATGCTGCTCGAAATGAAAAGTGATCTCTTCAACAGGTGCAGTTTCTGTACATGTGGCTTTTGTTTATTGATTCCATTTTATTATTAGAAACATGCAGACTTAGGTCAATTTGGGTTGTCCTTTTCAATTGTAGAAAATGTCAATCATACTGCAAAAGAAGCAGGTGGATCTGTGCTTAATTTGCCCTCACAGAGTCCATCTTGACACAACACTTCTACTGCCTGGAAGCAAATATCCCACTTCTTGGTGTATTGTTAATGAAAAAGATAGAAATTTTATTTAAGAGTTCTAAAATAATTTCATTCTCATAGCAGCTGAGCTCCACTATGTAAACAAGGAGAAAGTCTGTCCCTAGCAAGATTCCCATGAAAAATCTGGAAATCTGTTTCTATTTCAGGTATAATCACAGTGGTGATCACAAACTGGATTTCTGAAGTTTATTAGCATCAGTATGATTAAAAATGAAACTGAACAAGATTCTGGATACAAACTCAATGACCACTGGCCAAATACAGTAATATTTTAACACCTTAATAATAGAAAATTGAATTTTAAAAAGTCAGCTGGCAAAAAATCCATTATTCAAGACACAGTAGTACGTGATCAAAGAAAAAAAGATGATATTCCTTAAGGTACAGTTTTCTTCACTGAAACTGCTGTAACTTTTTTTTTTAGCTACACTTAAACCATCACCAAGAAACTCATGGGACACAGTGCAATCAAACTGAGACCTGACGTGCTCAATTGTTCCAGTTCGTGCTGCTAATAAATGCATTTACAGAATAATGCTTTCCATCTCTTCACTGAAATGTTTTCCATGTGGTAAGAACGTTCAGGTCTGCGTTTGAACTCGCATGCTGTAATACAAGGCAAATTTAAAATTAATAAGGCCATTCCATGAATTAAAAATTCAAGGATGACTTGTCAGTTCTGTTGACAAAGGATTTGTGGTTTCCTACAGAAATACATATCCATTCCTTGCTTGGCATGCAGCTAGATTCCAGTGATACGTACCTCTCCTGATACTTAATCTGTTCTTTTCCTTTGCCCAAGGCCATCTATCCCAATATAGTTTTGTTAGATTTAAACATTACTACTACTAGAATCAGATCAAATATATGTCAGGTCAATAAGGGCTGGCTATGTAGCACTGTCTAGTAACACTACATGCTTCTTAATAGCACACAGGGAATACCATCATTCCCACATTATGGACTGGGAAATGGGGACATGGGTCCTACGTGAGACATCCAACGTCACCAAGTGTGTTGGTGACAAAGCTGGAAAGAGAACTTGGCTCTCAAACATTTAAGCAAGAGGATGAGGGAAGCAGTTTGCCAAGCCTCCCACACACACATAAATGGAGGTTTGCTGTTGATCTATTCAGTTATTTGGTGCTGTAAATACTTGCAAATTTATAGCCACAGCCGTAACTTCATTAAGCAAAACATTTCACAAGTATGACAATTTCTTTATAAGGAAACCTACTCTCCCAGTAACCCGACCCGCCGTCCTGACACCAGTGATGTAATCCAGGGCAGAGGCTCCGAGGAGCATCTGGTAAAACGTGATGATTCAGTGGAATTTTGTAAAACAAGAGCTGGAAGGGCGAAATACATCTTTGAAGGAATTCCACTGAAGCTTGAAAAGGAGAGAAGACAGCACAATGATGCCAACAAGATTACATAAGGGATTAATCTGGCCTGAGATCAACTTCACCTGCCCCTCTAGCTACTCCACTTAAATCCATGAACTGGCTAGAGAGAACCATTCCTCTCGAATTAGAGCAGGCTCTCTGACTTTAAGGTTTCACTCATCCCTGCTCCTGACAGCTTCATCTCAATTCCCCTGACTGTCTGGCTCGAGCATCACTTTGGCTCCCCTCCTCTTTGCTTCTATTTCCCTCCTGTCTCCTGCAGCTCCAGTTTTGTAGTTGCAGGCCAGAAGCCACCTGCACAAACCTGAGGGGACAGTTGTTCTCTCTTGGTGCTCAGCCTCTCTTCCCGTGCAGAGGCTGCGTTAATGGGTTCGGTGGCCACCCATCACACCACCTCAGCCCTCGCCAGAGAAGCCTCTACATGAAACTTCGCAAGGTCCTCTGAGTGATTTTTGCTCACATCTCTTCTGGACCTTACTGCAGGGAGAAATACTGAAGTTATCTGAAGTTTTTTTCCCCTGAAACACCTCTACAGTTAAAAAAAAAAAAAAAATACAACATGGAATTTACTGAGCATTTTCAAAATCTTTGCATTTCTTGGTCAAAAATATGCTCAGAGTTTTGCAGTGGGCTTCACTGCTGGTGCACAGCTGAGGGGGAGGTTTGGATTGATTTTCTTTTAGTTCCTAAAAAAATCATGTTTATGCAACCATAATTAGGTTCCTTTGTTTGTGGTTTTGTTTGGGAGTGTTTTGCTTTTTGGTTTGGTTTTGGTGTTTTTTAAGGAAAAACACAAACTTTATAGGAATTAAGGAGAAGATTCAAACCTAGCTGTAATAAAAGACACTGATTCCTTCTTCACCCCCAGCCTGCAACCCTCCCCCTGCCAGCACTAGGCAGACTTCTTGCTTGGAAGCCAGAAAAGAATCAAAAAAGCCATAAAAACATTGAGGCTAAAATTTTCCTAGTAAAATCTCCAGATAAGAGTACAGAAGTCATTCAATGAAACAGTACAAATCTAGAATAACTGCTATCCCGGATACTTGACAGAGCATGAGATATGATGTGCCGTTGCTGTTACTGTTTGGGGTTAGCATCATTTTTATTTCTCCACTGCTTGATCCAAAAGAGACTGAATGGATATTTGGGAGGGATAATGAGATCAAAAAAAATCATGTTAAATTGATATTTTGAGCTTCTCGTTCTAAAATACACTGCACTTATGGCTTCAGAGAAAACCCTCAAAATTCCTTCCACTGAGTCTACAGACAATCTGGAACTATTAATCAAAGAAGAGTTACCTTCCCTTTTCCCTACAAGACTTAAAACAATTAAGTTAAAACGATTATCAAGCTTGGTAAAAAGTTGTGCCAATGAAAATTCACTGAACTCTAGCGCTGCTGTATGGGAACCAAATTATTTTCAAAACCTGGGCTGGCTCTTTATTCAAGCAAGTGTCTTCCTGACCTGCCAGTCAACATTATCCAATCTCACTTCCATGACACATAAAGGGCAATTAAAAGGAAGACTCCTCCCATTTCTGGGTAGTGTTCCCTAAAACTCTTAATTCAGCAGGAGATGAGGAAAGTAGATCTTCTCCTGGAGACCCTGTTTCACCACAGTTCCTAGTCAGGCACAGGCGCTCGTGCATTTGCACACACATACTTACATTCCACATGACAAGTGGCAATTATAGCAACTCCTGGCTCGGAAACTAAATGGAGAAACATTCAGTCTGTTTTCAGAAGTCCTTAATGCAATTTAGCAGCTGCAAACAAACAGAGAGGCAGCAACTTACAAGCAGCCTTCTGGAGACCACAGTTGGGAACCCCAGCACCACAAGATCCCATCCAGTGCACACACCCCACAGCTGGGCTCCTCCTCAGAGACCATGCCCTCAGTGCAGGAGCAGGACAGACAGGTGAATAAAAATAATACCAGCATACTGGAAAGGAAGAGACAGAGACCTCCAGCTGGGCAGAAGAATACCAAGATGACTGAAGAAACTCCATGCAAAGAGCAGGCACAGGGATTGGTGTGCTCTGTGCCTACCTGCTGCAGTAACTCCTCTTTCCCCCTTTCTCAGCCCAGTGTGCCCCCTGGAATGCATCCAGCAACTTCCCCAAGCTCCCATCAGGATGTTGGGCCAGGAGACAAAATGTGCCTGGCTGCTACCAAGGTGCATTAACAGCCCAGTAAGGATTTGGGTGTTTGTATCAAGGGACCAGAAAAAGTGCACAGAGAAAAGATAACTACAAAGTTCCACGGCAGCTTTTGTGCCAGGACAAAAAGGAGGCTCCCAGATGGACTTTTTCACCTTTGCCCAAGGATTGGGGCTTCTGCAACACCACTAAGATCTTTTGGTTTTTGACCTCCATCCTTAACTTTATCAAGACATTAAAAAAATTATTGTGAGAAAATCACTACATGAGCAGACACACCATAACCACACCAACATCACTTCCTCAGAAACACGGCTAAGCCCAAGGAAAGTTCAGAGGAAAAGAGGAAAGAATAAAACCTCATAAGAGCTAGAAGTAAAACTCTATCAAGAAAGAGAGAGAATATTTATCTGCAATCAGCAATCTCTCAAGAGGCTGCCAAAGGAAGTGGCTTACCCTGTGCTCTACACTGTCTTTATAAGGAAAGCAATTAATTAAAATGGTTTTTCCCCAAGTAAGTTCATGAACAAGAGTGCTCTGCAAGAAGATTGACGCTAAAATAAATCATCTATTTGGAATACCACAATTCACATAAATTTAAGGGTTAAGAACCACAAGGAAGTATCCAAATGATCCATATTTACCCCTTGGAAGGAGAAAAATGTGCATGCGTGGGGACCAAGAGCCATTCCTGGCATTACTCTCCAGGGAGTAGAAGAAAAAAAAAAAAAAAAGGCTGTGGTCAAGTAGAACTAAACTCTCTCCTGGTACAAACTAGGAAACTTCCAGTGAATGGAACTGCCTTCTTTTTTGTTAGCAGAAACATTTGCCAGTTGAACTGGCAGGAGCTGAAGTAGCCCATCACAGAAAACAACAGGAAAGGTACTACAGTAAGAGTAAAATAATTTTTTAAAAAAAATATTAAAAGAAAATTCAGTCTTACTCTGGGCTTACGCATGTTTCATTTCAAAAAGAAATGCAAAAATTTGCACGTTTTCCACTAAAAATACAAATTTTTCCTTTAGTATCTGAGTGAAAATGTGTTTCACTACTGCCAGACACATCAAATTACACCCAGTAATTTGGGGCCAGTGTCCTGCACTGAAAAGCTTAGATCCACTGGTGATTATTTTCATAGCTCTATTTCCATTTAGGAGGAGGGTCAGAAAGGCTTTTTGCAGTAAAGTGCTGTGCTAGTGATCTGGCCAAGCTTCAAATTCCAGCAAAATTGCAAATTTAGGTGTTAGGAGTGCAAACTTATGTACTATCACAGATCAAACCATGAGCTGTATGAAGCAGTTAATTAAGGGAGACATCACACCTAAAAACCGTGTCGTTATTTGTGGATTTTATTCCAGTGAAGACATGCTTCCTGAAATTGTAGCAGACACTGACGAATACAGAAGTAGCACTCAGGGCACCACTCAAAAGCATTTTTTGGTGTTACACAATTTCCGTTCTCTTCCTCTCAGCGACCCAGGCCCAAGCTGCCTACCTAGAGGCAAGGAAATAGACATCTGTGAAATGGTTCAAGATTTTGGCTTCTTAGGTTACAAACACCATGACTGATGCTTCAGGTACCACCAGTACAAGCGGGAATGACTCCTTGAGCACTACTGCTCTTCCAGAGCTCTTACCAGACCATTACTTGTGTTCGAAAAAACCCAGGGGTTTGCCATTTCTCCAAACTGCCTTATTCGTTCCTAATTATTTTAAAGTACTTTGCACTTTCTTTAACATGACATTTTCTGAATTAGGAACATTTCAAACCAGATGCTTGGGTTAAGAACATCTGATATTAAAAACATAGCTATATTTTTTTCCTTCAGCACTAGATTGCTCTCTTATGGGAAGCGAGTTTATATGTATCATCTGGTTGCAGAATGTTCCTTAAGGGCTGGAGCACTGGAAGCACTTAGCAATTATTTTTTGGTCCCTGTACCAGAAAACCTCAAGAGAATTCCAGGACTTTGGAACTTGCTGGATGTCAGCAAGAGTCATCAGAAATATGTAAAAATAAAAAGCCTATTTCAAAAAAAATATCAAAGGTAAGATACCCTAATGAAAACACCTTTATAAAAATCAGTTCTCTAATGTATATTAGTTATTCTGTACTGCCTATAAATGCTTCTGCTTTTAGGACAGACCCTGAGTAGACTATTTCATTGCCCTACAGTATCAAAACTTGCCTTTTTGGTATTAAATGCAAAATTGTTTTCCTTCTATAACATATTTCAATTATTGGCAGTTACACTGTCTATTTTCTTCACAGAGTAAACAAAGCAGTTGTGACTCATGTTTGAAAATAGTTGCACATGTAAAAAGTTTTACTTTCAGAGGGCAGCTGAAAGTTCAGAATCATATCCCTCAAACTTCATAAGCAACAAAACTAATTTTGCTAATTAGCCATGAAATGTATCTGCATGCTTGAAGAATAGAGAAATGGAAGAAAGAGACTTCTACACCCCAGAAAATGTAATGTAGCTGGAAATGTCAAGATTATTAGGGAACTAATGGAAGCACCAATAAAAACATTCATAGGCCCCTGTACCATTATGCTAAACTTCAAAATCCAATGTCAGAAGGTCAGTAATTCATATATTTTTTCCAGTATTATTGCATTTAACTTAAACCACATTTTCTCACCCGACTGGAAGTAGGGCCAGAGTCCATTCCTATGAGCTGATCACTACAAATCCAGTTTGGAAGTCATGCAGAGCACCTAGGTCTGCTGTTTGCAAAACGTGTCAGATCACTCCATAAAAAGAAACAGACTGAAGAGTTCTGGTAACTGCCTGATGCATTAATTTATAAGATTTATGACTTTTGTATAAAGGTAGGATTAGCACAATGTATAAAAATTCCGACTGCTGACAGAACTTTTACAAAAGGAAAGAAAAACCCTAATGTTTTCAATAAATTGGAAAAAAAATCCTGTAACATTTCCCCCACCCTATGGTGGGTTTTTCTTGCCCCTTGAAATGCTCCATATCTTTCATCACAGCACCTTTACAAGCAAAGGCTGCTCTCTGGTCTATTACATACCTTCACTCTCCTGGGGAAAACCATTCCAGAACTAGGACTTGTAACTAATATGGTGCAAGTTCAAATGAGAAACTGAAAATCATGTTCTGACTTCCCAGCCTTCCATTTACCTGCTTGTCCTTAGTTAGTCCCCCATTCTCAGCTGTTTGCACCGAGTACAAAATATATTTTAAAGGAAAGCTTGGTAAGAATTCAGCTTGGGATGGTGGAAAGTGTCCCTGTCCATGGCAGGGGGTTGGAATTAGGTGGTCTTTAAGGTCCTTTCCAACCCAAACCATTCTGTGATTCTGTGAATATGTACTAATGTGATCTGATATGCATGAACACATTACAGATTTAAGTATAAGCAACCACGGATTCCAAATATAGTCTGTCCCATTCTTCTACCTACTACTCTTCCTATTATTTTAAGCAGAACTAGGTTCACATTCTCAGACAAAGCCTCAAGGCAATCACGTGCTTAAAGGCAAGAACATAGTTGCAGGCTTAAGTGAATGCAGATTTCATAATTCTATGTTTCTCATTAATAAAAGATCTCCCAAAGGTTGTACCACTACACCTTCACTCCAACATGAGCACTAAGATCCACAGCAACTTCTGGTGGCCATCCAAAGGTCATTCAAATGAATTTACAATGGAACTGTAACTCCCATGATGAAATGTATACCATAAAAGAATCTAACAGATAATGTGAATGAACACTGGGCAAAGTATACATTGAAAATAGTTGAGTGTGAAACAGACTTTCATTAGAATGGCCATTTCTTCATATCTATTCTCCACAAAGAGACTTATTACCGTACTGCTATTGTAAATTCACTAAACATTTAATTACGCATAGCTTTGACTATCAAATTGCGTGCACAATTGCAATGACACTGCCCCATTTTGCAGTGCAGCTTATCCAGTCAAGAAATAAAAACTGCAGTGAACAAAGAACAATTTTCCAATGCTCCCTACTGCTGTAGCTCAAATCCAGGGCTACTACAACATTGGCAGTCTTCAGGTAGAAAAATCCTTGGCATTTTAAGCACTTTCTCAGTTAGATCTGCCCTGAGCTTATACGGTGTCAAACAGAGGAGTGGCCCTTAACGGTCTGTCAATGTCATGGCATGCTGTATTAAAAAAAAATCAAAATACAACCAAAAAAGGGGTTAACAGTAATGCAAAATGAATGCAAAAATTCCCTACCTGAAGAGTCCGTAGACACAACTGAGAATTTGTTTGCTGAAGACATTTCACAGCTATTTGCAAATTATGAAGGTATGCAAGAGACTTTGGCTTTTGTACAAAAGCCACAAAATACAGTGAATTGGTTGAACATTCATTACAAATTATCTTTGTTCTACTTCACACAGCATAACCAGCACTTTGAATTATGTAAGCAAGAAAACAGATGGCTGCAATGTCCCAGAAAGTTCAAGGTACTCGTGATCACCTTCCACGATAGTTCAAATTTTGATTTCCATCTCAAGGTTGCTCCTTACAGACTAGGACTGAAATCAATGAAATCCTTGTGGCGCGAGTAAGCACAGACTCTTTGCCGAGAGCTCAGATGAAGAACTCCTCGTAGCAGGTCACAGAGGCGACCTCTCACCACTCTGACCAAATCTCAGCGAAGTTAATTCTCTCCATTCCCAACTGTTTTCCAGATGCTTTAGAGCATACATGGCTTACACAACCATGTGTGAAAATAAGGTAGGGATTCTGGACAACAGCGCTGTCTTTAAGCATAGGCAACTGCCTGTGGATCCAGATTGTTCAAAAAGTCCAACTCCTACACCAGCTCATCAGTGTTACTTGGGATCCAAGACTGACAGAATGTTTGCCTTCACTAACGAAACTCATTGGAGACGCACAGCAAGGGCAGCAAGCAGGAACACAAATAAAACTCCCTTCAAACTTCAAGTATCACATTCCTTTCTAAAAGTGTCTAGAAAGCATTCTTAGGAGAAGGGCCTCCAGTCATTCATTGCAACCTCAGAAGTTCAATCTCTAAAACATTTTATACTAGAATTGTCTATTTCTCCCCACTAAAAAAAAAAATCACGTCAGGAAAGCTCTCATTTATGGAAGACAGCATGATCTTTTTAACTTTGAAAGGGTTGCCATGCAGAAATTAGTGAATTACTGCGTGACAGACTAGTGAATGAAAAGGTTTTTCCAGATTTTGAGATACTTTAATATCAGAGTCCTGAAATCATCACCTCTGTCCAAAACCAGCACAACTCTCATGCATGAATAAATTTCTCTGTGGAATAGCCAAGACAGTGCTGAAAGCAGCTAGCGTTACATCTTCAGTGAGAAATCTTTGCTGCCCCACTTGGAATCAACCCTTCTCCACTCCATGAGATTACAGGTCATCCATTCCATTCCAAATATACTTACTCTGCTGCCCTAAAAGCTCATTATTGACACTGTGTCTGGTTAAAAACATCATATACCATGACAAAGAGGCCAAGGAAGTGGACAGAGGAAATTCCCTTTCTATTGACATTACTATTCCTATAGCAAAAATAAAACACTGGAACTGGGGGGGGTTTATTATTATTTACAGCAAATTAAAAGATGTATTGAACAGCAGTCATAGTGAAAGCTGAGTACACTAAGGAAAGCAGATGAACACACGAAAATCTCATCTGCCGTCCAGACAGCCAAGATGAGAAAGACCCTTACATTTATTTATCTGTGTTCTAAGGCAATGATGTGCATAAACTGTGGAAATGTTTGAATATTTGAGCATGAGGTACATTTGGAAAAATCTGGGTGAGCAAGTTATCTGAGGCACTTGTAGGATGTCAAAAAGTCCTTTTTTTTAATTAGGAAATTTTACGGGAAATTAAATAAAAATGTATTTTTCTAATTTAAAAAAAAAGAAAAACAGAATCTGTAATTCAACACTGATATCTGCCTGCTGTCCTTATGTCCTACCAGGTCATAAAAATAAGAGCTGTTCTGCTTTCAAAATGTGCTAACCAGCAATCCATAACAGTATAATAGAGAGATGAAAGACAGACATAAATCCTCAGTGCCACTTATACCAGCCACCCACTCAAATAGAGTATTCTCGTAAAGATGTTGTGGCTGCCGAAGACCTGTTGCTCAGTTTCTCCCTCACTGCTTAAGGGGTCCAAGATCTCTTTCCCAAATTCCCGCTTGAAGCATTGTGATCCATCATGAGATGTCAGGTAGCCACTCCAAACTGAAGGACAACTCCCCACTACAGACTGTAGAACAGACTGTAGAACTGGATAAATATCACGGTTACTCTGGAAATCACGTGTCATCACTCCAGCAGCCCAGCTTAACCCAAACACTTGGCCAGGTGCCGAGAGTTGTGTCCCTGGAGCATAAGACACAGTTTGCAGACCTGGAAGAGCAGCAAAGTAATGGACAAGGTGCTGAAGAACAGGAGATTAAATCCCTGTTACAAATGCAAGGTTCAAGAGAAGAGGGTGAGTAGAATATTGAGGGACAGAGGAGGAATTCTCCTTACAATAAAGATGAATTCCAGTAATTGACAGGATTTCCTAAGGGTTATATAAATACAGGCAATAATCATAAATCTCTCTGCTGCACCCACTCCCACACAGTAACAGCTCTTCCCTTACTTTAGCTGTGAACCAGAAGATTGAGAGCTTAGACCTAAGTGGGAATATAGACAAAAAAAGCAAGTGCAGGGACTCAAAGATATTTAGAGGACTTCAGCATGAAAGAGAAGAGTAGACACTATGGCCTCAAAAATGTTTCTTGGGCAACATTCATACACTAAGATAGAAAACAGGACAGCAAATTTAGGTCTAGCTAAATTATGGAAGCGTTTCAGTTTGGAAACCACCAGCAATCAGATTTTATATTCCAGTTTCAGGTTAACTTAATACTAAACTGTGTGATTATTATTGGAACTCGGCAAGTTCCAGCCAACTCATTTTAAATCCCTGTACTTACACTCTGGTAATTGACATGAACTAACAATCCTGTGTTTAAGTCTTAGAAAGTATCTATCCAGTTACATTACTCCTGTGTTGTTTCAATGCCATAAAATTACAGCATCGCAGACTATTCTGAGTTGAAAGGATCACGAGGATCCATCAAATTTCAGTTCCTGGCCCAAGCATTCAGGTGGTAATTCATTTCTCTCATTTATACTTTGCACAAGCCACTACAACACAGAACATGGTATTTTCCTTTCCACAGAGCTCAGATATGCTCATTTTTTGGGCTCCCATGAATTACAAGACACCCAGGAAGCCAGGCACTTCCAAGAGCTAGGTGCTGCTGCTGTGCTCCCCATGCCAGGCATAAGCTATCCACAGGCTCCAGCACCACACTCAGTCCTAGGAAATGTCAACAAGCAGGAAATACCACCAAAAAAAGCCTTCCCCAAATAAATTCCTCCAATGAATAATGTTGCCTCAACAGTTAAGGATGAATTACCAGATTTAAAGATGACAGCAGGAGGGAATGGAAAAGGCTTGAAAAATACCAGTAAACTGCACTTGCTGCCAAGAGAAACTTTAGGTGCTCACACCAAAGCTTTGGTCAGATGTTGCATTGCCAGGTGTTTTGGTGCTGTGTGGTACTCCCTGCCCTCTCCTTTAATCCAGCTGAGATTGGAAAAATCATTTTCCAAGACATCAGATATGTGTGCCTGTAAATGATCCCGCAGGTGACACACTGGGCAAAGGTATCCAAAGGTACTTACCTACAGTTAGCAAAGCAGGTGATAGCATACAGATGTTGACACTGCCCTTCTCTTGACTTGTGTTCCTCTGTGTGAAGTTATTTGTTGAGTGGGTTGGGATAGAGTAGAGTAAAACCACCCTGCTGAGCCAAGAGAGCCTCCTTATTAATGTCATACAGCTGGAACTGAGCTTGTTGTCTCTTCTACACTAGATACCAAAGGGTGATTCCAACTCTGGATTTTCTTAATCATTACAGTAACTGAGCTTGATAAGTTTTCTCCTACTACTTCTGAAATTGCTGACATGCCAAATAATGTCACTGTAGTTTTTTCCCGTGTTCATTCTGCTTAAGGCAATACGTCAACTCATTAAGCAATGAAAAGAAAAACCAAATTAATATATAAGTTTCTTTCAGATACTATTGGCAAGATTAACTGGAACAGTGGCTCTGAGATTCTAAAGAGCAATCTGATTAGTCCAACACAAACTCCTTAGAACAGGCCACATGACAAATGACTTATCAAGCACGTTTTGCAGGAAGCTGAGAGAAGTCCTTGCTCCACAGATGCTTTCATTTAGGAACTTAGTTTGAAAGACAATCAGACATAGCTGCAGGAGGTGCATAAGAGTTTGCCTGAGTGGGACCTTAAGAAACAAAACTAGAATGACATAAAAATCTACGAATGTACATAAATAAAGCACACCTGGATTTTAGCAATCAAGTAGCATGATGAAAATGATGAGGTTCACTAGGGACAGCAGAAACAAAGTTGCTTTCCTCATGACAGTCCCCTGACTGCCAGGGAATGAATAGGAAGAGGAAAAAGGCATACTTACACTGGAACTCTCCTTTCTAGAGAGTCTGACCATTCTTGAACAAATCAATTTACTTAGTAGCTTGGTTTCTCTCATGTTCAGTGTAAAAATGACAAAATTTCCCTTTAAAAGCAAAATTTCTCCCATACTATCTACACACACAATTTGAGAATTTATTTCCCAGCTAGCAAAGTAAATTCCCCTCATTACCTTCAATTTTATATATACTTGAGATCAATCATGGCTTATTAATAATATGTGCTATGTAGGCAAAAACAAAAATATTAAAATAATATAGAATGGAAAAGAAGATAAAAGGAAATAGTATTCCATTTTCCTTTGGATGAAGGGAAATTTGATTTTTGAAATGAAAATACCTTAACTATTTTACTTCAACAATATAGTTGCCATGAAAATATTTCAATGTTATGTTAAGGTCTCAAATCCATTATTAGTGTATTCTTTTCACAACAAAAAACCACAGATTTGGGCCTCAGATGATAAAAGCACTGCCTAGGACTGTATATTTGAGTACAAATGATATCCCAGGAATTACTGTTTATTAAACTAACCAGAAAATAGGTTGTTACATTTTTCAGCCTCTGAGTAAGAGCAATATAAATACTACACAATATTGCTAACAAGGATTTCAAGAAGCTTTCAAGCAAGACCTTCTTTTAAAAGAAATCTAAGAAATCAATGTAATTTAGTCAAAACTAATAAAACACATCAATTTGATGCAATTTTGCATCAAATACACAAAACTATGCTGATTGACTGGAAAACTTAGACTGTCCCAAGTTTTTCTCTACAGGAAGCCAACACCCACAATTATGGTTTTGTTGTTTGTTGTAAATCTATGCCAATCTCTTCCTTTTGTATTAAAAAAAAAGATGACCTGAAGTTCATGAGGTAAGCCTGAAAGAAATGGGGCTGCCTAGGGAATACAAACCTAGATGTGTACTGAAAACAAAGAGTTATATCAGAAGATTCTGAAAAAAAATTAGAATAATATTTTTCTGTGTCTTCTCTCCAGAAACCTGTCACATGCCATTTCATGGAGGAGAAGGACATTAGTCAAGGACCATCAGAGACTGCTGGTAATCGGCCGTTCTCAAGAGCTTCTCAGAAAGGATGCACATTTCACATGTGTTTGCATTATGTTTGTTCACTCATGCAAATGAAACAGTCATTGTGTCCTCCTGTACTGCCATAAAGAAATGTTCGTCGTTTACCTTACTATAGGTTATAATGCATTACCAGTTTCCACCAAGAAACAGTGGGATCAGTTTTCCAATATGGGACAAGAAAGTTTACGTACCATCACTAGAAGTTTCTCAAACAGCTTTCTTTTCAAAAAATACAAATAATTGCACTGTGACACAACTTTTTTGTTTTAATCAGATGGTTGCCATTTGTAAAGACCTTGTGCTTGTTACACTTCAAATATATAACCACATAAGGTTTATATATGCTTTCCCTAAAATTCTTCTATGACTTAAACATAGAAAAGAATGAAAAAGGAGACACCAAGTAAAACAGAAGTTTCAGCTGTAAAATTGTAACAGGAGGTTGGATGTATAGACCCATCAATCTATACTAAATGGTGAAACTGTCAAAGAAGACGACTTCATATCAAAGGTCATGCTTTATTTCTGTTCTTAGCTTTTTTCCCCCTCATGCTTTCAATAAAATGCTTCACTTCAGCAAAAAAAAAGGTGGCTGTTAATGTAACAGCCATATGTTCTGCTGTTAAAGAGGTTAGCCCAGCTTTTGCAGATTCTTGAGTTCAGCTACAGCTTGCTTGCATCTGGTCTTTGTCTAGATTTATTAATAGCATGGCAAGAATTCTAAATTATGCAGCAGTGTCACAGAGATCATGCAGCATACACTCACTCCAAGCTAAAGTACAATATTGAGTCTAAATTTTTAATGGTCTTCTTTAAAACAAAACTGGACAACGCACCAGAAAATACATTTGAGAACAATCCTGCTTTGAAAGGCTGATGAATTAGGTGATCAAGCCAGTACTTTCTAGTTACATTTTCCATGGGCCATTTCATTCTGTTATCTCATTGTTCCAGTTCAGCATCCAGGCACTACTCAGAAGCTGTATCTGATAGACCCAACAGCCCAGACGTTTGATGTGCTGTTCCTGGTGGATCCAAAAGCCACTTTGGGAATGTCTAGCATCCCCCGCTCTCTGTCCTTTCCCAACCCTGCACCTGCAGGGCTCAGGCAGGGTTGAGCTGCAGGGTGTACAGGGACACCACACAGCCCACACACAGGTGCTGCTGAGACAGGAAGATTTCCAACCCCTTTTCCTTTTTTCTCCAGGGCTTATGAGCATGGGAGGTGGCATTTAGCTTCCTCACCCTTAGGACATTTTCTGCCGTGAGAGATGAATGAGGGCTGGCAGCCTTGTCCGTGATGTGTAGCATGGCTCAGGGATGTCTCAGCCACAGTGGCCTAATGGCTTTCACGCTCCCTCCATACATGGACTCCCACCTCAGGAGGAGACTCTCCTTTTCCTCCAAAGATCCCATGCCGTGTTTAAAGTTCTGTTCCACACACAGAAGGACTTAATAGCTGTGTCCCCTCAGCCTGCTGGAAAGCAGCCCCTTTCCAAGCTTGAGAGAAGCAGAGGTGGCTTATGTGTAAAGGCTCACATTTTTCTTTTCATCACGTTTGGTGCTTCAGCCAAGATGCCTGGAAAGTATTTAAACCACAAGTAAAAGTGAAGAGGTGAGAGTTGTCAGGACCAGGAACCTAGCTGCTGCACAGCTACAGGAATGCCACCAGAACAACAGGCAGACACAGCCAGGCAGGTAACCTTCCAGCAGGGGTTGTGTGGTGGAGGGACCCAGGAGCCACCAGGTAAATCCTTTCAGACCTAGTATTATTATTAAAGAGCGTGCATGGGAGCTTGTGTGGTGGCACCTACCTCTGACATCTTTTCTATGGCTGGATGAGAATGTTATTAAAAATGTTGCCCCAGTAATTTCCACAACTACACCTACAAACTTCTCGTAAGAAAAAAAATAAACATAGAATCTTTCAAGGTCTCTTGGGTTACTTGTTACAGTGCCATTATGGAAAATACATGAAAAAGCAACTCAGTGCCAGATATCATGTATCTGTTTTTCTCCATGTGCATTATACATAGCTTTCGCATATAGGTAAAAATAAAGATTAAACAGTCTGGATTTCACATTGTTTGAATTTGAGATGAGAGAAAAAGCCATCATTTTCTAAAGTTCTGGAGGGAATGCTTTTACGGGAGAAGGAAGTAGTACAGCCTTCCTTCCAGCTGCAGGGCAGGAATGTGCAAAGTGTGGGATGGAGGAGCAATGGTGCAGGGCCAAATAGCAGAGAAAATGATGTACCAGAAATCCAGGTGAATTGGCAGGCAATCTAGTTCTCTTCTGTGAAACATCTAGAACAGCTTCATGCCAATATCCTGCGTTCGTCCTGATATATTTATTTATATATACATTGTTTTCAAAGACGTTTCAGTTGGAAAACACCATGATAATCATCAAAAGTCAGCCAAATGCTCTTTTGCTTTTCCCCTCTCATTCCCAGTGGTAGCAGTTACCCTATTTTCGTTCTTGATTATTGCCTCAGACTTGGTGGAACTGTGGTTAGGTACAAATGTAATAAATTGACACTGTCAGTTGTCAGCCAAAGGAACCAGTCTGTAATTAGGGTCACAGAAGGCTGGAACCAAACGGGACTTGTTCTTTAGTTCAGACACGAGATACACACAATAACAGAGAAGAGGTATAAGTGACAAGCCAAACTGATGGAAAGCTGAACACTTTGTCTGATCTGATTGGAGGTTCTCTGTGGTTCTGGAAGAATTTTGTCCTCTCTATTTACAGAGGTCTGTCTTCTGTAGTTTCATCTTCCAACAACAAAAGCAAACTGTGGCTGCATATTTTCCTTTAAAAGCAAGGATCATTAAAATTGAGCAACTTTAGGCAAAAAAAAAAAGCAAATTTCAACAAAACATAAAAGGAAAGGGGCTTTTTTTCCACTAAAAATGTATCCTAAATAGCCTAAAACTTCATTAATGTCAGTAAGTTAAGTGAAGATGCAATCCTGTAGATGTGTTTATATAGACTTTCAAAGTAACACATGCAAGAAAAATGTTCATGCTTAATCACCTTGAGAATTTAAATAAAAAACAAGGATGGTATCTTGATGCAAAGCTAATGTGGGAAAAACAGGAATGGCTTCTTAATCTCACATGCCTTGCTCAGAAAAGACAAGACGGAAAGCTTAAGACATGCTGAAGGATGAGAATCATGGCAAAGCCATCTCCAAGCAGAGACCCTTTCTCTGCTCCTTCGTTTTATAAGTAGGAGACAGACCGGTCCCCATTTCAAGTGCCATAATCTCCTAAAAGAGGAAAAAGTTTGGCATCCCAGAAATCGCAGATAAACCAGTCCTGGGATTCTTCCAGTGTGAAGGTCTCAGTGCACAAGCAAAGGGCACTATATCTGGAGCCAGATATAGCTCAGTTAAAGAAAAGGACACATGTATGCAGCAGTCACCAAAAATGTTGTTGTGCCTCTGTCTGATAGGTGATGTGGGACAGCACCACAGAAATTCTGTAAATGAAGCCTAAAGTTACTTTTCAATAACAGTATTCTCTCAAGTTTCCAATAAAAAAAGAGCAAAGACCTACATAAAACAAATTTATGCATAATTAAATCCACCTCCATTGACAGTAAATTCCTTCTGCATACAGCTAATGAAAGCTGCTGTAAGAAGACCATAAAAAAAAAAAATTAAAAATCAGTGACTGTCCACAGTTGCAGCAAGTGTGCAGATTTTCAGGAATTCTCTCACTCAGACACCACACATTTAACTACTGAAATTTAAATTTGACATTCTCCATGTGAGCACAGAAACAGGCTTACAACCCCAATTCCTAGAAACCATTAAATCTACAGAATTCAGGAATGCATTTTAAATTGTATAACCTCCATTAATATTGCTGAAAAGCAGCCTTGAACTACCACAAATCCACTCTCCAGCAACAACCAAAAAAATCAGGAATTAAGAGGACAACACTGCATAGGAGCTATATATTTTCTCTGATGATCTTTTGTATTTCTTTGACAATTTTTCCCCCCTCTCTCTGTCTTCTTTCCTACAGACAACCTTCTCTGCCGTGGAGCTTTCCAATGGTGCTTTTCAGGACGATTTCCCACAGTTATTCCCAGACCCCATGTCAATGGCAAACCAATTCACATAGAACAGGGTACTTCCGTGCAGCATATTAATAGCAATCGTTAGGGAGCTTTGTCTGTTCTGGTTCCCTCTGATGTTTAACAACATCCTGTCCTTCCCAAGGCTTAGAGAGGTAAGAAATAGCAACAATCCTTTTCTATCATCCTTGACTCACAGTGGTTTTGGCATGCTAGTTCCTTGCCCCTAACCGAACATAAAACTTTGCTACACCTATTTTAAGGGTCTTGACTGAGAAAGAAAAGGAGACCTGTCTTGTTGTGGAATTCAGAAAGCTGTGCCTAAGCCCTCTAGAGAAGGCTTAGCTGCTAACTCGGCAGGGACTGACATCATCCACGTCTGCTGGGATATTGTACCCCTCGGCCCTACCCTCAGACTATCAGCAGCTGAACAGCTTTCAGCCTCGTGTAAAAGAACAGCGCAATGCCAACGCTGCTTTGTAGCTTAAATAGCTGTGCAGCCAGAAAATAATTGCCCAGGTCTATCTTCCTCTTGCACAAAGCCGGTATTTTGCTTTTCATCTTTCTGACTACTTGAAATCCCCTCTCTGCTAAGCTGTGGCAGGAGGGAGGTAGGCAGCGGGTCCCAGGGGTTTGAACCACTGTCTCTCTTAGTCACAGTATAATGCCTTTCCTCTTTTGATATTGCCCCTTGGCTTCAGCTGCTTTCTCCTTGTCCAATTTCATGCCAAAATCTAGTGTGTGTGTATATATGCATATAGCATTATATTCACTTAGCAACATTTTCTTCCTTGACTCTTTTCCACATGTAGCCTAGTGAAAGCTGGGCTTTCTGGCAGCATTTTTCAGAGGCAAGCAGCACCACTGCCATTTCAGTGTCTCAGGGCTTCATTCACACTGGAGTCAGTTATACTGTAAGCATCCTTGTGATGTCTCCATTACAGGTGAGAAAACAAAGACACCAAAGACACAGAGGGCAAGAGTTTTAGGAGGGAATTAGATGCCAAAACTACCCAAGATTACAATACGTGCTGCTCCTTTAATGAATTTATACCAACATATATAGCAAAAGTGGAAATTAAGCCATAAACTTGGTTTTTCCGTGGTGAGACAACACCCCCCCTTCCCTTGCTTGGAGAGTAATATAAATCTAGGAAATACACAAAGCCATCACTCACATTAGAAGATAGTGACTTTCAGAGCAAGATGTGTATTAAACCACATTTTAACACTTGACTGAGATGCTTTCTTCTCAGAGGCACTGGTGACAGAAAGGTCTCTGAACCACCAACTTCCTACACTTGAAAATGCCAGACAGAATTCTGCCCTTTCAACTAAAATATACTGCAAATGCATGGCAAAAATACACCAGTGTGACCAAATACAAGTGAACTGTCAACAGCTCTAAGATACCAAGAGGCTATTTCCGAAGACTTCTGCTGGGGATTTAACAGCTAAACATTGCATTTACCTCCAACTCTTACTCTTTACTAAATTGATATTATCCAGGCTGCTTGACTGAGCTAATCGATGATACCTAAAACATTTATTCCGAAGCACAAAATTGCAAACATACTCTAGAATCATAATTCTAAGTGGGTTTATTTGCTCTGGCCTCCATAGCACTACTCTAATTTTTCCACCCGAAGATTCTGAGCCCTCACGCCTAGTGTTTAAATATTTTGTTCCTGAATCTCTGAATGCTGACATATGTACACAGGGTGGTTGGGCACTGCACCCAGTGCAGTGGTCACAGCAGCAAGCCTGACAGAGTTCAAGGAGCATTCGGACAGTGTTCTCAGGAACATGGTGTGACCCTTGGGGTGTCCTCTGCAGGGCCAGGAGGTGGGCTCGATGATGATGATGTGTCCCTTCCCACTGAGCATATTCTGTGATACTTTTGATGTCAAGCAAACGCAAGAGCCTACTCATTTAATGGTTACATAAGCAAAACTCTGCACATTTTTGCAGAGTGAAGCTACTGTAATTTGGTTTAGTGCAATTGTTGGTTCTAAGCACTGGGGGAAAAGCACTTTTCTTTTTTTAAGGAAAAGCAGACGGCAAATACCACTAATTGATGTTCACTTTATAAAACAGAGCTTCTCCAACCTATTGTACCTGGATTTGCTTTACAAAGCTACCTAAAAAGGGCAGCATGAGTACTATCACCACTTTCACAAACGAGAGGAATATGAAACTCACACACAGAAGGAAGAAAATAAGCAAAATTAAATAACTGCCAGATGAGGTCACTTCACAGCAAAGACTAAAGACATGCAAGGATACAACTTAGCAGACCAAAGTCAGTGGAGACACAGATGAAAAAAGCCTAGATCAAAATAAAAAGGGGTCACACTTGAAACAGGGCACCAGGAAGTTTTAGTATTATTCTCTCTGCTCAAAATACCTCAAGCAAATATCCATACACAACAATTTTCAGTCCTGCTCTCTCTCTTTTCCCATGGGAAAGTTGATAAAGATAAGTTAGTCCTTTTGGAACAAATGTTTATGAGCAACATTCTTTAAACATCCATAAGAATACCTGTGTTCTGAAATACCATTCTCTTTTTCTCCACCACCCACATTTTTCATATTTTAAAAATCTGCAGTAATGCTTTTTCATGCAGGTATAGAATGGAAGATGTCAGGGCACCCATCTGGCAGGATGTCTGAAACTGGGAGCAGAGTAAGACAGGGTTAAATTAAGTAGGTCTGCCTGAGGCAAAGTAACTCATGCCTATGTTCCTCTTCCTATTATTGCAGTTCTACAAATCCCACTGGTGAAGTACAAGGAGTTTAACAGACAGCTCAGGAGACATTTTTCAGGTTGATTTTGATCTGTTTAGACAGTTTGTATAAAGGTTGTTCTTGTTCGATTGGTTTATTTTCTCTGCCTCAAAAGCTTTCTTTGAAAGCATTATTCTGGTTCTGTAGCAATTCCCAGGCTTTTGAACCACAGAAGGCAACATATGTTGTTTGAAATATTCAGACCTAACAGGTATGGCATTTTCTATCTGTAAACAACCATTTAGCCATCTCTCTTCTATCAAACACTCCACTGAGATCACCAGAGTTATTCTCACCTTGCAACAGTACAGCTTCATAGATGAAATACAGCAAGCGTCCCCCACTTCAGATAAAAAAAAAAAAAAACCCACAACAAAACCACACACAAAAAAACCCCAAACCACTGATATTTCTACCATAAGTATTTGTAAAAAACCTCTCCATCTCAGTGAGCAGCTATGCTGGCAGTCTTGAGTCACAAGTACTAAACAGAAGAAAACTATTAAGTTAAGAATATTAGACATTTACTTGTATTAAAATATTTTGCTGGTGGGAATTTCAGAAGCCTGATGTCAATATACCTTACGTGTTTACGCTACTATTTCATCTCTGGGAGAGTTTATTATTGGGGATAAATGTTTGTAGGACAGAGCTTTTTCCAAAATAACAGATTACAGTTCTTCTGGCTGTTTACACTGCAAGGTCAGGACCGAACTGTCTGTTTGGGAGAAGAGACATTCTAACCATGACTATGTTCCTGAAGTACCTATATTTTTGGCAGTCCATTTATATCTTGGGAGGTAATCCCCAGCAATTCGGTAATTCAGATGTTTTCTCCACCCAATACACTGAAAAATATCCTGTTGAACAACAACAAAAAAAAATTCAAACCCGAATGATTCAGTGATGCAAACAAACACAGCGAAAGACAGAAGTGAATCACAAGAAAGGGCAGACATGCCAATAACATCAGACTACAGATACATTAAATAATCCCCAAACACTGAAGACCTCAGCTTGTCCTGTGACTTGGGTCATGGAGTTCAGTCTAGACAATCTCACGCAACTCAAACTAAGCACACGAAGCCTAGCCTAAACCTACGAGTTTGTACAGAAAAATCTCTCTGTGATGATTATAATCTTCTCATTTCTTGTTTGAATTTACTTATGGACAGAATAATTTCTTTTCTTATAGGAAAAAATATTTTAAGCTTCAATACCAAGAATTCATTATTGCTTTCAGCCATTGCTTGCCACAGCAAACAAGTCAAGCTCTAATCAAAAGAAACCTGACTTTTCCATTTCCCCTGTTTTGTTCTTCCTTCATGTTTTAAGTCCCTCCAAGCTTTTTTCTTTTTTCAATTGTCCAAAACTGACTGCAGGAAAAGCCCTAACAACCAATTTCCCCCTAATCTTGCACTTCCTTTCCCAAAGCCCAGCATTTACTGGTTTATTATCTGTCATTCCAAATAACCTATTATATAGACAGTATTCAAGATCTTGTGTTTCTCACAAAAAACAGACAAGAAGTTTTCCACAGCTATCCAGAAGAAGCTAGGAAGGCTTCCTTTCTGCTCAAAATCAACATTTGAAGGGAGGTGGAAGAGTATAGCAGTGCTTACTGTGGAGAACAGAGTAATATTTATGTGTTCTTTTCGGTTTTCTATAGGGAAAACACTGAAGTTGTAACTGTTGAGTTACATGAATTTGTGAGATTTATGAAAAATTCTGTCAATCTGGACCTGAGACTTCATTTCCCTGATATTTCCTCATCATCCTGGGTGAAAGATGCCGTGCTCTCACCTCTCTGAGCTCTACATTTTGCCTACATCTCCACCAGGACAGCAACCTTCTAGTGAATTCTTTGCTAGTTGCCTTCTCATTAAGCTACAGTAAGATCCTTAATAGAAAGTGAAACAATATTTTCATGTATTCATTTTTAATCACACTTCAGCCAATCTCTATTTCATAGGCTCTTCATACATATTCTATTTACCTTTTTGATATTGCTGTACTTATATTGCTAAACAATAGTTTACAACTGATTCCATTTTCCTTCTTAAGATATGAAACAGGCTAGTTTCTGGTAATTCCTTCCCTTGCAGAAGGTCATAGAATTTGAAGAATTTTCTGGGTCTTTAATACACCAGCCAATAGTTTTATACCATACCATTTCTAAATCTACCCAGGACACAAGATTTCGCTTTTCTAAACTCACTAATCCCTCTGACAATTTCTTGTAGAGTCTTGAATTACTATTTCCAATACCTTTATTGAAATATTTAGTCACTAATGCTGATATTATTGCTCTTCCCTGAAAGTTTGCGTCCCTAAGTTCTTGAACCAGTTGAGAAGACTTTTAAGTCTCTTTCAATTACACTAATCACTCACCTGCTTCAGCAAATCCTCACATACAAATCAAACTGAGTCACTCAGGAATGACTTAGACCCAGTTCAACTTCCATGATCAGCTTTTCATGCTGTCCTCAACTCAAAATAATCAACTATAACTTTTGACTCAGTGATTACCTGTTGAAGGAATGAATAAAATTTGGCCTTGAAATCAGTACTGTATTGTTTTGTGGAGATGCAGAAACTTGGAGGACAGCAACCTCTCTTGATTAAATGCAAATATGAAACATGCTTTTTTCTCCTCAGAATTCTTTCACTACTGCTTAGTAGGCATCCAGAGGTCAGGCTGGAAATGCTGATGCTTTGAGGCCAGCATACTTCTGATTTCATCCATAGAAGAGCAGAAACTGGAAAGCTATATGAAATGTATACTTTTCATGTTTAAATGCTGCAGCATGTTTCTCAAAATATTTAAACAAGTAGGGAAATAAATCTCTGAAGTGGAAAGCTAATAAACATTCACATATGCATTTTGCTCATCTCTGAATGTGGTGGTAATTTAGTTATTCCCTTATTTACGCAGTGGGACAAAGATCAGGAAAGATCATCAGTGAAAACTATTTGGCTGTCTGTTAATTTTCTTTACTCCTGGTTGTTTAACATTTATTTTTAAATTTATAACAAATGGACCTTTTCTGTTTGGTAGGAAAGTAGGATGACAGATTGTGGGAAGGAAAATGTGAGCTGTATGGAAAGAGAGCAAGAACAAGAAAAGGAGAGTGACTAATCCAACAAACCTGTTAATAGCAAGTGGAGAGCAGAGGACGAGAAATGTCCTCTCCAAGCTCACCCCACCATGTCACAAAAGTGATTCCCTACATAGAACTTAATCCCAATAAAGTATTACAACAGCAGCAATTCCCACCACAGGAGAGGAAGGCAATTTGGAACAAATAGAACAATACGACATTCACAGAACATGAATGAAACATCGAATGTTAATCTAGGAGAAGGAAATAATCTGCCTGTTTCCAGAACAAAAGGTACTCTACCCGCCCTTTGTCATCACTGACACTGGAAGAGAAGGCAGTGTTGGAAAATAACTACAACAGACGATCTCAAAGAAACATCACAATGAAATAAGAACAAAAATACGGGGTGATCTTTTGGGAAAATTATTTAAACAGTTTCAGTCAGTGCATGCCTGACCATCACCAATTTTTTTTCTTCGTTTCTTGCCAGGGAAGATTTGAAATCCCAAGGTTTTGAAGCAACACCTCTTCTCGGATTCAAAAAACAATGCAGCATCTCTTTATCCCTTTCTTTTTTACCCAATCCTCTAAACATCCTGCTGCCTTTAACTCCCTCAAAGACTGGAGAAATTTAAATCTTACATAAAGTCGAGCATGCCAGTAAAATTACACAGGATCAGTGAAATCACACCTGTAAACAACCAGTGGAGTGATTATAGCTAAAAAGGACAGAGAAGGAATAAGCCTATCAACACACAAGCCTGGCTCTATTTAAATAGAGAAAAAAAAAAAGCTATGACAGAGCACATTCAAAATAAACAAGTAGTTGAAAGATTTCATCAAATACAACATGGGTCTACTTGAAACAGACAGTATAAGACAGATCTTTCTGTAGAAATCTAATCAATCCTCCAAATAATGAGATCACATCACGGGACGAGTTCAAAGCTGAAAAACAGGGAAGAATTCAGAAATATAAAAGTACATGAAGAAATGCTTAAAATGGAGTTGTCACTTAGATGTACTGCTAAATAATCTTGATTTGAAAAAAATTTGGAAATTAAATTTCTCAAGGTTAGAGATATTGATTTTGTATTTATGGTCAGTTACAGCTGGTTTCAAAACAAGAACTTGCTAGTGACTGAAAACTAGGAAGAATTCTCATTTGGTAGGTCAGTATGAAAGCTAAAAAACAGGCCAATCCAAGAACCTGATACTACAATGTTAGAAATGGGTTGAACGTAACTGGTACCAAATTCATTCGGGGAAAATATTTTTTAAGAAAAATATTCCGTAGCCTGGGAGTAGATAGAATATCCAGTAGCCTTCTGGAGACAGAGAAGGAAATTACCTGGATGCAATTAGGGCAGACACACATAAGGTAAAAGGATGGTTTGACATCCTGCAGTTCCGTTGAAGTTTGGTTTCCTCATCAGCATCTTACAGTTTCTTATCAGCCTTTAAAATTTAATAAAGCCAGACATCCAAGATCTTGAAGGCCAGGATAGGAAGCTGGTCCTACACCATACCCAAATATTTCTGGAAAGCCGCTGAGTTCGCCTCGTGCAAGGATGGGTGTCTGCACCACTTCCATCTTAGCACAAAACACTTTTCTGCCTATCAGTCCTAATACAGTGAAGTCAGAATACGCTTACCAAGCAAACAAACTGCAGTGCTATCTTCCCCTGCAACTGGAATTAAATAGACTTCTAAATGCATTTTTCCTCACTTGAAGTTGTTGACTTCTTGCCTGCGTTTTACCACTCAGGGCTTAAAAATGACTGGAGTGGTTTTCAGATTAGATACCCAAGTACCTATCCATGCTAAGCCAAATCCTGGCCTGATTTAAACCCCAGGCAACTCTAAGTGGAAAAAATATGGAAGCCCTTCAAAATTCCTCCAAGACATATCTTGCTACATGGTAAAAGGCCCTTGCCCCAAAACCCAGAGCATACTATACCATAACTGAAAATGTTTGCCTGGCACAGCCTCACAATACATGACACCAGTTTTTGTTTTTCTCCCATCAGCCTGCTTCCTTCAGAGAATATTTGCTCCTACCCACTGAACACCACTGTCTGATAGCACATTTTCTATTTCAGTGTCCCACAACTGTCATTTGATCTGAAAAGAGATGAAGAGAAAGGCTTGCTACTAAAAGATTTCACCTTGAGTAAAATCATATGTTTCCCCTTGTTGCTCATATCCATACATATATTAAAACTGATTCCCATAAGTTTTCATTATTCAAGCATTTAATCATATGGAAAATGTGGTAATTTAATTAAAACAAGCAACATAGGTTAGGTATCCCAAGGGATAAAGGCTGAGGAGAAATGATCTAATTCATTGAGTTTCCATTTCAAAAATGTATTAATATCAGAGCAGGAGACCACAGTAAGAAAAATAAATTAAAAAAAAAAAAGAAAAAAAAAAGAGAAAAAAAAATATAAAATAAAAAAGCATGCTGTTCATTTGCAAAGCAGTAATCCAACACTAAGGCAATTTCAACTTAGGAAGCCAAAACTTGAACTGCTCTGTCTCGTGTCTGCAGCGGGTGTTTGTCAGAACTTAACACAAGCAGCAATTACTCGCTGTACCACAGCAAAGCCTGGATTTATTGTTTCACATGAAACAGGGAAGACATAAAGTGTTATTAGGTTAGACATCACTACTAAAGATGGCACTTGTCAGACGTTCGTGAAAGGTTTTCAGTCTTCCTTGCTATAAAGCGCAGTGTTTAATTCTTCCCAAAACTTATGTCATATACCTGGCACTCAACTTCAAAATGATTTATCAGCCCTCTATTGGGAGGAGAGAGTACAGGGGGGAGACAGATTCATACACACAGATGTTTGCCATTCTCTCTAAAGTCCAGGATACACTGACTAGGCCAACTCTTTGTTTTTACATATTTTTAAATCGTTGCTTTTCTTTGACTGAATAGTCTTTTGCTTACCCTCCCTCTCACAAATCCCTCAAGCCGCAATGCTAATTCCAAAACCTTTATAGAATTTGTCCAAAATACTCTTCAGGCAGACTTCCATCAGTTATCAGCATCCTAGAAGGCCCCAGAGGTGCATATGAAGAGGTACCGCTATGTTAAATTTATTTTATGTAATAAAAGTTGTTATTACATGCAGTGTTGACACATACTTACAGCATCTATGTAGCCATTTTCTCTCCTGTAATTCTGACTTTTTTACTTACATGGACTCAATCCTACGTTTCCTTTCTTTCCAAAACTCCAACAGAAATTAGCAAAATTTCCTGCATTTTTCTATACATGATAGAAAAAAAAACACAAAAGCATAGGCACACTACTCATCCGGCCTATGTCTGCATAATTTCAGTGACATTCCCATGGTTTATATGTGCTGTTGTAAAATACATCAACATATTATATACAAAAATACTCAACTTCCCACACATTTTCTATAAACATTAAGCAATATTTTACCCTAGTTTTAAATGCCCTTTCAATACTTTGCATCCCTTCCTTTCCAGCGTGTTCATATTTTCCAATTTCTTTGGCTCATGTAGAGCATTTGAAGAAAATAGCAAACATTAAAAACAATAAAGATTTCACACCAAGTTCTGCATTTTTACAAAAGCGTTACAATATATTCTTTGCCACATTGCTGATGGTCTTTTATTTTCACAGCTTAAGCTCATCTGTTAGCACAAGGACGCATATCCCAATTTGATGAGAAAATACAAATAATCCAACTCTACCTTGGAGCGAAGATGGACACGCTGAGTCCCAGGAGCCTGGCCAGAGTCCCGTAACAGCCTCCACAGAAGCTCAAAATATCTGAGCAGCCACAGGTTCAGAGAGTTAGATCTGGTGATCAAAGTATGCACACCTGAAGCTTGTCAGGTAACAGAGTTCTAAGGGACTCCTTGCAGAATAAGGAAGAGTGGGTACATTTGTATTTCACGCTTTCCTTTTAACAATCTGTGAATCCTTTGTATGAGCTGTTTCATGCTGTGGGTTTAGGATCTTTCACAATATCAAAATCAAATAATGAAAACAAATAATGAAAAACGAACATAAACAAGCAACAAAAGACTTAGGGATACCTACAACACCTAATACTGAAAAGATCTAAAAGCATTTTTATCTCTCATTCCTTGGGCGGGGGGGGAGGGGAAGGAGCTTAGCAGCTTTTGTTATTCATTACTCGTTGTTGTGGGAAAAGCTAAATCAAAACATCACACTTAATTCAGTTTAAGTGAGAAAGCTTTGTAGAAATACACCACTTGCAGAAGAATCTCTGACTCTAGCCCTCACACACTGCCTTCTGCATTCAGCACTGGGAGAAGCCGGCTGAGGCTGTGAGGCAACCTACAACTACACAAGTTTGTTTTTCAGAGCATTTATGTGTTTTGCCTAGCAGTAATCTTTAATTTAACATAATATGAATTATTTTAGTAAGCATCCAATCCATCAAGATATGAAACTTGCATCAGCTGGTTACAAGAGTGGAGTTCACCTGACCTGGCTGTCGTGGCTTGGAGGAGCATTACATGGTATAAATGACCATGTAACACAGGCTAACACTTATTTATACTGAGGGACTGGCGTAGAATTTTGCCAAGTTTAAATTATTTAAGACATCCCTCTGCCTATTTTGGCTTGGTATTACTTCTGGTTTAGGGGTATTTTTTCCCCCTCCAAGTCTTCAGAATTTACACAATGGGAAGTGCTACCCTTTTTATACACTCATTATATTGCAAAGTTCCCAACCAACTGATCATCGTCATCATCAGAGAGCTGTTATTTGTCACTAACAACTCGTACAATCAGTTGGGCATGATTTGCTTTAAAAGTATGCTAAGCCTGTTGTGCGTTCATCTGGAACGATTTTTGAGATAAAAAGCACTGATAAATTCTCACTTTTTTTCATTGAGAGCACGACATGTTTTGCCCAAGGCAAACTGCTACTTAGTAGTCAGCCAGAGGAATGCCACACACTATAAAAGTTTGAAGTGTTAAGTCCTGAAAACTGCTTATGCTCCAGAGTGTTGAAGATGCAGTGAAGCAGGTAAATAATACCACCTCGTTGGACTCATCCCATTGCCCAAACATTATCAAACACCGTTAAGGTTTTCTACCAACAGGTTTGGGGCTTTATCTGCTAAACTGTAGATATTACAATTATTATATTAAAAAAAAACCAAACCATTTCAGAGTCTGGCCCACAGTGAGTTACAGGCCAAGTACAAAATATTTTAAGTGGGGCAAGTAATGAAACTTAATTTTTTTCCAGGGAACACAAAGATGTTTCTTCTTAGCATTTGAGAGGACTTAAGATGTCAGCTACTCAGAAATTTAATTGTTAAATTACTAAATAAAAAACATGCAGATGACACTCACACCTTTCAGGCAACATTACAGTCTGTCTTCTCCAAGGACTAGGGAGGTAGAAGAGGAATTTTTCATTCTCTAGTGCTGGCAGAGTCAAAGCTGCCGGGAGTTTGCTCCTCCTTGCCCAGCTGACCAAAAAAAAAAGAAAATAAACAAGGAAGAAGGGTAACACAAGGCATAATGCAGGGGCAGAGACTGATTACAAGGTCATGGAAACATGAACACTGTGATGCAGAAATCAACCATCCAACACTTCAGAATACTGACGAAAAAACTGCGTTTTCAGGGACGTATATCAAGCGCACAGTAAGAAGTTCTTTAAAGAAAAAATATCTTATTATTGTGGCATAAAATGACAAAAAAAAAAAATTAATAGTCAGAAGTCCTCTCCTTCCTTCTCTCTCTTCCACACACGTGTCTTTAAAACTCTGATTCTCCTCCTTTACCAAAAAAACTCATCTATGTCTTCCAGCCCCAGAGTGTCTTGATCGTTGTTATTAGAATAACTTTTAAAAAGTCACGTCATTTGTACGGAAATTTTCTTCGTAGAAGGGGTGTGATTTTTTTTTTCGTTTAGCATCACATTGTTTTGCAATGGATTGAAAAAAGTACTGCAAAGTTACAGGTTGTAACAGAATTACTGTGTGCATTCATGTAACTGATGGAGCCTTAAGATGCAATTCAAATTATTCTTAAGACAATATTTAATATAAAATCTGAAAAAAACCCTTTGCCTCAGAACATTAGCCTTAAATGAATATTTCCACTTTCAAATTGAATTGTTTTCAAAACTCTTCATCACTGAAGAATTTTAGCTGGAGCTCAGCAGGCTGCTTGGGATGTGAAGTGATTTAATTTCAGAGTATCAGTGCCAATTCAGGTATTAAGCATCCACCTTCAGCTGACTTCACCTTTTTACCTTCCCTTTTTTACTGCAATGGAAAGCATTCAACCCTTTACAAAGCTCCTCCTCACTGAAAGCTTTTTTAGAAAAGAGAATCCAGGCATAAGCTAAAATTCTGAAAAACACAGGCTCTAAAGGGGTGGGAAGAGAGTTACCTTCAGATAATCTAACAAGAGCATTTCAAAGGTGGATGGTGGAATTAATAAGGGGCCACTGGGTACCAAACTGTAACCTGTAACTTTGAAAATCAGTCCTGAAGGGATCAGCTTACAATGCTTGAAGGGAAGAACAAGCACACGTTGTGTGCATCACTACCTCTTGTTTATACTCCACTCACATTTTCCAGTCGTTTTAGACTCCCACAGAGGTTTCCTCTTACTGACTTATATCCAGAGGTGGATCATGTGAACAAACTCTACTATTACTGAGTTCTGACATGAAATGAAGAGTATTCTCATTATTAAACCCACAATATGTATCCTTTAATACTGAATATTCTACCCTCAGCTGTTTACACATAGCTCTAACACAGGGGAAAGAATGCGAAAGTTAAATATAGCACTAAGTGAATTTCCAATGAAGTGCACTTTCTTTGTTGGAACTGCAGAAATTAGAGAGAAATAAAGATAAAATGGCAATGATCTGAAAGGTCCATTCTGAATAGCAACAAAATTTTCCTCTCAGTGTTGCTTTAGGTAAGAATCCTGCACCATCTTGTCGGGGACAGGTAGGAATCATTCCCAAAGAGGAAATAACAGTACTTGCTAGTCTCCAAGGTTTTAGCCCTGCTGTGAGATCCTCAGGGTGGTTTTCTCTGCCCGCCGTGGCAGACAAAGGAGCTCATGTACTTCAAAAGGCACACAACACACCTGGTTCAGAGACCCAAGTACTACAAGAGTTCCTGGAATAACTTCCCTGAACAGAGCAGAAGACCATGGTCTGCATAAAGGAGAGCTTAAAATGCCATCAGACTTAGCAAAATGAGAAACAATAAAGATAATAAACTACCAGCATAATTCATCATACTGTATTACCTAAGGTTGCTGAGAGAAAATGTAACCCAACTGCACAGAAGAGAAAAATTGTCGTCCAAAGTCTGCGCTGATCTACATCTTCAACTGGCCTGTCAGCCACAGGGGATTATGTGGGGTGGGGATCATCATAAAACCTGGCTGTCTCTGCCCACATGTTTTTTCATGAGTTGGCTTCATCTCATCTGGAACACTTGAGATGCTGTCTGGACAGCAAAGGCAGCTACATTTCACTTGTCAAGGCAGGAGCCATAAAAAGGAATGAATAGCAGTCAAGCACGCAAAGGCCCTAGGTACGAAGTCCCTCATCACCTTTATTTTAGCCCAAACCATTGCACAGCTATATCATCTGGACAAAAACTGTGAGAATTCAGCAGTGCAAACTAAGTATTTTTTTTAATGTCTTTATGATCACAAATTATTTCCACAAAAGTTAACTCTCCCTACAGAAAGCTACAGACTTCAGAAAGGGCCTTGGAGACTAGGAAGGATACGTCATTTTCCTGCCTGTGAATCTCACAATTTTATAAAGACATTATATGGACTAACTGACATATTCATCTCTTCATAAGCACCTGGAATTTAACAAATCAGATTAAAACAGACGGGCTCCTAGTCTTCATGTATTCAGTCACAGTACCCAGAATCTGCAAGATTATCTCCGTATAGCAATAAACTTTTTCAAATAGTATCATAATAAAGTCACATGGTTCAGGTAAATAATAATAAATTACTTTTACAAAATAAATTTTGGTTGCCCAAAAGATTTTGTAGTTACAGTTTGCTTTGCTTCTCCCAAAGTACAGCAACATAAATCCCCTTGTTTCCAAGCCCACTGGATTATTTAGCAATAATCATATGACTCAAATACCAATTCAGCAATGGCCACTACACTTGATAAGAAATTAATTTATAAATGTGAGACTTTGGGTTTTTTCTGAGGTTCAAGAAGTTACCTTTTTTTACTGCAAAAACCATGCTGAATAGGTGATCTGTTAAACAGATAAGAAAAGGAAACCTAGCACAAACCCAGATGCAAAGGGTTCTCTCTTCATTTATCCTTTTTTGCTTGCCCCAAGTACGGTATCACTGTACAAATACCTCATGATCAAGAGATAATTATTTTTTAAATTATATTTTTAATTTTTTTTTTTTAAATAAGATAATGTTTGCAGAAACATAGGTAGAGACTTTCCCAGCAAGGTCTGCTACAAGTTAAATCACATCTGCTGTTTTGGTCACTCCTTTCCAGCTGGCATTTACCACAACGCATCTCAGAGAAACAGATAAGAATGAAAAAATTGACCCTTTATAATAAAGTGGAAGAAAAGACAGTAAAGGTGTCTATCTTGGCTTCATTTCTCTATGATGATTCACATTCCATCTGCCGCCCCACTCTAGTACTGACTTATAAGGGGCACGACTTCTTTTACTGCACAGTACAGATTTTATATTTTGTGCTTGCTGCAACAGCTGCCTCTGCTAGTTCCTGTGGAACCATACAGCTGATAGCATCAACATGCCTTCCTAGGTCCTTGCTGCTTTCAATATCGACTGTGACACCACTTTCTGCTCCCCAGCCCATTTACTCAGGCTAGTAGCTAATATCATAATGCAGGTGACTTCATGCCTTTGGTATCGTTCACCCCAAATCTGCGGAGCAAGTCAAAGAAAGACAAATTACTTCCACAAAAGTTAGCTCTCCCTACAGAAAGCAACAGACTTCAGAAAGAGTCTTTAACAAGAGTCTTTTAAAACCTATCCAGATGACTTCAAATTTTTGGTGTCCGTTATTTGATACACTTGAAAAACACTCAAAGATGCTCCTGAAGTCCAGGAGGAGAAAGCAAGCATTCTGAAAAACCAGACTGTTACTGCATGGAGAGGTATCAAGACAAGCTGAGGTTTGCCAAAATGGAAACTTTTAAAAAAAACCTCTCACTGTGTGTGAGTCTATCAAAGACAAATAGCAAGGTGAGAACATCACCTGGAGACACAAACCAGATGCCCTATGCACTCTCTTACTTACAGTACTGAAGCCCTAGAAAAAAATAAGTAATTTTCACAGTGATGGGAAAAAAAGAATAAATGTTTCTGTAATGCAATTTTGTATTATCTTTTTTTAGAGATGTGTTTATTCTAGTTATTGGCAACCTATTTAAGTTTTCAAATAAAAGAAAAAAAGGAGAGAGGCAAGGTGGATCAGGTAGATCTGCATACTGTGATGACTTAGAACCTGCACATACAGCGAGTGTTCTTCCAGGAGAAAAATTTTCCATTTAGCCTTCGAACCATTCCTCCTACTGTTCATTATCTTTGTGAGGAGTTATACAAGTTTTGACTCCAGATTTCTGCAAAATAGATTTGTATGCCTCTCCAGAATATGGTACAAAGCCCAAAGCACCTTTGTTTTTCAACAGAGGGGAAAAAAAATGACCATTGCTTGCAAGTAGTTTAACACTTCATTTTCTCTTGCACATCTGAAACAGATCACACTTTTGTTTCAGAGGCGTAAACACACTTATGCTGGTGCTCTTCCATTAGATGAGGCTGCACGTGGAATATGTTTGACAACCTCCTGTGCTCGGAATACTGTCGTGTTCATTTAAAGAGGAATCGAAAAGGTCAGTATTAAACTATAACATGCACATGCACCCGCCCACATGCATGACCTACACAACATATGAGATAGAGTTTAAATAATAATTTCCGTAATAAATTCAATATGCATTTGTAATAATGAAGATACTTAACATGAAATCAAACTTTTGGGGGCTGAAGGAAACGGTTTATGGCTACTGGAACTTTCTTTTGATGTTATAAGTTGCTAAATTTAACACTTTGTTTTATCCGACTATACCAAATAAGACAGAAAGTTGGAGTAACCCATACAGCAAATCAAACCAGCCTCCTGATATGAGTCACTATTTTATGGATGATGCATAAAGAGTTTCACATTTACTGTTGTTGGGTCTTGAATCTTTTTATCCCTCCTTGCTTTCTGAAGCTGACTTCTTTCCAAAATAATTTGCACATAAAAAATCATTGCGGATGTCAAGTTACAAAAAAACAGCAGTAAAAAAAAGGCATTTGTTTGCATATATCATTTGAAACCATACCCTGTAAGAAGGTTTCCTTCTATCAAGTCTGTCCAACACAGACTCTGAAGAAAACAGCAGAAAATAATTCCCTAACACAGTGCTTACTCTCTTGTGAATGAAGAGTCATTATATCTATTCTGCTCAGGGTTGCAGCAATTGTCCATATTAGGATACTCTAATGAAGCCTGTCATTAGCATGCTGAGCCACTTCAGTAGCTTAGCACTTCTTTTTGTTTTCGTTTTGTAATTTGGCGTGTAATTTGCATTTCTATGAACTTCCAGGAGCTAAGCCTGCTGGGCTAGCAAGCCTCTGCTTCCAGGGAAACACCAGGGTAGGCTTCAGCTCACACTGTCACTTTTCAAACACTTAAAACATTTCAGTTATTCACATTTATGAGACAGGACGCAAGCAAAATGTTTATCTTTGAATTTTAGTAGTTAACTGCTTTTCAAGACCAGTTTAGCAGCCTCTGATAAAACACAATACTGGCTGACCAAAGCCCTTCTTTCTGAATTCCTGCAGAACAGTCACTTGTCTCTCAATTCAGCCCACAGACATGGTGTTCTCATGCAGGCCAAACAGATGCCAACATTCTGATCACTTCTGGAACTCACCTAAAGTAGTTCCGCCTACATCCTGTGGTCTGTGCGTGGCCAAATTTGTCCTCTCCTGGCTAGATAGAGCATTGTGTTCCAATGGCTGTATTTTATACCTAGGCATTATTGTGCGTGTCCCAAACTTCAGTACCTGTCCCTCCAACAGGATAAAAAAATTCAAGCTATTTAATTGAAAACTACTGTTTTCCTACAGAAGAACACAAAATCACAACTCAGATCTTTTTGCTGATTTGAAATAAAAGCCTCTCCTTTAAATAGAATTAGACAACCAATCAGTTCAGAACAGATCTAAAAATGACAAAGTTTATTGCACAGGTTACTGCAGAAGACTGCCCGACCTTTAACCTGCCATCCAGTCAGCATGGCTGTGGAAGGGGAGAAAATTTTAAGGAACATCAAGACCAGACAATGCCACTGATATACTGAAGTGCAACCACTTTTCTTCTGAAACCATCTGAAGGACAGCTTCAAGTTTATGTGGATTTGCTCAATTATAACTGCATGTAAGAGTCAGTCCTGTTAGTCTAAGTAGAAAGAATGTCCAAACATATCCTGTGAACTGCCAGCTGGGCTTGTTTAACTTGTATTTTATTAAAAGATGCTGAACACACTGAAATGACACTTGAAGGAAACTGTGCCTTTGATTCTGGATTTAAAACCCAATAAGTGCAATCTAAGAATATGTTAAAGCAAACATGTTTATGAACTAGTTGAAAATACAGGCTAAAGATGTGCCTATGAGACAGTGTATGAAATCCTGCACATGTTGACTGAGGATTAGCACAGATGATGGAGAGAAGATGGCATATGGGGAAATTAAAGCCACTTTAATTTAAAACAGATGTCTGGAAGGTCTCTGCCTATGCCTTTATTACAAAAAAAAAAAAAATGTATCATGAGAGCAACCAGCACAACACTCAGGTAAAAACAATGGGGCCATTCAAAAAAAACAGTAATAAAAGATGGAAAAGAGTATGAAAAGTCAATGGGCTTTATAGGGGCATGTCTGTTTTCTGGTGAGGGCACATGTACGAGTACAAACACCGCAACTATATATACATATCTAGACACAGAAACCTTGTGTGTTATTCTGAAAGCGGTTTGAAACAACCACAAAAAGAATAGCAACATTGCCAGTACCAAAAGGCTGGCATGCCATAAATAAAAAACAACCTATAAAGCTCCATATGCAGCTCTTTCCATATATTCTAAGACTGACTGAAATTTTCATGTTGTTTGGAATGTTATTTTCTTCATGCTGGGACAAATGACAAGGACAGACTCAGAAAGTGCTCAGTCATGACATTCAGATCAGTTCTTGGGCAAAGTACTTTGGTTTTCATAGATTCTGTAAAAGTAATTAAGAAATCTTACACTCAGATGGTTTACACACCATATCCCTGAAAACTCCATTTATCAAAACTGCTTTTACTCTTCTATTGGAAAGGTAACGTATTGAAAAGCTAAAGGACACGCACATGTATGCACAAAAACAAATCATATCCACAAAATTCTTGCAAGCTCACATGGAAAATTGTATAACTCTGTAACAACATTAATTTTATTATGCACCTTTGACCAGCATTTTGTTTGCCCACTAATTCAGCTTTTGGGATTACTTTTTACTTTCCAACTTTTGAAGTAACACTGAACTTCAGCCATTTGGTGCTTGCATCAGATTCAGAAATGACTCTTCAGTCTCCCCTCACTTTTGGAGTTTCCATTAGGATAGCACCTGTCTATGATCCAGAGAGGAAAAGTTGTCCTAGCCAGCATTTATCCCATGTCAAGGTTATGTTTTATAGTTCGTTATTATTTGTAGGACTGTCTTTCTAAAAGCCAGGTTAGTGTCTTATTCTGCTGGATACTTCATTAGTATCTTTTTAACAAGTTTATGAAGCAGAAGTAATTGCAGGTGAAGGAAAAATTCTGGAGGCCCTGCAGGGAGGGCAGCCCCTTCCAGCAATGACCTATCCATAGCCGTGTTAATCACATGAGACTCATGTTCTGCTGTGAACTGGGAGTTATTTGAAGGCTGCTTCCGAGGTGGGAAATGTAAACACTGCAACACCACCTGAGATATTCCATAATACAATGTGTATTCATTCAAATGGAGAAAGAACATTTCCCCAGAACCACAACTGAAAGGGAGAAGCAGTTCCGTTTTTCTGGAGTAGCTGGGATAGGAGCAACCTAGTTCAACGACCTCCAAAAAGCTTCTTGAGCACTGATTACCAGATATATAAATGATAACATGAGTAGTGAAGAGCCTTGTGTCCACGAGAACAAGATGTTGCTGGGCTGCTGAAGATCAGAAGAGACGGGGGAGCTGCCCCAGGCAGTTTTTGTCCTACCTTTCTACTTAAGGTACAAATCAGAACCTTCATTATGAGGAAAACCAGAGTCACGCCATCTAGTGTGAATAAAATAATTATACTTGATGCACAAGGAAAATTCCATGCTATCAAAGCTTTCTGTGAGCACAGGTTTTTAAGTTCAGTTAGAAACCCAACCATAGTACAGGGAGCTCTGGATCTTCCCAGGTGATGGCCTTTCAACTGCAAGAATACATTTCTGAATGGCTACAGCAGTGAGAGCATGCCATGCTATCCAAACACCATTTTCTTTAATTTCACCTAACTTTTCAGCACATATCTATTCAGGAACCTTAAAAACCTGAAAAGTATCCTCACAATTGCAAGTTACTGCCATGCCAAAACGTTAAGCATAACCTTTTTTACACCACAGAATAAAGTACAGGAGGCAAAAACCCACCACTAATAATCTCCTTTAGGAGCAGAATACAGACCAGAAGGGCAGCTGAATTGCTATTTTACCACTTACAGACAAAAAGTGATAAACAAGAAGAAAACAGTAACATAGAAAAGTGATCCAGAAGCTCGAAACTGCATGACTTTATCCTTCTCAAAACTTCCTAGAACCAAATATTCCAGAGAACATTCAAGTTCAAATCTGTACTAAAAATTCAAAATCCAGCTTGATTCTATTTGATATATATCACCTTTACTTCAACCAAAATGCTGGTCAAAAACATAGGCAACTATACAAGAAACTTTACCATCTAAATGAAATACAAGCACAGTTACACTGAAATACAGTGAGGGCAAGAAAAGGACAGGAAAAGCTGACAATTAAAGCAGCGTAAGGAAAGTTTCCCATTCCGGAAAAATACAGACAACACAGGCTCACAGCTCTTTTGATCTTTAAACCACTATTTAAAAGGAAATGCTGAATTACAAGTGTATTAAATGTCTGAGTCTCTAATTTCACACGGAAAGAAGAAGTCTGTAAGAAAAGTCAAGATATTAATCAAAGTAGCTTAGAAGTTTTGAGGGAAGAACTACAGACTGAAATGGAACTGTGGATCGTTATCGTTTAGTGAACTTACACATTAAAAAACTATTTGTTCTAACTGGGAATTGATTTGTACCAGAGCTATCATACATACCAAATTGTTCTCTATATACACATTAGGCATAAATTGGGGGCTACCAGTGAGAACAACACACCAAAAAAAGCTAGCACCTAGCTTTCCAGTTCCATGCTTAGCTCCTGAGTCTGGTTTGGCAAAACCAAGTTTTTGTTCACAAACGAACCGAGTTTCATCTAGACATTTTTAAGTGCAACTCTGAGATGCAAATTACCCAGAGTCAGTGCTAGCAGTGTAACAAGAAATGCATTTTGGGGCAGTGCAAAGCACTGCGGGTGTTTTACTGACTTATGTCGGAACTGACAGAAGCGGGAACTTTGACTATTCCAACGTTTAGTGCTGCCAAAAGGACAGATCATAGCTTGCCATAAGTCTGGCCCAAAAAAAGCATAAAACACTGTACACGAGGATGCCCACCTACTCTCCATCCCTTGAGACAAATCACTGTATATGTTGCAAGGAAAAAAGAGAAGAGAGAAGGGGAAAAGGTAAGAAGCATCACAGGGTTGTTTACTTTCCTCCTTAGGTAGCCAAAGGCTTGGATGGATCCTGAGTTTCAGCCATCCCAAACACAACCAGCAATATGCCACTACATGTTAAACCACAGGAGCTTATTCCTCGGCCTGAGAGACAGAACCTGAGGTATTTCTGTGATATCTGAAATTGTAGTCTCCCTCCTGGGAGGCTTGGGGACAATTCAAATCCCACCTGACAGGGCTACAAACTGACAATTAACTCCACAATAGAGCTTCTGAAAACATCTGTGAATTAGCAGATAAACCCTTCCACAACTTCGCTGCAGCTTGAAGCACTCAGGCAAACTTATGGTCACTAGCGCAGGCTAGAGATTTCCATTCACGTTTAAATAGGTTTTAACATTCCAATCAAGCAGGAGTCTAAGCAGTTACAGTGAATAGCTCCAGAGCAGAGCCAAGGTGGCCCAGAAGGTTGCACAGCAGGACACCCCTGTCACAGAGTGCCATTAGCCAAGGCACCATCTGCCTCTTCAAGTACAAGTGAGGGCTCTGTGAGTGCCAAAGGCTGCCAGTACATCTCACACCTTATTTACCTGACAACCGTCAGATGGAACTGAATAGCTACAAAACCTGTGGTAAGCAGTCACTACAGCTGGGCAGGCACACAATTTCCACTTGGCAGGGATCTCCAAAACTAGCAGGAACAGAGGAAATACCAGTGCGAGCTTCGAACCGATCCTGATTGCCATTCAGTAGTTAGAGGGAGCACAAAACCTGCACACAAAAGACCGTTTGCTCTATTTCTGTAACAGAGACATAAACAAAACATCGAACAATAAGAGAGGAAACTGGATATTTGTGGCTCAGCTGCCAGAACAAAGCATGAAATCTTAACTTTCAGCTCCATCTCCTCAGAGGAAGTTCCCTGAAGGATAAAAGGATGGCTTAACAAAGTGAGATGCTGAACCCAGCAGCCCCACTTTCTCACTCTCGTCCTTGCAGTCACAGAAAAGTGGAGATTTCCGCGCCAGCCCTTGGCACAGAGACCAAGAACGGAGTGCAAGGGAGTCGGGCGGGCTCAGAGGAGAAGTGGGAGCCTCCAAAGGCAGCAGCAAGCTCCACAGAAACAAAGCAGCTGGCAGGAGACAGTGAGATGGAGGAAGTCCGTGTCTGTCTGCTGAGCCGAATAGCAACAACCTCATCATAAACTCCAAAAGATAAGGATAGGGATAGCTGTAGACAAAGGCATAGAAACACCCCTATTACTGCTTTCAACAGCCCTATTAATTGTCAGAAGCACTCCCAACAAGGCATCTATTCAATTTTCACTCCATGTGTTCCATCTAATGGGAGCTGTATTATGTTTCACACTGAAGGTAATTACCTCTTGAAATTTTTGTGTACAAGCGCAGTAAATGCTTTAATTTTCTGCAGGTGTCTTGGACACATTCCTTACGAATGCTTTGACCTAAAATGAGGTGTGCATTCCTGTTTCACAGAGTTGCTCTCAAATTAGGATAGTTTATGTTTGCGGGTCAAGCTGAAGTCGTTTATCCCATCCTTTAAATGGAGATGCATATAATACATTCTACCATCACCACAACATAAACAAGAACTGCTCCAGTGAAACTGAATTAATACCAAAACCTTTCTATTGCTAGTTACCAGAACGCCGAGAATATTAATGGCTCAGAATTTTACAGCACAAGACCAGGAGGCTGCTTCCTCATCGCTTTATACGAGGCATCCTTGCAAAATTTCCCGGAAAAGCCAGCAGAAAACACTACAAGCTCCACCAGCTCCTTGACTTACCAACTTTTACATTAATTGGGGCAGCAATACCTTAATGCCCTTCTGTTTTTAACAATAGAGACACTTCTAAAAACCAAATAAAAAATCATGAGAATACTGTCCTTATGAAAATACTTTTTTTCCAGCTGCATGTTTTGCTAACGTAAAGTCCTATTATCAGACCATAAGTTACTAATTAAACTTTAAAAGTTTCAGTATTTCATCTAGCTGAGTTTTACTGGGCAGAAGAATCCAATGTACTTTGTATGACAACTAATGTTTTCAGTATTTTTTGAAACAAGGACTGTTGCTAAGCTATTCAACAAACTGACTCTTACATTCATACTTCTTGAATTATATCACCCGAAGAACCACAATAAAACACAAATTAAAGCATAGTCTGGAAAAAACAAAATCAGCTCCGCATCACCAACACTAGATATAAAGTGAAGAAAGATCAGTACCACGGCCTAAGCAGTACTTCTGTACCACTCAGCACACCGGCTTCAAAAAATGTGTATTTCCTTATTCTGGAGTGAACAGACCTTTCCAATCTTACTGGAGGCTGTTACTGAGGCTACTCCCTGAGGCCACTCCCTGAAAAGGCTTCTGATGCAGGCCACCACTGCTCTTCCATGAGCAAGCTGATCATCTTCAAGGAATTCATTATGCTGAAACCAAACTTTTGGTTGCTTCTGTTGGAGCTTCTCTACTTCTTATAACAACAATGACATATTCTTTAGAAAAAGGATTGGAATTGGAGCTTTTGTACAATATAAATCCATGCCCAGAATGAGGCAGGAGGGAGAGGGATCTCGTCTGTTTTCCTCCATATGCAATTCTTCCTTTGATTGAAACATTTCCAGTTGGACTCTGCTTTGACTCAGAAACGTTTGAAAAGCTTTGGCTTTGACAATCCTTCATGTTTTGACCAAGAAAAAAGCTACTCTGTGTTTATTGCTCCCTGCACCTTTCTTAAGTAATGGATTACTTTGCTGAAGGATGTAACATGAGGAGCACCCCCTTCACCAAGTCATACCTTTATTAAAGATTAGGAAAATATCCAGAAAGAATTGGAGCTTTTCTGCTCACTCTCACTCCACAGGTGCATTTTCCAGGTTTGCCTGGATTTGGCTTATAATTTAACCAGAAATAACCCCTCTAAAACATATTCAGGCACTTCTTTTAGAGTATAAAATACTTCCTTGTAAAAGTAGTTTTCCAACCCTAGTTGCTCTAAAGGCTGGACTTGGGCTTTCCTCCCCACTCTCATACAAATGATTGAACCGATTTTGCTCAAACCTTCCACTAAATATGTATGTGGCCACAATCCAAGATACAGAACAATTCATCTGCAAAGCTGAATGTTTCACAAGCCATCTGCAAATAGGGCTTTACAAGAGGAACCATTTTGTTACCTTAGCCATACAGCAAGAGCAGCAGCCATAATATAACATTCAGAAGGAAGGATTACAGCTGTAAAAAATGTTCACAATGAAGTCATAAACTACACAATGTGCCCCTTTTGAATTTCTTTACAAATACAAAACTTTTCATAAAAGGTTAACTAAGATTCACACATCTTTAGAGAGAATATGGGCCAGTTTATGGAACCCACATAAACGCCCATGAAACAGTGCTTTTTCTATTTTTTCTTTCCCCATGAACCTGAAACTCAAAATAAAAATCATGGGGTGCAGACCCACGTGGACTGAAAGCAAAATTGCTGCACATGAAGCCCCCAGAACAAAACACACCGTGTTTTGCACAGCTCGTTAGGATGACATTATTATAAGAACTGGGACCACTTAGGAAAGCTCATCGAGAAGCCAAGAACATTCTTCAGTGGGGGATGGGAATATATGCTCGAGTTTGCCTGCAAGCCTAAAACAAGCTTAATTAAAAGTTTCAGAAATGTTAAATAATGTTAATTTGCTGCCCTGGCAAACTGCCTGCTACAGCTCTGCAGACTCTATAAATGAAAGTCTGTGGCACCATTACTGAAACCCCTTCCTGAGCTAGTTAGACTGTTCAAGCCCTTTGTGGTTGTGGATTTCTGACTTTTAAAAAGCCAGTGAAGTAAAGCTGTAGACAGAAGCAGTGCTATCTCAGGTTTGAAAGGAAGAAAGGCCCATGGATTCCTTCCTGACAGCGTTTCTGATAGAAAACTTTGTCAAGAAACAAAGCATCCTGCTTCTCTACAGCAGGATCAAATCCAGATGGCGCTTATAAAAAGTACACAAAATCCTACATGATATGGATGTATATTCAAGAATTATTTTCAGTTTAATACATATGACAGGACAAGGGGGCATATATGAATATTATAAGGAAAAATTTTATTTGAAGCAGATGTCAGGAAGCTCTGTTGCATGCAAAATAAAAAAATCAGGAATAGCTGTAAAAGCCAAAGAAGCAGATTTCTGCAGGTACAAACACTGGATCCATTCACAAGCAATTGGATATCACACTGGATGGACTGTGGCCAAAGAGTCAAAAACTAACTGACAAGTACTTTAAATACATTCAGTGCAGCAGTGTACAGTGTATTTAAAGCTGTGCTCCACTGAACGTCACACTTAGGACCAGCTACAGATGACAGCACTTCCAAAGATTACCTTTATTAATGACTGTGGATACATTTCTGAGTTGAGGGTGATATTCCCAGTTTAGAGCACCTCAGACCACTAATTGACTAAAATTTATATATAACCCTCTTCTCTCTTTTCCAGTTTATCATCTTTTAAACTACACACACACATGCTGCAAAAGTGCATTGAAAGAAGCTCAAGCAACATAAAAAAATGTTCTACAAAAAAAATAAAATGGAGGGAAAAAACAAAGGGGGGGGCGTGGGAGGGGAAGTAGGGGAAGTTAAGTTATTGCAAATTCAAAATCTGGACCATACAAAACCCCAAAAGCTTTTACACTTAAAGCCTCCACCCTCTCTACAGAAAAAGTGATAATTTTATTATTATTCTATAGACAAATAACTTTCATTCAGATTAGATTTATTCTATTTCAGATCAAAGGGATAAGAAAGGATTTAGAAAGTTTAAGAGAACTAATAAGCAACAGGGAATGCAGTGAATTCTTTTCAAATCTAGAGACCCATACACATCAACATTCACACTCAGTTTGCAAACATAAGGATTTTTATTTCCCCTGCTCTGGCTCAGATGCGTTTTAAACCATATTGGTAGCACACTGCCCCATATGGCACCGTTCCTTAGCAAACCTGCACAAGAACTCGGGGCCATATTCCTCATTTAATGGCCTCAGTAACTTTTCCAGTGGGGATGAATGTGGCCCAAACCATCACTTCAAAGCAAGGCTGCAAATGGTCGAACTGAGTGACAACAGTTTTTCATAGAGCTGCCATGTGTAAGGTTAGCTTCAAAGTTTCTGGGAAAGTTTCTTTTTGCACAAGATGCACAAAATTAACAAGGAATTCTCAAGCCCTCTGTTAAAGGAAAGCTAATCTTTCATATGTGTATAACTGAAATAATTTTCAACAGTTAAGCTATAACTGAAAGTCAATCATGATAACACGATTCTCATCTTGTTTTAGTGAATAATCTGCCATTCACACCAGAAACTACTTTCTGAATTTTTGGAATCCAAAAGATTTTATGATTTAGAGATTATGAGTAATGAATTAAAATTTTAGAGTCTGTAAAGATTAGCAATTGAATGCTTAGAGCCTCTTGCAATTAGTACAGCAGATCACTGACATTTAACCAGGTTCACCTGCGGTAGTTCATTTATAGTTTGGAAGGAAACCAGAATGTTCACTAAATGTTCCTTGTTCACCCCAGGAAGGGGTAAATAATAGGCAGGTCAAAGGCAGAAAGGCCAAAAATGCCTTTCAAAAAGAAACTCTTAGACAGCACATTCAATTTTTTTCCGGGAAAGAGAAGTTTTCAAATTACTGATTAGCAGGGAAAGGCTTGGTGTTTGCTAGACACAGATCTCTGCATTTCATGTGCCCATATATCTTTCAAATTGAGGCACAAAGTTCAACACATCTTATCCACCAATAATTCACTTGTACTTCAACTGGTGCACCCTCTTTTCTCAGGTCTGTCCTATTCCACTCACCCTAAGGCAGCTCAGAACGATAAGTATTTGGGAAGACCAAGCCATCTCACAGTCATCCAGCTCCCATACAGGTCCAAGCTCTTCACACTGCCTTGGGCAGTGATCTCTCAAGGAATTCCATCTTAGGAAAGGTCACAAGGAAAGTCTGGCACTACATAGCTGCTTAGCATAAAAGCCCAGCACAGGTGTAGCCCACGCTACAGCAACGTGTGTCGCATCCAAAAGCCGAATCACGGCCGTAAACAGATAAAAGTAAAAGCAGCACAAACAGAACAAATGTTTTCCTGAGAATGGTATCAGGCACCAACTCATGTTTTACACTCAGTACATGGGAAAAGAAAGCCACTGCTACCACGGTGAGTCTTCTTCACCATTGTGAACACGACGGTCTAGTCAATGTGCCACCCCAGCTGAAGCATTTCCCAGGGTAGAGCGTGGGGGTCCTGCACCCCAGCACTTCGGGGAGGTCATCTTTTCCTAAGCACTAAAGTTCCATTTAGAATTCTTATCCATGGTTTTCACCCTCAGATATCAGGGTGGTTGTGTGTCAGCAAGAAGGAACTTGCCCAAGAACCTAAAGGGATCTACAAACTTTAAAACCACTTCCAGATTCTCTAATGTAGACACAGGCTCTGACTACCCAGCTCTAAGAATGTGGGGGGGGTGGATCTGTTTGCTTGGCTTTTTATCTTTTTCCTTCATCAAAAACAACACAACTTCTTAGCACCACTTAAACTAACCCAGCCCCTGCTTTAGGGATCAAGAACTTCTTCTATTGGAACAGTCTGAAAAAAATTAGAATTACAAACTTTCTTATGTCATCAGTTAAACACTGGCAGGGAGGTACACAGATGTAGGGACTTAGAAATATGGTACTTGATAGTTTACTAATTATTCATGCCACTAATCTAAATTTATCTATTTGAATTATCCATTTTTTTTTTATTCTAACATCAGCCAGCATCCCATAGGATTAAAAAAATAAACAAAAGAAAACCCACAAAATCTTGCAGAAGAAGGAGATAGGATATTTTCCTGGGAGACTTTGAGACTGCAGAAGAAACAACAGTTAAGGGTTTGGAAAGCTTGAGTTTTACTCTTTCCTAACTTTTATCATATAAATGTGGAAGGACCCCTAAAGACTGAACCTGTAGATCTATCATTCATATTCTAGTAAATTCTCCAAAATGATGAGTTCTGACTCTAAAGAGCCAGCGTACAATATTTTTTAAGACTGCACATGAATCTATAGGATTCATAATGCAAACATTTGGTTTATTATCTGCTTCCCTAATGAATAGCAACTAAAACAAATAAAGGTCAGCAAGTACCTTTGAGATGGCAAAAATGAGACTTCAGAGAACACTGTTTATAAAAGACCTTGATTTCTCTCCTAGTTAGCCATTTTATATTGTTAATAAAGCACTGGAATTCCTGAGTCACATTCTTAATCAACTGTTCACAAATATTTTGTCTAAGTAGCCTATCACTACTTAAGCATGACTTAGTTTATTATTCAGTCATATGATCTTCTGACTTTTAGCTAGTATCAGATTTTGTTTCAAGCACATACATACAGAGGTGAAATAAAAATATCACTACCTGAGATTTCCTCATTTGTTACTCTGCTTTTCCACTACCTGTACTTTCCACTGTGTCTGCAGTTTAAAGCATAACTTAAGTATAACTTTGGTCAAGCAACAAAATTAGCTTTTTTGCTATTTTAGGCCATATTCTTTATGTTCTGGCTTTTGCTCCAGTTACAAGCTAAATCCTGTGGGTAAACCAAGGAACAGCTATCCTGTATTATGAGTTATGTGGTAAGAATCCTATAACACCATGTTGGACTTATCGGAAATATTCCTGGTCTATTAACCTAATAAAACTGTGCTTTAAACCATCCTTTTGTCTGTCTTCAATTACCTTCATGTCCAGATCAGTACTCTCATGTCAAAGACCTGCTGTTGTAATTCTCATTCTCTAATACCATGTGGTTTTAGTTTCATCCTGGATTTGTCTCCACATACTTTTTTTCCTTCTTTTATACATATCTCTGCCTCTCCCTTAAGCTGTGCCTTCAGAAGCAAAACTCAAGAATACTGTGGTGCTGCTGCATGAGGGTTTAGATGTCGGTGTGGATGACATGAATTGTAGTTCTCCGTGCGCCAGAGTTTTTCCAGATTAAAAAATGTAAACAAAATAAACACAACTGTGCATTTCGTATGACAACAAGGAAGCTCAGCCAAAATCTGAAGGCAGTGACTAGTATATGTTCGAGTAAGGAGGAGGCTTGGCTGAGTTACTGTAGTATGCAGAATCACTGAATATACTAGAACAGAGAATATTAATAGCTTCAACCAGATCTAAGTGCCACTTACATGATTCAGCAGCATTTCCCAGCTGGCTGGCTCACAGGGCTGGCCCCTAATTAAGAATTTCCCCTCTGTAGGAATGTTTCAAAGTTTCCATGAACTGTACATCCTGAATTTTGTTCATGTCTAATAACAGGTTCAAGTCCAGTAAAGCCCAACCCAATACCCTTAAGACACCATGCTTGGAAACCATCTTGACTGGTTTTGAGGAAAAGGAGGTTTACAAGAAGAGTTTAAGAGCCCTTCAGACAATAGATGTCCCTGGTCTCTAGTGCTTTCATGCCTTGTAAGCCACTCTCACCCATGAGGATTGTAGCCAGCTAATTTACACTCGCTATACAAAGTCAAGTTATTTGCAAATTAGGTTCTCTTATACAGCACATATGAAAGGTTATTGCTGGTCACACCTTTCTGGAGAGAGAATTCTGACAAGCCAGTTTGCCACATCCAGCACGGTTAACAGAGCCACCATCAAAAAGTGGCATTCAAGCTAGAACAATAAGCCTGACATCGGGTTTAAACTTCTGAAGTGCAAATAAAATACAGTTTAGATTTGTTGGGTGTTTTGTGGGTTGGTTTCAGTTTTTTTAAAGTCTTCTCTCAAGGCCCTACAGTGCTCTTGAACACTTAAAAATAACTGTAAAATAATGAATGATCACTGAGTTCCCACGCGCATAAAAATAAGGTAAATGCCACAGCAAGATGTAAGCACTCAAAAAAAATTATGGATACACGAACAAGCGTTTCTTTATAAACACAGTAACAGACATGCAGGCTCTCTCATCCACTTAGCAAAGAAACTGCTGCTGAATTAATTTCACAACAACTTTGAAAATAACTGGATATTTCCAAATGCCAATCAGAAGCTTAAAACTACAGCCAGTGACACACTCTTTGCCTCTTAATGCAACAGACAATGTGTCTGCGGCTTCTGGTAAACCGGCAGGGCATCCTGGCATCCTAGTGAGATTCCTACGGAAGGAGAGGAGTTGAAGGAATACAGCTGTTGTCACAGGGGAAAATGTCACTGATTAAGGTTTCAGTGCTCTTTTGTTTTCTGCTGCCCTTCGGAATGGAAATAGCACATGTTTTCAGCAGACCAAAGCATTCACTCACAAACCACTGTCAGTGCCACTTCCAAAAGCCACATGTCCTCGGAAATCCAGAGAGGTAAAATAATACTGGGTTGCACCTTTGTTCTTATCAAAAGCATCAAATCTTTCGGAGCCATAGCAGCTTATGAATGAGAGAAATCTGAAGTCTATGCCAAGACTGTTTTTTAAATACATATCAAAAAAAAAAAACCTGATTATTTGAATGTGAAAATACAGGGTGATTAATTTTTTTCTCCATATATTGTGCTAGAGCTCAGTATTCTCATATAATGCTCAAGCCTGTTGATGAATGGAAAGAATAAGTAAACTGGAAAATAGATCAAAATTCTTATTCAGATAATACTTATACTTGGAATCCTGATGATCTAAAATATTCAAGGAACGGAGAGAAAAAACACACACAAAAAAGTTAGGTCAGAAAAAATAATTATCTTATTATTACTGTTCATTTGAAACAAAAAATCCATGTGCATTTCCACGGCTCAGTTTTTCCCACAAAATGGAAAAATAATTCTCTTTTAGTCAAAATGAGACCTACTTTTTTATTCCATTTGTATTTCTTACGGAGTAATCAGACTTTCAAGAGAAAAAGTTGTGAGAGATAAGCCAGCAAGAATAGCTCTATGTGTCACCCTGACAAAAGAAACAGGGAGCACTTGGTCTCACTGCCAGGAAAACTTCCCACTACATAATACAGCCTTTTCAGAGGCAAAGTTACTCATCTGCCTATTCCTTCTGTCAAGCAGGACCTGTGTATTCATATCTCAAGTAGAAGTTGCAGCCATTGATCTTGTGGACAACAAATCTGTCAGTAATGTTCTCTGCCCTCAGCTTCTGCTCTGAAGGGCAGAACTCAACTTCCCAGACACAAAAGTCTTCATAACCTCTAAAAGTAAGGCAATAGCAAGAAAAATATGTTTAGAAGGCCATAGCTTTAAGACAGTAAAGCAGCTTCCCAGCAGATATAAATGTTTCATGGAATCATATTCTCCCTCTTTCACAAAGAGTTATCAAGAAGAATTTGCTTTCTTTGTATTTCCAAGCTTCTATTTTGTCGTGGTCATGAAGGATTTGTCTAAGTGGAAAGCCTAAAGTCACTGCCTTCATCTCTGACAGAACTTGGGAGGGCCTAAAGCCTTGACTGAATTTCACATGGAGAAATTGTTAAGAACACAAATCACGACAAAGAGTTCAATGGGTCATCTAGAGAGTGACTTCACACTTTTGTGCAAAAGGAGAAAAAGACCATGTGATGTAACACTGGATGCGCCACGAGCAAGAAATAAAATCTAGCACAGCATGTACTGGCTTCACAAGACACTGAAGGTGCTCCAACCAAACTTCAGAGCATTTTCTTGGCTTGGTAAGTCTGAAGCCTGCGGAGAAACACTCAGCAATGATTTCACAGTCAATTACAAAAACTATTCCACTTTTGTGGAATTTAACCACTGTGACCAAGGCAAAGTTAATTGTAGCAACTTTCTGGAGTAAAAAGTCTTTCCAAATGATGCACATGGACTTCTCACACAAATTTTTCAGAGTTTTTCATTTTTACAGAAATTTTTGAGTTTTCGGGGGTGGGGGAAAGGTTAGTTTGATTCATTTTTTAGATCAGTGATCCTAAAATAAGAGGAATAATAAAAATAATTGGAATAATGATAATGAAAGGAATTGTCAGAGCATCCCTTCCTAGCACAGCAACAAGAAATGAGAAAGCCAAAATCCGGGCAGGTTTTCCATTACCTTCCTGAATGGAATGGCATCATTTTGTACAATGTAAGTAAAACAATGTATGAGGTATATACATCCCTTTCCTAACAGCACCTACAAAGTGGAAAAAGCTAATTTCCATTAAACAAGGGTTTCCTTGCCAAGAACGTCTCAAGAACCATCCCAGGCTCCCCTAATCTCACTGTCACTGAACAAGGAACCTTTACTATGGTTTTTGGGGCAGAGGCTATGCCACACTTACTGGAGAAAACTCAGAGCTGCTGCAAGACAGAGGGATGCTAGGGGTGGGCACCTGGAAGCTCTGCTCTCTGGAATACAGCTTTGCAGCCACTGCCATCTATTCAGCACTGCTTTGAGGAAAGATGAACCTAAGCTATAAAAGTTCTAACATGATGTCTTAAAAAAAAGAACCAAACCAAAGTTTTACTCTTAAGAGATCTTGAGAGTAAAAAGCCTTTCTGCCAAAGTTTGGTGTCAGTTCTCAAAGTTCAAGGGTTTGAATGAATGATTTCAAAATCCCACGTAAACCTACATTGAACCGAGAGATTTTTCTGTAAGTTGTTCCAAAATCTGAAGTCATTGAAAGTCTGCATGGTAATGATAAAAAAAAAAAATTAAGAAACATACTTTAAACTAATTTACTTCCTTTGTCTTAATCACTGCCTATTCTCTTTAGTAAAATGACTTCATAGCGAGTTTAAAAAAACCTCACAGGTTACAGGCTGCCTTCTCTGGAGAGCGAAAAGAGTAAGAGAAATGCCCCATGCCACGGAACAGTCAGGCAGCCTGACTACAGCAGGTCTCTGTCTCACTAGGATTAAATCATAATGTGATCAGGTCTGCTGAATTTCCTACACTTCCCTTCACATGACCTAACATGATGTCTTAAAATCTAATTTCATTCCAGAAGTAAACGAAGTACACCAATGTGTGCTAATTTTGTGTTTTCTTACTGTGTCTAAGAAGGAAAAGAAGTACACATTTTTTAAATGGTAGAAAGAAAGTGAGCCATGCCAAGGGCTAGGGAGGGACTAAGGGTTCCTCGGGCCCCCACTTTTTGTCCTCACCATGAGAGGGCCCAGCCTGGTTGCTCAGCTCTTGGTCCTACACACTAATCCCAGCTCTTTCTATCACAAGGGAGTTCTGAAGCTCAGGGCTGTGGCTCTGACTGTGGTTTGAGGCTTCCCAGCTGCTCACACAAAGGCCACAGTCAGGGCAGCTTTAATGGCAGAGATGCAACTGAGAGTATTCTCAATCTGTCAGACATCAAGCTCCTGGTGACCACTGAGGATGACCGCTCTGTCACTTAACTTTAGAGTCTGTCCTTCCAAGTTTATTCATTATTGACAGAAATAAAGGGAAACCTCAAGCACAAACAAAAGCTTTTGCAGGAAAGTATTAACCAATGTTAGTTAAATCTTGTTTTCAGTGTACAGTTCATCCAGAGGCAATCTGGTCATAATACATGACAAGTCAGAAAAAAGGAAGAACAGAACAAAGTTCTCCAGTTGCATTGCCCACAGTGGTCACACTGAATTGTTCACCTGAAGTAAAATCTGGGATGCGACTTCACATTTGAGACTTTGGCTTCTGACACAGGATATTAAACCAGGTGCTTGTAAACTCAGTACCAGAATACAAGGCAGGGAAAATTATTTCTGAAAAGGTTCTTTAGTGTAAACAGCAAACATTTGCTGTACGGGCATCACTGAAAAGGCATGACAAGCATTATGTCCAAGGCAGGTCTTTGAAGGAGAGCAGCAAGCCAGCTCTTTCACAAAGGTGTAGAAGTCTCTGACTAAAGTTTTTTCCAGATCTCCCCGGAAGCCCCTCTTTCACCCTGAACGGAACTGAACAGGAAGTTTTACTGGGATCAAAGGAAAATTCAACTGAAATTGAGTTGCAATTAGATTTTAAATAGAAGCCATACCTTCAGTTTAGATCCTTATCTCTCAGGAGTGACTCAATCAGAACAACTGCTCACACTTCTGTGGTGGTGTGAAGTGTGAATCTTGTACATCCTATCAGTACAATTATGACCAAGGCTTGACCATTAAAGTAACTGAAACAACAACATTTCACAAAGAAAATAAACATCCATTTAAAAAATAAGTCAGCTTGTTTTCCAGAGGAAAAAAAAAATTGTGAAAACACTTCACGAGGAACAGTAAGGTTAATTACAACTACCATAAAGGTAGTGGTAACTGCCAAAGGCTTGAGTGTAGTCCACAGAGCCCTTAGCAGCTCACGCCTGACTGCCAAATGTACAGCAGCAAGAAAATGGAAGAGATCGTAAAAGCAATTCCACCACAACTTCTAGAAGCAAAGCCCTGAAAGCTATTTTCTTTGTAAGAAATTAGGGGGAAAAATGCAAGCTGGCTGCCGCAGAAGCAAGAAAACATAACACAGTATTATCTGTACTCATTTTTATAGTTCATCCGGTTGTGGCAGCAAGTTAATATTGTTTTCCAAGAGTCATTCACAGTTATAATATCTCTTGGGAGGAGAACAGCTCTGTATATGCCTATAATATACTAGCTACTACTTCAGCCGAGAACACAAAGATCTGGTTGAAATTAGCATATTTTTCTTTGTGGCCACAGAGGCCTCTAAACATAGAAATATTTGAATATCTCCAAACTCTGTTGCTGAGTGTTGAAAAGTATGCTTGATTTTTCTCAAAATACTGATGAACTACATTAGCAGTATTTAAAATATGCATCAGAATCAAGGAGTTTGAGATTTGGTAATTTTTAAGTTGATTTTAATGTGTCTACAGACATCCCAAAGCACATTACAGAGATGTTATCACTTGATACTGAACAGTGTTTAACATGTACTTCAGCCTGTCCTTCTTATCTGCCAAAACATTTTCTGCATCACCAGATACTTCATGGTGTTGTCTTTGAGTCCACGGATCCTGCACTGCACAGGATTGATATCACTGTACCTTGATTGACTCAAAATTCTGCTTCAACTACTAAGTTACTCCAGTACATTAGGGAAGGAGTGGAAAGTGTAAGCTTGAAAATAATATTTAAAATTGGTGTACTGGAAAGGAACTGAGTCTGTGAAGAAGTACTTTTAATACAGTTATAAACATTTTTGTCTTGTTTCTAATAAAGTGTCTTCACTGAAGAGGGAGTCACGAAAAAGAATCAAAAAAAGAATCAACTAACTTACAAACACAATATGACAAAGCAGAAAACAGGCATCTTCCTTTCAAGGTAGGTGTTAGTCCTGAAGAATCTCAAGAATTTTTTTTATCCAAACTACACACTAACCTGTCTGATTCAATCTTCTCTATTGACTAATATTTGTCAAAAGATAGCAGAAGAAATCTTTCTGTAAGAAGTTTTTGTTTCTTTTATAAGTAAAGGTTCAAGAGTATTTTTGCTCTTTCATGAAATACAATCTGCAAGTTTTTAATTAGAAAATACTAGACAGTTCTCTCTTCCAATACAAATTTTTTCAATATTCCACTTTTTTTTCTTTTCTTTAAGATCCATCTATTTCGTTAACACACAGCTGTGGAAATAGTCCTTCTGCAAATATATTCTGGATGGATTTCAGAACCTGAAAAATGTCTGGCCGAGTTTCAAATTACAGGTAGTCTCATGAGCATATGTTTGGGTGTGTAAACCAGTGCACTGAAAAGTTACAACTGATTGATGAGCTTTAAATAAGGGCTGAGACCTGACTTAAGTGCCCTAAAACTCCATCCCATTCCATAGAAACCAGGATATGGACAAGTAGAAACCAGAAAAGAGGAGACACGCAACCTTCTGTTTTCCACCTGGGAAGCTGAGACCAGCGTAACTCCAGGTCCCACAGAGACTGCCAGGACAGTAGATACAGCCAAACATATACCCAAGAGAAAGAAAGTCATGAAAATTTTATTTTCAGTCTAAAGCAATATTCTTGCATGCCTTTTGGTTTGTATACTTGATGTTGGAATCCTCTCATTTAACCTTTTACACCACAGCTGCCTTCTCAAGGCACACCAGGAAGTGATGGTTACCAGCACCATCTATTCTGTCAGTACTGTCACAACAAGGACTGGAACCAGTGCCAGAAGTCCCTCTTCATTATAAAACACATTGAAACTAATTTAGTTTATCTGATGCACGTCACTGTACAATAGAGAGGCTTCATGAGGCTGTAATTGAGCAAATGATCTACAGATGAAGAGAACAATCATGCTACCAATCCGCGTATGAAATGTATTTTTGGGTATAATTAATGAATTTGTTGTTCTACATTTCTTCGATCAGCACTTTCTTATAATTCATTTTCTGTTTCAATATAATATACATAATATATACACATAAAATTCATTTTCTGTTTCAAAGACTAAGTTACTCATGGGCCCCTCTACTTAGGGGTAGTTCCAGGTTATTAACTGTTATGATGTGGCCATCAGGTTTACGTTCCCAGTTGAGGAGTTACAGCTACCACATGTACACTTCACTTAGTGTGACACCACACGAGTCATATCCTCATGCAGTTTGAACATTGCCTGCTTGCACTTGTATTAGAAAAACAGTACAGTGAAAGCCTTAGAAAAGCAGGTATAAAATACTGGTTGAAGATAATCTCAAGAGATTCAGGCTGGGACGTTTTGAGGTTGCCCTTCCTTCCTTCTACGTGTAATGTGCTCACTTTTCCTCCACCTTATTTCTTGTAAAGACACCTTGCTTTTTCCTGATTTGAACTGGTGTTTTGGGGCAGATGATTGCTGCTCTATTACCTCTTTGTAGCCTCAGAGGCTTTGCAGATTGATCTTATACCTTCATTCATTTAGCATTTTCAATTGTAAAAGGTATTCCTGAAATACAATATGTTATTGAGAGAAAGGAACAAAAGGGCTGAAAGTTTGCAGTGCTCACTGATGTCTTCACTGTCTGCTTGCAGAGATGCAAAATTACACAGAAGTGCCCCACAGAGCCCAGAAGGCAAGAAAAAAATTCAAATTGTGAGACACCCTTGGACAGGAAAAAACAAAGATAAACAAGAGAAAAGGAGAAACTTCTGGAATGATGGGAGCTAACGTGGCCCAGTGCCTTTTGTTCTTAACTCCTAGAGACAGAGGGTTGCAGGTGAAGAAGTTAGATGAATAATTCAGGCACAGCAAATATCCCAAACAAATAATATCCAATATTTTGCCAGAAGTTTGTTCTACTGCAGATGTCTATTAAATTCCCTATCAAAATCCCCTACTAAAACTGGAATGCAAAGATTTGTTCATTCCAAAATACCATTTAAAAAGAAAAATATTCAAACACCATAGTTAATCTACACTTGGGAATGAACCTACCTTGAATTGCTTCAATGACTTAAATAACTGCCTTTTGCAATTTTTATGACTTTGATCTCCAAAAAGTCTGGTTTATGTTCAACGGGGTGGAGTAGAAGGCAAATCTGTGATATATCGCATCATGTGTGTATGAGGGTAAACACAATCTGACTCAGAAAAATGAACTGGTAGGAACTAAATCATAGTCAGTTAAAAAAGTCTTTTTATGTCTCCTAAGCAGTCTGTTTATTTAGAATAATTTTTCATCCAAAGACACAACATGGTTTCTAAGGATGTTTACAGCTGAGGGCAACTGAGAAAACACAGTGAATCTCTTTGCTATGTGTCAGTATTTCTGGACAGTGAGGGGAGACTGCTATATTGTCGTGGGAAACATATAAAAGTGCACAGAAGGGGGCATGTAACACCACTTGAAAAATCCTCATCAGCCTCATCTTCTCTAGTCTGCCCACATGGCTGCTACGCAAGTCAAAGTTACAGTAGCACCCCAAATATAGGGAGCCTCCAAAAGGCTGCTCCCCATCTATGCCTCAGCCCCCTACAGCAGGAAGACAGCAAAGTCACTGACTTTTAGGTAATTAGCCACATTAGATGTGTAACCATATGAAATTCAAAGGGGGCAGGACTAATTGTAACATCCTCCATCGCTAGGGACTACCTTCTCAAATTTCTTCTGTGCATTCTGAATGCTAACATTTTGGGCTTGGTGACCAAACTCCTGATCATCAGCTGTCAAAAAAACTTTTAGCCTATCTTAAGAGAGATCACTTTTCCCGCGTTTGGCTTGATGTTTGATCCAGAAGACACTCAGCAATACAACTTTGACCAAGTGAACAAGCTTCATGCTATGGGATACAGGGCTCTACAGAGTTATTTTGGAGGATTCCTGTAGATATGCATACACACAGCTCAGTGAAGCTCACACAGCCTTGAAGACTGGACAAATTCTTTGTACATCCAGCACCACCCTGACCATTCACATTCTCAAATGCCCATACACAAATGCATGTAGTATGGGGAACAAGCAAAAGCAACTAGAGACATGCACGCACCTGCACGCGTATGATATAATTGGCATCACAGAGTGATGCCACGATGATTTTTTGCTTTCTCATATACCCCTCTCATATACCCTTCCACATACCCTTTTACACAGCTTTGCATGTATCCTTAGTGCTTTTAGCCCACATACTTGTAATTCCCCAAGTCTGATAACTAGCTTAGACCCAAAGTTCCTTTAAGCCGGGAGACTAAACATCGNTACCGAGGTAAAACCCTTTTTCCCCTCTAATTGTGTTTGGCTTTTAATTCTAAGCCCAGGGAAAGGCATCAAGAGATATGGTGGGATGACTCATGTGACTGGAATGTTGGAATGGAAGGGTTTAGGCTTCTCAGGAAAGACAGACTAGGGAGACCTGGAGAGGGTATAGCCCTCTATGTCAGTGACAAGCTGGAGAGTATGGAATTGCCTGGGGAAGGATGAGGACTCAGCCACACCACCCAAGTCAGAAAAGGCAAATGAAGGGAGAGAGGGAGAATGAGGACCCTGAGTCCACTGTAGGAGAGGATCAGGTTCAAGACCATCTAAGGAACCTGAATGTGCACAAGTCCATGCGACCTGATGAGATTCATCTACAGGTCCTGAAGGAACTGGCAGACAAAGTTGCTAAGCCACTGTCCATCATTTCTGAAAAATTGTGAAGGTGAAGTTCCTGACAGTTGGAAAAGGAGAAATATAACCTCTATTTTCAGAAAGGGGAAAGCATAAGACCAGGGTAACGACAGACCAGTCAGTCTCACCTTTGTGCAAGATCATGGAGCAGATTCTTCTGGAAACTATGCTCAGGCACGTGGAAAACAAAGAGGTGATTGGTAACAGCCAATATGACTTTACAAAGGGAAAATCATGCTCTGGTGAGACCCCACCTGGAGCACTCTGTACAGTTCTGGTGCCCCCAACATAAGAGGGACACAGAACTGTTGGAGCAAGTCCAGAGGAGGGCCACAAAGTTGATGAGGACTGGACCACCTGCACTGTGAGGACAAGGTGAGAAAGTTGGGGCTGTTCAGCCTGGAGAAGATTGAGTGGAGACCTCAGAGTAACATTCCAGTGTCTGAAGGGAGCCTAAAGGGGAGAGGGACTCTTTCTCAGGAACTGTAGTGATGGGACAAGAGGTACAAAGGGACAGAGGGGAAATTTAAGTTAGCTATTAGGAAGAAATGTTTTACTGTGAGGGTGGTAAGACGCTGGAACAGGCTGCCCAGGGAGCTTGTGGGTGCCCCAATCCTGTCAGTGCTCAAAACCAGGTTGGATAAGGCCTTGAGCAATCTGGTCTAGTAGGAGATGTCCCTGCCCACGGCACGGGAGTTTGGGACTAGATAATATCTAAGGTCCCTTCCAACCCCTTGAGATTCTATGATTCTCTGAAAAGTGACCATAACTTTAATAAAGTGCATATGGCTACCAATACAAGTGGACATATTCAGATTCAGATACCTTTAAATGTCTTCATGAGGTCCAGGCCAGAATCACACCCTGAAAGTACACTTCTCGTAAGATCCTGAAGTACTGTGTATATATTATTCAACTCAAAAAGAGGGCAGGAGAAGTATTGAGGAAGTACTTATTTACAGACTAGTGACAGCAAGAAAAACGCACTCTGGTGTACACTTACTGGTGATGAAAGCCCTTGATTACATCAGTGAAGCCATTAAGAATTACTGTACCTTACCTTACCTAAGATGTTCTTCCTCATTACCTCTCAAATAGGAATTAGCTTGATCTAAATGAAGATTAGGATTGAATTAAACTAAATTAAGAGATCTAGTAAAGGTTAAACTTTTTTTAATAAGATCCTGCATTAATTCTATGTTAATTGTCTGCGGCTGAGTCCTCTGCTCATTTTGTTTCAGTGAAAGAGAATGGATTGAGCAGAACCCTGTGAGGACAGATGCAGCAGCATCAGCTCTCCCAAGCTGTTTAGGCTGAGGCCATGGATCCTCTAAGGCCGTCTCAGGAGTTAGTGGTGCAGCTATGCTGCATTATGTCTACCAGGGCAACAGTAAAATGTCTGGGTTAGGCTTTGGGGTTTTGAGATGGTATTTGTTGTGGGATTTCGGGTTATTTTTCCTAAATCTGCATAAATCCTCAAAAATCTTTAAATAGGGTTAAGTGGGAAATCAAGCAGTTAGTAGAGATAAGATTTATCTTACTTGAATAATCCTGATTTAGGTTAGCAAAAAAAATCTGCCGGTGAATTTCTTTTCCCTGAGCATCTGCCACAACAGACTTAGAGGTTCTTATGCCTTGCTAACCAAACTAATTCCAGGCAGAGTTATATTTATTAAATTTTTGCCTTGCTCTTTTTTTTTTTTTAGTTAGTTCTGGGGTTGGAGGAATATTTTTTTAAGCTGTATATTTACATCCTAAATACCAGAAGGAGGAGCACTCATTTGTATTAGGTCATGAGGTCTGAGCAGTACCAGCCAGCCAAAGACGTAATTTCCCACCCAGAGCCCCATGCAAAGCACAGCAAACAAGCCACACGTACCTTTCGGGCTACATTTCGTGACATTCTGGGTAAATACTGCTACATCTTATAAAAAAATAAAAACTCCTAATCAGAAATGCTGTTTTATCAAAATTCCTTTCTCCTCAGCCTACGACTACATACTTGAGTCACGTGTTGACCAATATCTTTAGATAATTGCTTCATGCTATTATAAGGCCTGATCCTTTATGAAAACTGCTGTTAATTATATAGGAAGCCAATACAATCAAAACAGTTCAACTGGAATTTCACCAGAATTTCACAGAAGGGAATCAGGCTGTTTACTGTTAATGAGGCAATATATACGAAAATAACAAAACCTGAGAGATCAACTCCCATATTTTTTAAATGTTTTTCTGAAGTGTAGTTTTGGTTTATTAATTTATTTATTCCTTACATACCAGATACTGTTATGTGTCTGAATGTAATGGATATAGACTTGAATAAACTGGGTCGAGCTGAGTACTGTGGGCTTCTTTCCTTTACTCACCTCCTTCAGCAATTCTGTCAGTCTCAAGAGTTATTGTGAACCAAGCCAAGAACAAATTAAAAAACAAAACAAAACAAAACAAATCCCCAAAAACAACACACACCAAAACATAAATAAGGAAGGAAAGAAAAGCCTCTATAGTCGGCTTTGAGGTATAACCTCTGCTCCATCTAGTGCTAGCTGCAACGAGGAGTATTAACACCATGACAAGAATTACTCCCAATCACAGTAATTCTATTTACTATATAACATGTGGATGGGCAGCACAGCCTTTCAAAATGTCTCCTTGAGCAAAGATGAAAACTTACTGTTTTCTAACGTGATAATGAATAGCATTTTCCCCTACTTCATTAAAAGTTATCTTTAGCAGAAATAAAATTATGACTTACATAACTGAATAAAACAAATGAAGTTCTGTTTGTTTAAACTAATTTCCCTAGATCTCCTGATGGAAAGCAAGAACCGTTTCTGAAAGCAACTGAAACAGGGGTTAACGTTAACAGGTTTGTGCTGCAATATCAAATTGCAACAGGAACTCAAAGAATGGGTTTTCTAATTCAATGAAATATAGCTTGATGAATTGTTGATTTCCTCAGAAACAAATGAATGTGCAGCTTCTCTCTGGGAGAAGAATTGTGGACTTAGACCTTGATTCCAGTATAAGAATAATGTTTCTACATTTCCATCTCAGGAGAGACCCAGAATGTTGAGATTAAGGCTGGGTTTTTTTCCTGAGGTAATATATTTAAAATCTAAAAAATATTAAAAGCCATAAACTTTAACCATAATCCATATCCTTCAGAACTGATTCTTTGGTGGGTTTTTTCCAGGAAAATGACATTTTTTAATAATACAAGACACTTCCAGCTTTGAGTCACTGTAGTCACCCACTGTTTCTAGCTCCTCTTTGGCATTTATATTACTTTGGAATTTCTAATTATCTGTCATTGAGATTATTACTCATGAAGGATGTGAGAGCAAAAGCAGCAACTCTGACTGCTCTGTTTCCCCGCACAACAGGCACTGGATGATCAGTAGCAATGCTCTACTCAGGTATGAGGTGCCTGGATTTGGGAGGATGCCCCTGCATTTCATGGGAACATTCAACCCTTCTAACTATCTGTGTTGAAGAAACAAACACCAACTGGCAAGATTAACACAAAGAAAAGGCAGGCAACAAGTATCTATAAATTCCTGGAATTTATCAAAGGAAACAATGGATGAGTCCATGGACAGGCTTCACTTTGTCTGGATTACATTTAATCATGTACAACTCCTCAGACACAAAATATAAATACCAAATGAAGGCTGATTGTCTGTGAATATTCATTAGTTTGATTTCATGTATCACAGTATCCAGGGTTCAGGTGAAAACGACCCTCTGCTTATGTTCTGGGTGGTTTCTAAAGTTCCAAAGGCTCATACATGAAGGTATTCCAATATCTCCCCATTTCTTTCAGTCATTAATGTAGGGGACATGAACGAGAGTAATGGAGTTCATCTGCAAAGCACAACAGAATACATGAGTACGGATGTAGTGTTTAAGTGGATGTGGTGTTTAACTAGAAAAACTGACCTCAGCTGTAGAAGTTTTGTCCTCAACGAGACTATAAACTCCAAGATTCAGAGCTCCTGATCCATTTCCTGAACTTGAGCTGAGTACCCTGTCAATTTCTCACGCTTTTTCCACAAACAGAAAATGCATGAAAAAATTTGAAGGTTTTTTCAACTTTTAAGTCTGAGGTCTGCAAAACATATCCGAAATGTTAACAGATATTACATTGTAGTTGTCAATAAAAATGGAAGGAGAGGACAAAAGTTAAATCTGTAATGAATACAGTATCAGCCACACTCTTTCAAACTATAAGGAATGGCAATTTGAAATGCTGAGTAAATACAGGGGTTGCTTTCCTCATAGTCTAGTCTCCCGCCTTCTGAAATGATTGCTTAAGGAAAAAAAATTGTATGTTGCCTTGGGCTCTGAGGAGTCAGCAATGAAATATCAGGCTTAAGAGCCAATAAAAGAACACAACCTAGTCCATAAAAATCTAGTGAGAATGTTTAATTGATTTAAAACTATAAAAAACCCTCTCAATTTAGTTTGCAACTCAAAACAGAAGCATTCCTGTAGCACATGAGGAAAACACACCAGCAACAGGACTTGATACCACTAGACGACAAGTGGCTTCAGTGCTTATTTTATGCAGTCAAACACCTTCAGCCACAATGTGGAGCAAAAAACAAGATTTTTTTTTTAATTAGTCAGTCAGCCTTTAAGAATAAAGAACACTTTTAAAATGTCCTCCTTTAAACTTTGTGAGATTTACTTAAATGTCTTGTAAATGAAAGCCACAATTTCAAGGTGCCAGTATGTTCTTCACAACTCTTTCATTCCTCTTCATTCATTTTTAGATAATGATAATAGCAACAAACAAAACGAGCTGGCAATGTTTCCAGCTGAAAGTCTGGAAACACAGAGGAATCTTCTCAAACTGCTTTAGAGAGGGGTCATAGTAAAAACAGGCACAAGAACCTCGTAAAAGCATGCCATGTCTTTTTCCACTGTGTTTAAGGACAGCACCAACCAGCACAGACCCACACAAAGTGCTTTAATTTGAGGGAAGCTCAGAGAAGGTTTGCACGTCTACAATGCCAGGAAAAGATCTCTCTGTTCTTAGATGATAGAAGTAATACATCAGAGTAAACCTAGCCACATTTATCTGATGATGGACCTTGCTAATTAGGATCACATTAAGCCACCAGTTGGCCAACACATCAGTTACAAGTCCGCTCGGTTTATTAACACCACATTTTAATACTAAATCAAGTGAACTTTCAGTGAGAGCCAAACATCTGTGTGCACACATCCCTTCTGAGGAACACTCTCCCTCTGTGCTGGCATCAATTTTCCTCTCTAACCTTTTAGGCAGATGCTTCCCCGAGCATTTGAGAGATGCAGGCCTCATCAGATCAGTCCCAACCTAACAAAGTACCCGGGGTTACGCGTGGTATCAACAGCCTCATCCAGCAGGACTGCATATGCTCACCTTCCCGTTTTAAAGAGAGCCTGAGGATGAGGAACAGCTCTCCAGGTGGCTGCAAACCTTGTGTCAAGGCCTGGCTCTCAGAAAGTAGCAAAGCAGCTCCTCAAAATTATTAATTTCTTAACAATATTTTATAAACACAATCCAATATGAGATTTTCTAAATACCAACTCCCTGCTTCATCTCTACCCAAGTGTTTTTTAAATCAAAAGCCTGGAAAACATTTCATAGTGGAACAGGAAAAACCAAAACAATGCATGAAATCAGAGTATCCAATTTCATTGTACCACTGACTAAATTCTCCTCTGACACATTTGCATAGATGAGTATGGTATGAGAAGCACACACAACTAAGAAGTCTTTAATCATACTGAAAGGCCTGCAGAAGGGAAGGGAACAGAGAAAATGAGAGTTGAGCAGTGCTAACTCCTGCTAGTGCATGTTCTGCCTGCCAGGAGGATCACTCACAGAACCAGCAGTGCATTTTCTGCTGATTACCAGACATAGAAAAGCCAAACAATTTTTTCTAGAGGTGAGGCCATTGCTAGTGACAACTGCTGTGATATGTACAAAGGAACTTCCTGTAAATTCTACATGAGGCCAAGAAGTCTTTTGTCTCTTGACAGTTTGAAGACAAACTTGAAGAAGTCAATTTGCCTCCAGATATCCCACTGAAACTGTGAGCTGTGGAGTAGCAGAATCAAAACTCCTCTAAAATTCAAGAGGTAAACTCAAAAGCTATTAAGGCATTTAAACACATTATTCATATTGAGTTTGGGGTCAAAGGAGGAGTCACTCTGTGTACCACTGAGCACCTGAATCACAGCTAACATCCAAGCTTGTAATATGTCTGTACAACATGTACACCAGAAGGGAATGCTGTCAGTGTGCGGGTACATTTCATCCGGCACTTAACAAAAGGCAGCAGCCTAAGTTTTTTTTCATTAAGGAATACAAGGAAATACCCATCATTCTGATTCACCATGGCCCAACACACTGCAGTCAACTGTTGCTTGGTTTTCATAACTGGATAATCTTTACTCCTTATTGTGAGAGGAAGGTTTTAATGAAAAAGTTTTCATTGTGTGTCGGGTCAGTGACTGGACTAATCTGTGGTATTGTCACAGCCTCACAAAACAGGGCATATGGAAACAGAACTTATCACAGCACGTCTGATGCCTTTTTTACCCAAAGCCACAAAATCCACACAAGTGAATTTCAGTTCATTGGATTCAGTCTAGAAATCCACAGGCAGACTAACTGCCCATTGATTCTACTTATGAAGAACTGCAGCTTTAGGTAGGACTGCTCCTCTTGCTTAGTCAGACAGATTTAAAAGAGTTTAATTACCTTAGATTAATCAAGCACTGGAATCTGACTGAAGGCTAATAAATCCTAATTAACAAAGATTATCTCCTAATATCTATTAAAGACTAACCTAAGTCATCTTTTGGCCAGAGAAGCTAATTTTTCAGTAAAACCAGTTTTAAATAATAAGATCAGGAATTATTTGTAGGCAACATTTTTTAAGACAATCTTCTTAAAAAGGTAACTCTTTCAGCTTCAATATCCACCAGGCACATGGTCTAACACTGTCTAAACAACACTTGAAGATTCCAAACAAATTCCCCAATTCAGAAATGTTAAACTTGCCACCAGCTTCAGTGAGACTAGATTTAACAAACATCTATGTATCTTTTTAAAACTGTAGTCAAAATATTTAAGAATTCAGAGCAGGTGAAAAACCTCAAGGTATATATTTTTAATATATCATATATATTTTACATATGCACATGTAATGTGAATATATATTACTGGAATATGAATTTTATATATGTATTTATATACATATATTCCAGTCACAGTATCAGTGTTAGATATTTAGCTTAGCACAAAAAACCCAATGTGCTTGTTCCCTTACATTTTCCGTGCTAACAATTAAACTGCAGAGCTTTCTTCCATCTAGAAAAGGATGAACCTTCCTCTCTTAAAAACAGAAACATCTGTTTTCTCAAGACATCTGCTAAAGAAGCGAGAGCAGGATGTAAACTGCTTAGTCAAATAGTTTAAAGATAATGAAGAAATAATTAATTACAAGGAAAAAAACTCCAAGATTAAGATCTGCTTGTAATTAGCTGTACTCAAAATGCCAAAACACTATGCTCAGAAAAATATAATTAATGAGGTCTTGAGAGCTCCTGATGATTCTCACTAAGGCAGTGATAAAAGGGTGCTGCAATCTGCTCCAAATGTTTACTGGGCAGGACCTGTGGAGCTGGGTTCCCTTCTTGCAGCCAGGCATATGCTGGAACAGTATGTTTTCATGCTGTGCCCAAGTCCCATTAGACTTGGCAGAGCCATAACCTATGGATTATGAGGCTTGCACGCAGCCAAAGACAGCTTTACCAGCACAGCTTGACTTGGTCCAAGCGCAACAGCATGAAAATATATTATGCTTTGGGGCACTTGTGGAGATTTCATTGATGAAGGATACATTGGATCTGCTCCTTCACAAGCCAGTAATTTATTATAAGGCTATGGAAGTCAAAGAAACATGCAATTTACATTTATTTAACAAAAAAAGGGAGAGTTTATGACCAGTTACTGTTCTTCCAGTGCTGGATGTTCTTAAACACAAATGGACCAAACCTGAAAAATAAGATAAACTCAAAATACAAACGTTTTTTTCTGAGAGATTAAATGGTAATCAAACTACTTCTATTCTTTCACTTTGTATTCCTGTCTGTGATGGACCCAAAAGTTTCTTTTAATCTACAGGTTTTAAAAATTGTCACTTCTTCCCACATTCTTTTTTTTTAACCTTAGAATTAAAAGCTTTTTGCTGTCTTATTAGCTTGTACCTTTCAGCAGGAGAACAAAAGAGAGATCCCTGCAGTACTGCTGCTAGGATTGGGAAACTACAGGATAGCCCAGTACTTTTGATGGTAGAGCCACTTCCAAGGCATCTCCATGGGCTGACAGCAGAAAAGGGAATTTCACAGCCCGGTCACACAATGGGAACAGCACGAGGCAGGACTGAACTGCCAAGTGCCCACTGTGAAACTGCCTGACTGGACACCAAAGGACACATCTCCAGCCTAGGGCCAGAGAACTCCTCCGAGAGGCAGAGCTACCCCCTCCCCAGCAGCACCAGCTTTTTGCGTGCACGCCACGGTATTGTAGGGAACAGAAAATGGCATGAGGGACCTTTTCCCCATTTCAGACAAGAAGCCTTGCCAAGACCAGTGCTCTACACAGCAGCTGGTCATCTGGGTGAGCAAAACGGAACTCCATCTCCTCTTCTCGGTGCTCTTCTTTTATTTTTTTTACCTACTGCAACATATTCTCCTACACCAAATGAGGGCAAGGAAGGCACTTTCTCCAGTTATCTGCCTTGGCAGCTGATTCAAAAGAAAGCAGACTGCAGGCAGCACTAGCTTCGTAGCCTGCCAGTTGCACCATTCAGATGCAGCCTATTTTGCTCCACGTTTAGAGGGGCACTGTCAGGTGAGGTCATAAAATTCCTCAGTTTCCCTTCGATGTTTCTTTTTCATTAACAATAGTCAGAAATTCTGGAAAGAAAATTTTTTTTTATTCCAATAGAAAAATGCTGATTTGTAGAAACAAACTTCTACAGGAACTGATACTGTCAAAAATCTTTCGATGAAACCCAGATCCAAAAGACTAGCCAGCCCACCCACAGGCAAGATCCCGAGAGGGCAGTCTTCTTGGCAGACATCCTGAGCTCAGTTTTGCAAAGAAAAATTAGTTGGAAACATTGAAATCTCCACAGTATGGATGTTCCAGTTCCCACACAGCTTCCATGTTAATTGGCTGGGTGAAAAAAAAATCAGAACTAAGTACCTAAGCTGTAGGCTCATCCTCTCAGGAAATCAAAACCAACAGTCAATAGCAGTCTTCATAATTTATCAGAACACATTGTGCCATCAGCTAAATTAAATGCAGGAGGAAATGCTCTACCACCACAATCACAAAGAAAGGAGTAGTAGAGAAGCACCGAGTCTCCAAGAGAAGGGAGGAAAAAAGCTCATATCCACTCTTAACAGAGAGGAGAGAAGCTGCATGTAGTTCATGTGGTTCTCCTTCCTTTGAGCTCAAGCCTTAAGTGGAAAAAATTTTACACCACCAGCTTACCCACCTCAACACACAAAATCAAAATTGTTAGAATTGTCACTTACTATTGGCATAAACCCCCGGCATTAATTATTCTCCCTGCAATTTTTATACAGGCATTCTGAACACAATTGTTGAAACAATCTCCCTTCAGCTAGCAGTGAAAACAAATATAACCTAGATGAAAAGATCAAAGATTATTACTATATACAAACAACAGCAGGCATAAAGCAGGCATAAGTCCCCCTTCTCTTTAAATTAAAAGCTGAAATATATACTTAAACTTTGTGAGAAAATTTAGAATTTTTTTTCACACTGAGTTACCCAGGATAGGGATGCTTCCAAACCCATAACGATTAAGCAAGTCCTCTTCCGCTATCTCATCAAACTCAATTAGAAAATGGAGTTATTTTATACTCTTTCCCCAAAAATCTGTTTCATGAAAGACCAAGACTGAGAACGCTGCTCTCTACATTTCACTTTCTGCACTGGCAGCTAACATACACATCACATCCATATGTACATACAACGTCCTGACGTACACATGTGCTTATCTTCCCCGTCAGCTGCAGAAGTGTTCGTCTTGGCTAAGCAAGCCCCCTCCAGAGATCTGAGCAGCGCTCTCCCGCCCTAAGGGATGAGATCCAAAACTAAGGCCATGCTGGTTTCAGGCAGAAAGTCATTAGGTACTCTGACTAGCCATGTTGAGTATATTAATTTCAACCACCCCGGGATTTCCAGCTGAAAGCCTTCAACAGGGATTCAGCCAAGAGGAAGGAGGGAAGGTTGTTCCTCCATAGGAAGCTGGCTAGACTAAAAAGCGAAGCGGGGCAGGATAAGTCAGGAAGGCAATTCTTTGAGAGGTAACACACAGGACCTGCTCATTTTTGATTCAAAAGTCAGTGACATTTTTGTTCTCATTGGACCGTTTCGTTTTCCTTCTGTTTATTCAAACTACCCCCCTACAATGACAAACCTTTGTTTGCCCAATCTTGAAAGTCAAGACCTGGCTGCAGATGGATTTTAGAATTTCCATCCCCCCTCAGTTTGGCCACAGACATTACAAAGCGTGCCTTCAAGATCCAGGTGAAACCTTAAGACCTACTCACACCTACATGAAATAAGAAAATAAATAGTTTTCTTAAATAGCAACAACAGCAGACAGATTAGTACAACACTCACATTTATACTTTTTTATGTGACCAGAACAAAGTATTCTCATAGTACAGATGTCACAGTATTCTGTTAGTTGAAGATAAGTTTGAACTTGACAGGTTCTAAGCATACACTGCTTTTTATGAGTTACCAAATTAAGAAACTCCAGCACTAAGGAAAAGAAGAGAAAGAAACCTCAGAAGTTTTCTTCTGAGATATTTAGTTATTGTAACAGTTTGATTTCTCTCTAATAATCTGGTGATCCAAAAAAGATGCATTCCATAACACATCAGATGGTTCAGGACTGCCTTACGTATCTCCAGTGCCTCTATATTTTCAAGTAGAAAACATGAGTGGAAGACAAAGTGGATATCAATCTTTTGTACTGCTTATTGAGCAAACACCAAAAGCACTTTCGTGATCATAATAACAGCTCAAGTGAGGGTTTTTTTGTTTGTGGTTTTTTGGGTTTTGGTTTTTGTTTATTTATTTGTGTTGTTGGTTGGTTGAGTAGGGTTTTTCAAGAAAAACAGTAACTCTTTCCTCTTTCTTAGACAGTCAGCTCTCAAAAGTAAAGCCTGGTACGTTTAGATCCCTCTGCACTTCCACACCCCTTAGTAAATATTTTTAATTGAGCAACTTGTTACGTGCTGACAGGTATAAGGCTCCAGAACAGGAACTTAATGAACTCATTACAAATCTGGAATAAAACTTTCTGATTATATGTGAATACAAAAGCAGAGAGAAAGAGTGAGGATGGCCAAGAAAAAGGCCTGACTAGCATCTGACTGAAGCTTCTTGGCTATAGCCAGTGTAATAAACAGCCATACTGCAAAATACACGACAGAACTTCTTGTTCCCCCGTGCCTCATGACACTCACCCTTGCCAGAATCACTTTACTCCTCCAGCCTCCAAAACCACTCTAAACCAACGTACTCCACATATTTGTAGCCCCTCTGGATAATACCCCTAAATTGCTGCCTCTGATTTGGCATCCAAAGGGCTGAATTTGTCTATATACACAAACCCAGAGCTATTTGTTTCAAATGCTGCTTGTGCTAAAGAAAGTAAGTTACACAAAGAAAAACCCATTATGTCAGCACTGTCACTTTCTGAAGCCATATGACAGTGTGTTGCCATCTTCTTCAAAGTAGGGAAATATTTTTTCCGCCATCAAGTGAGTGTTATTTGATGAAAGAAAAGCTTTACTAGCTCACAGATAGTGAAGCGTTTTTAGCAATGCCTCTCATCTACAGCCAAATGGAGGACAAGCAAAAGCAAATTGCTTCTTCAACTTAAAAAAAAAAATCATTTATTTTTATTTGCTCCACTTCTATTATCACCCCTGGTATTTTCCATTCTCACAAGTATGGGAACAGATATAATATTGTAACTTTCTAGCTTACCTGCCCTTATTCAAAAATCATTCCAGCAAAAAAGTATTATTTTCATCTACAATTAGTCCAAGAACCCCCTTAATTTTTAGGCTCTAACAAAAGAATACACTGGTCCCTCTGTACCACAACACTTTTCAAGTACTAACATCAGTGGCTTTGGTGAAATAGCTTGACAGTTCTAATACTGCTGCTTTTGATGAAAGTCGGGATGAGGTTTGCTACTAAACCCAAGACAGCAAGATTGAGAAAACATGACCTTTGAAACCATACCAAACTTTCCACCACTTCAAAGATGAATTATATTGATCCGGTGGAGTGGGAGTTTCCTGTTCCAAACCTGTACCATACAAGCTCAGTCAAGAATTCAAGGACATTGATCTTCAGTAACAGATCAGAGAAACATCATGACTTACAGGCTCCCAAGTCTGACTTCCATACTATATTTATGGAAATCATAATAAAGACTAAAAAAACTGATGAAGGAATGTGATATATTCTGGAATATTCAAAATAAAATCTAGAGCTTTTCAAGGACACATGAATATGCACGCAAGGATCACACAGTTGATATAATTTTTAATTTCCAGAAAGGGTTTTTTGTTTTGTTTGTTTCTTTATTTTTTTTAACAAACCTTACACCAAAGGCAATGGAACAAGAGAGAATGTACTCTTCCAGAGTGATTCTTGATTAAACACTAAGGATAAACAATAGGTGTACACGCTCAGATCTCATAACAAGTAAACTGTAGGACTTCCTTTTGGGAGAAATTGGAATTTTAATTGCTCAATATGGTGACAGTGAGCGGGAAAACAGTGAGGTTTGCACATTACAAACAAGCATATTAATAAAACAAACTTTTCTAGAACTAAAGCTGACTGAGAAGACTGACAGGAAAAACTCACAATCCTGAGTTGCATGGTATAGAAGTGCAAATTAATGCACGTACGTTTAATAACGGGCTCGAATTAAGCCATTCCTAACCACCAAGTAGAACCTGGAGTCCCTTTGGTTACTTCATCTAGTCCAAAAAGCACAGAAAAGTGTGGCCTTGTGAATCAGAGATATGAAATGTCTTTGCCTGTTGGAAGAGAGGCTATAAAAGGTAAGGACTCAATACGGAATACACACGGCTCTTCACTGGATCATGTCACAAGTCTGTAAAAATGGTGTAGAGAAATTCATAGGATACAAATACTCAATTCCTTCTCATTAAATGAGAACTTGGGAGGCATTTATGCAATTACCACATACCTGGTTCAAAGTAAAAAAAAGAAGAAAACACTTTTCAGACAACATAAACTGTGGAACTCACTGCCACAGGATGGTGAGAAAAGCCAAATGCATAAATAGACTCAAAGGGGAGACAAGAAATTCACAGAGAATTGGTCTGTTGGTAGTTGTGAAATACAAACAACCAGACAGGGTCTCTAGGTCATTAAATAGTCGCTAAGCAGAAGTTGGTTGAAGTCAGGTGGGTGGGGACAGAAATTATTATTTTGTCATTCCTTAATTGAACAGAAAAGCCAGTCGGGAACAGCACACTAGATGGGTGAAATCCTGGTGTGATGACAGCATCATCAGTCCCTGCATCACCAGTCCCAAGCTGAGAATCACCATCACTGCATTAGCAGAGCCAAGAGAGCTGTGCTCCCTTTCCACCACTGTCACAGGTAACGGGCGCCATCTTAATTTGTGTCACCATGTACAAGTCAGATGAAGTCCCCTATAAATTTCAACTTCCTTTCAAGTTTGCCAGTGGGCTGTAGGGACAAAATAGAAACAGTAGAAACACAGGTCTCACTTGCACACTATTCCCCTTTAGAGCTGATAGGTTGAGTCAATCTGAATTTTCCAGAATCCAGATACTGACCCTAGGCTATTAATGGTTATGTGGGGGTATTACATAAATGAGAATAGACGTAGCATGCAGGGAAGCAGAGGAACAATTTCTATGAAAGCAGGGCTGGCTCTCAGGACTCCCCCTTTTAATAGACTTATTTCAGGATAACACTACCAGATCAGCATTAAAGCTACTAGACACAAGAGAAAAATCCATTTATAATAGACTATAGAGATCCAGGAAGAGGCTGCAGTCACAGCACTTTGACTAGAATTGTTTAACATGCTGTGTCTTTAACTTTGGTACGCTTCGGACAGTTCTAAGTGATTGAACTTGGCCAATTATCTCCCCTTAGTCTTGGTTAAATAACATACAAGGGAAACCAAAGGACTTATATCATCAGTCAATCTCATTCAGGAATTCAGCTCTGTGTGTTTTTCTTAATACTCCATCATGACTAAAATAAAAATCTGAGGGTTATTCTCATCCAGCTTCTTTTTTTCTGCCCAGAGTTCAAAAAAAAACCAAAAAAAAAATCAAAAAAAGACCTGGAATAAAAGGTGTCAGCCAAGTGTACAAAGTTCATTCTGAAAAGCCTTTTATCAAAATATGCTTGGTCACTTGGTGCTATAAACACAATTGTGTAGAAACCAGTGCCACAGCATATCAATTGTTACTATTATTTTGACATAATCAAAACATCTACCATGTTCCATATCAACTGTTTTTCAACCAAATATGGCAATACGGCCAAGACTCACAGTCCAAAAGCATGAGCCACATGGAAGCAGGACAACATGTAAGGAAGCAAGGAAACCAGTCTGTCTCAGCCAGCATGAGGTAGGTGACTGCTTCTGTGACCAGACAGATTGTCTCAGACAGGACAGCACTTTCCATCTGCCACTAAGAGGCATTTCACCCTCATTTCACCTGTACTGCCATTTAAAATGGCATTTGGGAAACAATCTACCATACTGGAATTGCTATATAGCCTTTAATCAGTTTCTGCTGCAACAACTGATTTGCTCTTAACACAGCATCTCAGGACATTCTTCTCCATTACTGTTTACATTTTTTTTTAATGCTGGTGGTGCCCTACACTGTTGCTAATTGTTTACTTTTCCCCTCCTCCGCCACGGAATTTTGTTTGGCCAAGAGCATCTTATTTTTCATGGAAGTCCTGGTGGGAGGTAGGAATCGCAGAGCCACAGCAATTAATGATAAACAGACACTATTTACAGATTAGTCTGAGTATTCCACTGACAGAAGAAAACAGAACTCATTTTAAACTTCTGTAAAATCTGGCACTGTCTTTCCATTTCTTCCATGATTCCTCTGCTAGCATCTAGTGGGGAGAAGGTGTTTTGGTTTTGCTGGTTTGGGGTTGAGGTTTTTTTAAGTTTCTTTTCGTACACAAGAAATTTGAAATGCTGTGCCTTGTTTCTGTATTCCCTCACACTCATAAAATACTCTTTCTGCTGTAAAGATCTGAGAAATTTAAGGCCATTTCTGCCTATTATAGGATAGAAGAGCTTATACCTGTTTAACTTCAAAAGCACAGTGGAGATGAGAAAACTTCCTGCATACTCAGGTTTTTTTAACTTTTTCATTGAGAGACAAAAAAATCAACTCTTTTTTAAATTTACTGTACCGGCAACAGCAAGAAATCATCCCCACAAGATATAAATGAGAGAAAGCAAATAGGATCTGACTCTTCCCTACACCTGTGCAACACAACGAACAGATAAAAAGGGTATCAAATCAGAACAGCAGAATTTTACACGATTTTGAATGACACCCAGTGAAAGGCAAGGAGGGGCAAGGCCCACAGAAGAAATGTGGTTTGCCCGAGGTCACACATCAAGTCAATAGCAGAAGTGAGATGAGTTCCCTGTTCCTTACCCTACATAAACTGACAGACCACGCTGCCTTGTGGCTTCCCCCTTCCAGGATCTTGCTGAAGCTTTTTCCCTGCCCAAATGAAAAGGCAAAAAAAAAANAAAAAAAAAAAAAAAAAAAAAAAAAAAAAAAAAATCTGCTGTAAGAAACAGATGGAGGTGTTTTTGTGATCACTAACCCAGTACCTGGAGCTTTGTTTACACTGTAACTTTTCACTCTTCAATCAAAGGAAACAAAACAAGCACTTCTGTCCTTAGCAATACCTATTAACTTCCTGGGACATATGTTACACAGCACAGGAACTGAGAAATGCTTTTGATCATAACCTTGGGAGCTGCAAAGCAGAAAGTAGTGTAAAGTTTATGCTCCTGAGATTTGTTTCCTGACACAACAGCTACAAGAATTCAGCATGTACTCATTGGGAAAGTCATGAAGGATGAAAAGTGCATAAGCATATGATCCCTGTAACTTTTATTCCATGAATTTACAGTGTCTAGTTTTCACTTAGCAGACGGTACAACGTAAAGAGAAAACCCATTTTCTAAATATCCCACCGTGAAAAGGTATTATACTTACAATTCAAAGACTTCAGTTAATCTAGGATAAAAGAGCAAGTTAACAAGCATAACAGCCACTCTACAGGCTAGATACAAACCTTCCTAATTTGGTTATTTGTATTCTTAAACTACTTAAAGATACAGGCAGAAAGTTGTAAGAAGTGGCTGTTCTTGGTTCATTCATACCTCTCCTGTGCCATCTACTGCTTATAAGTTGTTACTGACAGTAATACTTTAAAAAATTCTGATTACCTGGATTCCCTGCTCATGGTAAGATGGACAAGAGAATATAAACTTTCAAATTCGAACTTTAGTGAGGTAAGGACTAAAACCGAAGAAAAATATACACATAAATATATGAAAAATAAATTTTAAAAAAAAGTTTACACCCCAGTGTGGAAATTCAGCACATGGTTGTGGAAACACAACGTTAAAAAAAACCCCAACACTGTCTCCTAGTAGTCAGTGCAATTGTAATGCAAGCAGCACACGAATTCCTGTCAAAGCATCCGGGTAGGGAAAAAGACTCGGAGTGAGTCAAGCCAAATAATCTTTCCATACATAATTCTTCATATCTGCCCACGTTCTGGTCTGGCCCTTGTATGGTATCTTGCCAGAAGAACCACTAATATCACAGGCTTCAACAGCTACTTCCTGCTTTTCTCAGCAGTTTCAGTCTTTTTCCTGCTATAGATTCCTCCTCTGTTCCAACCTGAAAGCACAGACCATACACCTGGACAGCGCTCCCCTCCGTCAGGGCAAACGTGGCTTTAGGCTTGGTGCTGCAGATATCGACTGCCGGTTTCGTGGTTGGAAGCACTGAATCCAAAAAATGGACCTACAGCTGTGTCCTGCATGCCAGACATCCTGGCAAATAGAGCTCCTCTTTCTGGAAGGTCCGGCATTGTTCAAGTACACCACAAAACCATTTGTCTGCAGGGCGATGAAAGAGGAGTAGAAGGTTCTTTCAAAGACTATAAAAGTGGGGAGGAAATACTTGGGAAGTTAACTGCCTCCTGACTGAAATCCAGAAACCGATTAATGGTCAAAAGCTGTTGGTGAATTCGAGAAGAGAAAAGGAAGAATTCACCAGCTGGGAACAGAAACGCAGATAACGTGCTGTCAAATCCTCAGTGTCCCTGTAAAAAGGGCACAATTTGAATTCTCACTTGAGGGGGAACTCTGTTTTACCCTGGATAGGCAAATTGCTGTTGAAGGACCCCATGCCTGTATTCTTCTCTGTGGTACCTAAACTCGAAGACAAAAATGGTGGATGCAGGTTCCAAACTACAGTCCCACAAAGGCACTGAATTTATGTACCAAATCAGGCAAACCAACAATTTTTTATTGGTTCAAACTCAACAGTTCCCTCTAATTCAAGTCTTAGTCCAAGAAAAAGTATTTGTTTTCCAACTAGAAGTCCAGGGGGAAGTTAAACCAACTTTTTAATGGAAAATTTTTGACTTTAAGGAATTTTACTATTTTTAAATAAGTAAACCTGTTTCATACCTATAACTTGATATATGCGCAGAAGTGTGCAATTTGAAAAGTTTTAAGGACAAATACGAACAATAAATCAGGAAAATAGGTGGCATACAGGATTAGATAAAAATTTCTGGCATACAGAACAACATAAAAGAACAGAGTATTTGCAAGAGAAGTAACAGAAAAGGAGTGAAATGTCAAAATAACCTATGCCTGATGGTGAGTGTTTTGATAACTAGCAATCATCAGAATTCCAAATTGCCCAGCTCTGTCAGACTGGGCTCAGAAACACAGAAGAGATCAAGAAAATGGGAAGTAATAGCAGAACTGCTATAAAAAACATTCACTACATGATCCATTTTATCCTGTACAGGGAAGAAGGTATTTCTTTCAAAGTAATATCCTACTGTAGCTTACAAGGGACTTCACACCACTGCCTTCCACTATTAAATAGTTAACCCAGCTTTGCTCTTCTTGGTTGTGAGGGTCTTAAGTGCAAGATCATCTCAACAATATAAGAAATTATATAAACCAGTCATAGCAGCAGCAGCCCATTTTCCAAAGAACTGGTGTCTCTCAAATGAGTTCCCAGTAAGCGACAAGCAAATCAGAAAATGATCCAAAGGTGGAACTGTTCCAAGAGAGCAAAATTCCCCAAGTTCAATTTGAACTATGGCTGTTCTCATCTTCACTAGCGAAAACACTTTTTCACAATGGAAATGTTAGATTTCCGTGGCAGAAGTAATATTTCTAACAAAATCTGATGTGACAGTACTTCTCTAATTTCCCAAAACGTAGAGGGTTTTGGTGGGGGGTGTGCTTTTCGGTATCCTTACCCAGCTCCAGACCCTTTCCTTCTGGCAACACCATACAGAAACATGACCATCTTCCTAAGAGAAAATGGGCTGTCTTGCTTGGGTCAATGACCACTAAAATTCCCAGTGATTGAGAACTGTCAGAGAACTCTGTTTTGAGAGGTGACATCGTGTTCCCTACACACTTCCCCCCCCGCATCTCCCAACCTGTCGGAGAGGTCTAAAAAAATGTAGGTGACCAGATTCAAGGAAGAGCCAGAGGGAACATGGCAGGATCTGTTCTGAATATACAGGGTACTGAACATATCCAGGCCTAAACAACATTAAATTTAAATGCATATTTTCCTATGCATTAGGCATGGAGAGAAATAGCATTGCAGACATCTGTACAGGGAACAAGGGTTCCATGAACAGTCTTGGCCACACTACTGTTTTTCATAAAACATTGCTTAACAAACCTCACAGCAGAAACAAGAAAACCACAATTAAAAACTAGCCAGCCTGAAAACTAGCCAGCCTAGAGTAACTTAAGTAAAAAGAGAACCCAAACCAAAATATATATTAAAAAAATATTTCTCCCTCAAAAAAAAAAAAAAAAAAAAGAAAAAGAAAAAAGAGAAACGAAGAAAACCATCAAAGTTCAGCGTTAGGAACAAATAGAATGGGCTGATGTGAAATCAGCAATGCCAATGAGCTCACCACATTATTTTTTAAGTGAAGCCTGGCAAATCAAGGAAAGACGAAGTTCAAATGTTTTAGCAGCTCTCTGAAACTCTACCGAAGGGATTAAAACGTGCATTCTGGAAAGCTTAAAAAAATGAAAAAAAAAAAAACCCGAAATATAAAACTGCAAACCTTTCTTGGCAATAAAAGGGAAGCTTGGCTTTATCACAAGTAAAACACTACCAAGCATCCCAGATGCACCTCACTGTAATTCCCAAAACATTCAAGTAGCCCATCCAGCCTAAGTGTTATCTGTTTAGCTTCAATCTATGGAGTTTTTTACATTAAAGGCAAAGGGGAATGCAGTGTAAAGAGATCATCTCCAGGGAGATATGTGCAAAGGAAATTTCTCAAAATATATGGATTCAATTAAATAAAAATGTCACTTACTGACATTTGTCAATTATCTAATAAAGGTCCAAGGCTGTCTCTCCTTTGTTTTCCTTAAATTACAACTCTCAAGCCAAAACCAGCAAGTAATATGATCCTGGTTTAAGTTTACCTTGATTCCACTTCTGAGATCATTTTGTTTTCCCCGAGTGAACAGTATTTCTCCTATAACCTAACTAAGATAGGATTAACCAAGTTGTTTTGGAAAAGACTGTATAATTTATTTACAATACAAAATTCCCACACAAGGAGTTTTTCTTGATGCAAACACTTCATTAAAGCAACCATTAACAGGATTGCTATCCACCCAAGTATGTCAGAAGGACTGGACTACTTAAATTACAATTAGGCCTTAAAATGGGGTTTGGCTTTTCATCTATAGACAACAAATCCTGGAAGTTGTAAAAAAAAAAGTTAACTTTCATCTGAGATCATTGACTTGTATCTCTAGTGCTGAACAAAAGTCCCAATTCATTTTAATTGACTGGTTGTGAGGTTCAGAATTTTGGGCAGAAATAGAAAAAGGCTGCATTGCCTCAGATTCTGGATGAGAATTCAAAAGCAGAAAAGATTAATCATTGCTCTGAGGATCTTACAGAAAAGGTTTAAGACAAATGACACCATGTTGGAAGGTGCATGAAGGAGTGCAAGAGAACTAGATCAGCACAGCCAACACTATCTGACAAAAGTTAAGATGATGAACTGTGAAGTATCCAACACACAGCAGAGTTATCACAGTTCTCTGATAGCAAAGAGCTGCCAGAGTTTCAGGTAAAGTGCTGACTTGAGCCTCTTCACCAATTCACTTCCCACGTTTTCCTTTCCTCCGCTCTTTAATTCCTCTATTCTTTCTACCTTTTTGTTAGGACCAGATGCACAAAGGAACAAAGAGACAGTTTCCAGTAATTTCCAGAGAAGTATTATATCTAAATATTTTCACAGATCTAGATCTTCAGATCAAAACGTGAGTCTTTCATTTGGGTGATGCCATAGCAATAACACTTCCTTGCCATTTGTAGTTGTTATACCAAGTTCTCCACCAAAAATTCTCAGTACAGCGAACTGCACCACCTTCCAAGAAGGTCGTTATAAATTAAGGTTTTCACCCAAACTAGCTAAATAAACAGCATTACTTTTATATGCAAGTACTCAGTCCTCAAGAGAAGAAAAGCCAGTTGGGTAAGAGCAACTCTCAGCATCATGGCTGTAGCAACAATAATAAAAGGCAGGAGGGAATCTTTTGCAAGACTGAATCATCTAATAATTCTCTGTCCAAGTATTTAAATATATTCTTTGTGCCAGTATTACAATACATACAGCCTTAAATGTCATATGTTCCATTTATGAGGTTATGGTCAATTTTCTTCTGCAAGAAAAATTGATGCATCTTACATGCCCATTTTGCAATCTTTCAATTGATCAAATTACATAAATTTGAAATGGCAATGATGATGGCAGTTTTCTCTCACCATGAGAGTAGGGGGAAACAGCTTACATGACCAATATTGGTAATAACTGATGGAGTGTATATACACACACACAGAGCGGTAGCTTTTGAATAGGCATGCTTATGTCCTTCCATTCCCCATAAAAAGGATTTCCTTCCTTGTTCTGGTTTTCTGAATTCCACCCTGCTGATTCAAACCAGGAGACGCTTTAACCTGTGCTTCCGCGGCAAGTTCCTATTTCCTCTCCCTTTTAAAAAGCGTATATATATGCATTTTCTTTTAATACCTCTAATACCTAAGCAGACACACAGATATAAAAGCCTGCTGAGGATATGGAGGTTGACATCTAGTTATTTGTAAAACATCAGCATAATACCACACATTAGCACTGTTGTTAAAAAACATTTCAGTGACAGAAGAGAGTGACATATTATGACAACATCTGGCATTTTCCTAAAAATAGTGGAGTTCCTTTTCTTATTCCCTAAGCAGACTTGATGAAATGTAGCACTTCCTGGAGTATCAGTAACACACACATTCATAACCATGGCATCTCCAGTTTCTTCAGTACTGAGTATTTTCAGACAAACGGCCACACTCTCATGTGGCTCACACAGGAAGCATCCGAACTGAAAAAATCAATGGGATTCGACTGGGTGCAAGGCAAAGCAGAATTAAGCCCAAAGGTTCTGACAGGGAAAAATCATGTCAGGCTTCCAAGCCTCACAGAAGCTTATTTTTCATGGCTTGCTCCCCTGCCCCTGTGGATGTCTATCGTATTCTTTGGCTGAAAGAAATCTGAAAATCTCGCGTCCTTTTTTGTTCCACTGAAACCACAAAAGTTTGGAGAATCTCACACAAACAGACACATGAGAGCCTTTGGTAAAGCTGCAGACAACAGTTCTAATTTTTTGTTACATTGGAAAAATAAGCTCCACTTGTTTTCCTAACTGCTCCTTCTTCTCTTATAAACTCAGCCACCCAAGGTCTTTAAAAATAGGAGAGAGGTTAATAGTTTAAAGCATGGGAATATATTTTTCCCATAGGGATGCTGGAGGGGAGCTCACAGACATTCACCTGATGACAGAATTTTTATCCCTGGGACAGAATGTCTGAAGTCACTACCTTCCAATATATTCCTCAGATTGCTTTTCTAGAGAGTTTTGTCAAGTTAACCTTGATGGTCGGTTAAGCTAATTACAACCTTCCCTAATGAATTCAGAAAGTGCTCTTCTGCATCACAATTATAAAAGCCTGCATCTTTCTTCGACAGGGATGTTTGCTCCCAGAAGCAGCACTGTTATTTGAATTGTCATTGTAACATGGCTAACATGATGATGTACCCAAGCAACGAGCACACAGAAAACCACAACTAAATTTATACGGAAAATCTACATGTATTTTGGCATAATAAGGTTAAAGGATTTAGGCTTTAAGCTCAGCAAGTGTTAATCCATTTACTTTCACTGTGGTACACAGCAGCAGTCTCTGATCCTCAGATTGCAGTAAATGACGAATGGTGCTTTTGCAAACAGTGTGCTTCACCTTCACATGCTACTCAGAAAAACCTCTTACTAATTCCAGTGGAAACAGAACTCGGCTTAGGGGAAGTGAGATCAAGCCATTCATTTTAATTTAATGAGCAGAAAACTCTTCACACAAGTAAACCTGTCCTATTCTGCTCAGTTTCTTGGTGTTCTTACTTCTTTTCTCCCTCCGCATATTTATTATCTTTTACCTTCGTTCAGTGAGATCAAAAAACAAAACAAGCTGGAGAAAACAGGCATCCTGTATGCAAAAAAACCAAGCCAGACTGTTTCATCTGTATAAAGCTCTGGACGTGCCTATCTTATACTGTGCACATTTCCCAGTCAGTACCAGGATTTCATACTGCAATGATCAGCAAATGTAGGGGTGAAGGGGAGTCACAAGCACAGCTTAAATCCTTGCCTCTCACTCCACATTCCCAGCCATCTTCCCACCTTCAGCCAGCTCCAAGTCAGTGTCCATCCAGGGTGGAGAATAACAACAATATACAGTACAATGTACATACAGTAACTTTCTAGACTAAAACCTTTGCAAGAAGACACCATTTCCTGGTTCCTCCTGCAACTCCATCCTCTTCCCGCTTTATATTCCTCAGAGACTGCGACCCTCAACTTCTCCAAAGAGTCTTCTAAAGTTTCCAAGAACTCTCATACCTTTTTGACATTTCTCTAGTCTTTTAGCCCTATTTTAACACACCGTTTTTCATCTACTTGAGCTTCTTTGCTATTCCCTGATGATCTCCTTTTGAATTCAGCCAAACAGCACCACACACAAGGGGAAGCACAGACCTGTGCAGCAGAGAGGAGATCTCACTTGCAAGATCAGTCAGTTATTTAGGTAGGAGATTCCTGACCTCTGCCATGCAGCTATGTGTTTGCCTTGAAATGAAGCTATTTGAGGTATAAATCTCATCAGATAAAGTGTGGTTCCTAAAAACTTACACTTCAAAGTTTAATAAATCAAAGGGGGGAAAAAAAGGGAGCGGCTCTGAGCATTTGACTGTACCTTCTATCAACATATAGCTCAGTTTTTCCATTTTTTCTGCCAACATGCTCACTATTCATTTTTTAACTCCATCCCACAAAACTGCACTAAAATATTTCTTTATTTATCAAAATTTTTATGTTCAAGAAAATACTGTTCACAAACTGACCCCATAACAGGCTTTAAATCACCTAGCTATTCTTTATCTGGCATTCCTTCCTTTCATCATCAAAGTACCTGAACATCTTCCAGCAATTCTCTACACAACATGGCAAGCACCTGCTACGTTAAATTCCCTCTCTTTGATCAAAACAATCCTTTTGGTTCCTAACACATTGCCTTGTTTGTCTTAGGGCTAGGACCTAGTATAAGAGATGGATCACCTGGAGAACTTCACAGGTCTTGGTCCTGCCCCTGGGAAATGGTTCTCCTTTTCTTATGTTAAAAGCATCTGCCCTTGTGCAATACAATTCCATTAAACTAAAGAAGTGGAGGTGAGAATCAGTTGTCAGCACAGCAAGGCTCAGATTTTGAAATTAAGGGCAGGACTTCCTCTTTCCTCACCCTCTTCCCAAGAGGGCCTCACCCATTTGTTCCAATGGTACACGAAACAGAAAATACTTGCGGTATTGTGGTCATCATTAATTAATTCTGCATTAAATCACAGATTAGGTCTATCACTATAACAACAGCAATTACCCTACATAGCAAAAAGTATTACAAAATTCCATACCACTCACTGGCCATAACTGTTAAATGGATTCCTCTTAGACTGTAATCTTATGCACAGTAAATGTGATCAATACCCTGAGATGAAAACGAAAGTGCAAGTTCGGATTTCATTTTCAAAGTGATGAGTGGAAGACTGGGACATAAACCTATAGCATTTGCCACTGAAACTTCATGGCAGATTTTAAGATATACACCCTCTAGTACGTGATAAGGATTAAATAGTCTGAAGTTCTTTCAAAAGTTCTGGAAGTTCAAACCAAACCCAAGTTTGCTCAACTCCTACAAACCTTCTTCTTTGTTAAAATCAGTTTCAGAGACCACACATTGGAAGGAAGAGTATTTATAGAACAGAGCTATCAAAGATGAAAGGACACAGCACTGGAAGAAACACTCTGCTCTCTGGGAGGTGCTGCTGGATCGCAGGTGGTCCCCAGGCTTGACACTAAACAGTTTGGGCTTTCCAAACCCAAAGGCCCACGAGGCAGGCAAGGACTTTGGCTCCTAACAGTCTTCTATGGAAGACTACCACCCCAGAGAACCTGGAGCTCTTGAACCTTCCCGAAGATATTTAAAA
>VZTD01004004.1:0-48449 GCA_013397725.1 Rhagologus leucostigma | reverse complement strand
GCCTGGCACCATTTCACATCCCTCCCTGAAACATTAGCCTGAAATAACAGCAAAGCATCTTCCCACATGCTTCCCTTTTAAGGCAAGGGCTGCTGAAGTATAGTCGGTCACTCCACATGACAGATTAACCAAACTAGATTTTTGTAGTGGGGCTTTGAGTATAATTATTACATGATGCACTGTGCATTGCCAATGTCAAGCTGGCTTCAATGCATATCTTTCTTTTCCACTGAAGGAAGGCAGCATCTCAGTTTACACAGTTCTTAATTTACCAATCTTATTAGTGGTATGTGTGTCTAATGGGGGCTTTGACAGTAAAACAGTCTTGTTAACAGATTATGATTTATTCCCTTATTCACCGTTTCCTTTAAGCTTTTTTATTTCAGAAAAAAATAGACATTTTAGAGTCAAGTTGTATTTTCCTAGGCTCTCCACCAACATTACTAGACTATACCTAGCCATCTTCAGTGACAACTGTAAATTATATAAGCAGTGGAAAAATCTGATGAGCCACACATAAAGCAAAATAATATTTGAGTGATGCAAGATAGACAAAATTTAAATAATAGCAAGAACAGGACAGACAAGAAAAAGCTAATATTCTCAGTGAGGATGAAAGCCTTTTTACAAGATGGCTTTAATACAGCCAGTTCCAATTCCAGCATCCCAGTTCCACACCTCATGCCATGTATATTAAGACTGTTTCTGTTCAGTTAGGATCTCAATTTTGTTACTTGTTCCAGAGATGCTTATGAACTTTTCAAGGCTTTTTGGTTTGGCTTGTTTTTCCTTTCTTTGCAACCCATTTTTCCTTTCCTTCCATCCTCTTCATCTCCAAGGTCTGTTTCTTCCATCGCTCCCAGAATATCTGCCAAATCTCACCTTTCATTTCCTTTTCATATTTTCCTTCTTTATTCCTGTCTGATTCTTTATTACTTACCCCTACTCACACACACCTTGAATCATCAGTCAAAATCTTCCCACCTCCAGTCTTCTCATTATCTTAAATTTAAAGCAGTGGGGTCACTGGATCATCTTTAAAGGCACATTTTTTTTAATTGTAGCTCAGCTCAGATTGTAGTTATAATTTTTAAGGGGGTTTTTTGGTTTGTTTTTTTTTTGTTGCATAAAGGAAATATTTTTAGGCCAAAGAGAGCTGCAGAAGTTCTACAGCAAAAACACCACCCTGGGCCCAATCCTTTCTAGCCTCAAGCGTGGGCAGCCTGCCTGCCTTGTGGAGAGCACACTCCAGTTCCCTGCCACTGCTGGAAAAAAGCAGGGCTGGTCTCACATATCACTGTGTCATCTATCCACAAGATACAATGGAGCGTTGAGATTCTTCCTCCTCCTTTTTTTTTTTTTCCTTTCTGTTCCAAAGGAAGTAACTGATTTCTAGAACATACTTTGGAGCTTTTAATTCCCTGGGACTTCACACGGGTGAGGCACACTGCCTGCTCAGTTACATGTTACACAGTTAGGATCTGGGACTTCGAGCTACTACATCTCAATTTTGAGCTGACTTTTTCCTGTGTAATGCTGGTAATTACATAGAAATTACCTGGAAATTAAAAGCCCAAAGATTCCCATCTTCCTTTTACCCCCACAAAGCAAATAGCTGTTTCAGCTCCCCACTAGTGCAGCATTTTTGGGCATTTTTCTTCCTTCAAAAGGCAGAGGATGGACCAGTGCTACCGGAGCTGGTGTTACTTGACAACAGTGGTAATAACTTAACAATATTTGAAATAACCCTTTAGAAATTAGTAGAAACTGGAAAAAAAAATCTATAATTGTTTTTATAATTAACTGGAAAAATATTGTTATATAAGCCTGTCAAAAATTTAATTATCCCTGGTTTTAAAACATAGTAATTTAAACCTCTAAATCTTTCAATCATCCTCATATTTTACAACCACATGGCTCAGACTAAATTGTCAACAACACATGCAAGAACCACCCTTCCACAGATACAAATAGAATATATGGAATATCACAGGATTTACCTTCTTATGCAAGTGTCAACTTAGAACAACAATTTTTCTTGGTGTAAAGGTTTGATTCCTGCACAGCAGAAAACTTCCAAAACAATAGATAATTTGAAGAAAAATGCTGCAAGCTGGACAGGCAGGCAGTTTCTACCATTCCTACACAACCCATTTAAGAAACACAAAAGAATCCCTGAAGTTAAAATACACCCCCCACCTCAGAAACAATTCTCTATTCCCTCTTATCACCAGCTGATTAGTCCTACTGCTCCACCAGGCTGGATAAAGGGATCTCACCTGTGTTGTCATCACCCAGGTGACTGCAGCTGAGCCCTGCCTCCTTCTTATCCTTCAACCCCTCCTCCTCAATGCAGCCTGCTAGATCCACAGAACAACCTCATCACTAAAGCTTGAAACCAAAGGGACTGAGTGTTTGAGCACCCCAAATAATATCACATTTTACAGGCCTTTTCCTTGACCCCCTCCCCCCCCCAAATTTTGGTATTTTGCCCAGCACCAGCACAGTGATGGCAAGAGTACAACAGCAAATGGTGACAGATGCACTGACTGGCTTTGAAACAGTTAACAGAGAACTTGAGAAGCTCTAGAAGGGTCTGATCTGAATTGCATTTTCCTGCATATAATTGCTTCTAAACAGAGGCAATATTAAACAACTGCTGTTCTGCTTGGCAAGCTCTCAGGATGCTTCCCAGGGCTGTAATACCATAATCTCCTCCTATCCTTGTTGCACACAAAGTTATATGGGAACACGACGAACAAGGCAGGCAAAGCTGCTCTGTTAATGTGAGGAGATTTAACTGCATATTTGTATTCAAATCGACATAAACACACACCTACTTATATACATACACACATATTTACTTCCTTAGTCCCAGAAAACACTCAAGAACTCTGGCCTCATCTACATCCTGTGTAGGAGCACAGCCCAGTAAGCAGACTAGAATATGAGATGCCCTCTAAGCCTCTCTCTGCACTCCCAGTCTCAAATTCCCAGCTGTTTGGATGCTAGAGGAGCTCGAGCTGGAGCACAAGCATGATGTTGTTCCTAAGACCAAGTGTAAACACAACCAGGTCTCTGTGGTGACTTGCCTTGGTGGCTTTTTTTTCAGTTCCAGGGCTGAATAAGAGGGGTAGGAACTGAGTAAGAACCTTCCTGCCCCAGTCAAAACCAAAACTGCATCAGCAATCACGGCCTGTTGTAAATGGCATTTGTGCATTTAAACAAAATGTATCAAAGTACAGAAGGTTGTGGAAAACAATAAAGCACTGGAAGCCATGACATGAAGATTACTCTTTTAAGAGGAACTACCCAAACAGCAAATATTTACCCAGTGAGGCCACAGCTACTTCTTTTGAAGTCAGCCTCATTAAATATACCAGGAAATTTTTCCACATAAGGAAAAACCACCATAAAGATTTATTTCAGCCTTGCCATCAAGGAAGCAAAATACTTGTGAGTGATACTGGTGGTTTGTCTCAGTGGAAGTCATAACTCCTGTTCTGCATTTCCCCCTCACTGGATCTTTACTATGTACCAAAAACTTTCTCTGAATCATGAAAACCTGCATTTACGTAATTCCTTAAATGTCTGAAAATCATGAAGACCCAGTAAAAGTTTTCACTCCACATTTTTTCAGGTTTTTGTTTTGTTTGGGTTTTTTCACTACAAAGTTTTCTTAAATGTTTTCTTCCTCAGTTTAACTTGCAAAGGTATTTCATACACTTCTTTTCTGTTTCCCTATAGTCAGAGAAGTCCCAACACTTTCTGGTTCTGGTACACGAGCTTGGAAAATCAGGTTAAAGCCTTTTCTAAGTAGTCTTTTCTGTTAGGAGTCCAACAGAAGCGTTCAGAGCACGTCCTTGTTCTAATGTTAAGGCAGAGGAATTATATGAAGAGGGATCTGAGTAAAGAAATTGGGTTGGGGGTAACATGTCCTTTGAGATAACATTTTCTTCAAAGTTATACTGTACTGGCTCAGATCTTCTCCCATGAACTAAAAGAGTTAACAAAGCAAAAAGCTTTCCCTGCACTCTCTATAGGCACTCTCATACAGTTTCCAAGTGTGAGGAAGATAAATTTTCTTTCCTTTATTTCTTAATGCAGTAAAAACCCTCAACACACCACAAGAGGCCCTGGAAGCATGGATAACATGCAAAATTCTTTGTTTTGGGAAACAGTTACTGATAAGCTTTATAATGTACCAAGCTCTTCAGAATTACTTATCCCAAGATACAATTGGTGTTTTTCAGATCCTTTTAATAAACTGCAACAGTCCAAATTAGTTGGTGTTAGTATAAACGTTACAGGATAAAAGACAACTGCAGCACAGACAGGCTTCAATACCTGGATGCCCCAACCATCAATTTGACAAGTAGATTATTTGACTGTAACATATAAGCAAGCAAAATAAAGTGTTTCAGTACTGGCATGTGATTTGAAAAACTGAAATAGAACTAAAACCACAAAAGTTTCTAAAAGAGCTAAAAAAGATGTGAACAATATCACCACTGGCAACATTCAGACTAGAGACACAAGTGAATGTATATTGAAATGAATGAAACTAAATTAGAACTCACGTGACTGTGTATCAAAGGGTTTAGGCATTACTGAATTCTTCAATGAAAACATCTGCTCCAGCTGTCAGAAAAATGAAAACTGACAATTAATACATAAGGTAGCATAAGGCCATGTATTGTTGATGTTAGCTTTGATCTAATTAAAACTCAAAAGCTGGGGGGGGACTGAGGGAGGTGCATGTAAATAAATTTGGGAAGATGTAAAAACAGTCTGGAGAAAGATTACTGAATTTATAGAAAGAATACCACACAAAGAGTACTTCATAAGTTAACTAATTGAAGCAGCAGTTGATAATAAAAATAAAAAATAATACGCTATCATATGATTAAAAATGGTATTATAACACAGAAAAGGGCCAGGTTCACAAGTTCTCAATTAACTTCATGTTGCAATGGAGCCTCAAAGCTGTTTCAATGAGTTTTGGGGAATGTTTTTATGATAAATAATAAGAATTCATCCATATTTACAAGAAATCCTACAGAATAAGAACCCTAAAGAAACATCTACAGCAAATGCGAGGTTATTCCTCATTGTCCCCAAAAACATTTGTGCTTCAAAAATGTTTTGCTCTCTGCCTCTATATGTGTCTTGCACTGGAACTTCAGTTTTATCTCTTAAATTACACTTCACCACTAAAACTGGGAACTCCTAACGCTTGTACACTGGACATGAACTCCAACAAGAAATGGCAAGAAAGGGCTCCTGTGCCTAATGGGGAGTACCATCCCTAAGACAGACAAACACTTAGAAAATTTTGCTTCCAAAGAACATTCCAAGATCACTTCCCATCTATCAAATTTCCAGTTACTCTCCCCCACCCACACACTGAGGATTGTGCTTTCCAAGTAGCTCTTTTCCTTCATAAAACCACTGTTCTTTTCCTTCATAAAACCACTGTGCCATCTGAAAATTTCTTTTATGTTTGGAATTAGGAGTGTACAACATCTATTTTCCAGATATCATACATGAAAACAACTGTTCCTAGGCAGCGACTGCGTACACAAAGTATCAGTGTGACATACTGTTAAAAGTTACACAAATAAAAGTCCTCAGTAGTGGAAAAGATGAAAAATCAAGCTTTAGTTTGAATTTGTTACACTCCCTTGAGAAAGTAGGCTGATTTTCATTAACATGCAAGCGGTTTATAAGTGTCCACTTTCCAAGATCAAGCACTTGAGAAGGGCAAAAAAAAGAGAAAAAAAATTAGGAAATTGCCTAAGGACCTGCCCATCTTAGGTCACAATGATTAATGAAATGGAAATGTTAATGCAGCTCAGAAGTGGCCATATCACATGGAAGTTCAGAAAATAACTATCAAGTTGTTTCCAAAAAACTGTTCCCATTAATAATCCCAAACCTCAGTTGGAACACAAGAGGCATAAGGAAAGCATGTTGACCCTGATGGTATTGATTAGACCAAGCTATTGAAAGTTTCACACACCAACCACAATCCATCCAGGAAAACCACCAAGAGCTGAATTCCAGTTAGGACAAAATAATTTTTAAATGGACGTGTAATTTTTGCAAGGGCTCTTGCCAACACCAGTGTAGATCAAATGAAATCACAAGTTTCTCAGCCCCTCATGCCATATGAGATTTCTTCAACATCTGTACGATCTTTTTTGCTTGACATTCTTTGTATCTCAAGATTCCTCAGGTCTTAATAGTACTAATTCTTGTTGCTTTGGTTTCTGCTGTACAGTACAGTTCCCTTTATTATAGAATGCTGTATCAAGAGCAGATAGAAATATTACACTGATAAAATATTTAATTATCCAAACATATTCAGTATATTTTCTGAGGAGATAGAAGGCTAAACCGAGATTGCAACAGTAATTATTTAAACGTCTGTGAGTGGAATATAGTACAAAATCTGCTGCTAAAGGCAAAATTGTCTCACAAACAGAAATAACATGGAATATGATAATCAGAGCTCAATTCCTCACTGACCCATACTGGAGATAAAATATTAATTGTTAACTGTCATCTTTTATTTTTCGAAGTCATTTGCAAAGCATGGAGCACCTCTTTGGGTACGTGGTTCAGGGCTGGAGGGAGAATAGGGGAAGAGGGCTACAAGATAGGGAAAGTCTGATCCAGATCCAGGATGCTTATACTCCAATATGTGTGTCACCAAGCATAATTGCTTTATTCTGAAGCAACTTAAGTAAATTAGTGTAAGATTGCCTGCAAGACAGTAAAGGGAAACCATGTTTACAGTCCGCGTTTTCTTTGGCAGTTGTAGAAGGTTAAAGAACTTTATGACTTCGTTCCAAATTTGCTATCAGAAGTTGGTTTTGTATGGCTACCTTGGAAGTGAACCTTAGGAGAAATTATTTTCCTCACAGAGATTGCATATAACCACACAACTTGCTACCTACCTAAATAAAAGTGTGTAATAACTTAATTAATCAGCCTTCATACGCTTATTGTGGGCTGCTTTCTGAATTCAACAGACAGCATACAAGCTATCCAGCTACAGGTCAGTGCAAGGAAATCAAATGGAACAGGGAGTGTATCTGAGAAGGATACCTATCCTGTTTACTCCTGGGCAACTCAGAAGGATGTTCCATGGAAAAATGTATTCAGACGATGTCATTAGTAAGTTACAGAGCACCTAAACATTAATATTGGGCGACTGTAGGAGACACATTACAGGATGATGGAATTCTTTTGCTTGGGGTTGTCATCTCCTTCATGTTTCTTGGATGCTTTTATGTCTGCCACGATTGTAACTGAGAATCAGAGCTTTTACATTCAAAATGCAAACCCAGCGGTCAGACACTACCACTGCTGTGTACTTGAATAAACTGTGTGCATTGAATATTAGGAAGAATTTTTTTTAAATGAAAACTGAGCTTAAAATGGATATTTTTAGTTTGAAATCTATATGTCTCCTCTTTGTGGCATGCCTGAAATGCACTGGATTAATTTAAATCACAATTCTAGCTATGTACAGTTGAAATCCAGAGAAATGAAAAAGAAACCTTACATGTGCACAAAGCTGACTGTTTAAATATTTAAATATTCAACAGCAAGTATAAATTAAGGGAAGATGCTCAGTACTGGGATTTAGAAAAGCATCTGCCCGGTGTGGGGGCTGATGAGAACTTCAGAGTCAAACCCTGGGCTGCAAAAGCAGCAGCTCCATCAAATGGCTACAAGGTTCTACGTGACAGGTACTTGTATAGGTACTTTACAAGTTTAGGTACTTTTCCTCTTATTTAGGAAAAATAAAAGAGCGCTGCATTCATCTTTTCCTTGCACAAGACAAGTATAGTAATATGCCTTGTTCATGTTCTGATCTCAGCTGAGTTCCCGATTAATTAATTTTTACTATCAGATTTCAGCAAGCACAGGGGGTGCTTGTGTAAGAAACAAGAAATGCATGAGAACCCTAGAAGTAACTTTGCAAGTAATGAATCAAACCAAGTTTATACATTTGTCATCGCACTGTGCAGCCACAGTGGTGGCATTGCCACAAGTCAGAGGAAAAATATAAAAGCAAGATTTGTGTGAAGAGATAATGTCTTTGATTAGACCGAACTACAGCTAATAAGGAAGGCTGACAAGCTTTCTTGTTCTGAGATTTTCTGCGATTATATCAGTTGAATTAACATGAGATACTACCTTTCCCTTCACATCTTCACATACATGGGGCACTTCATACCCTGCACTATCAGCTCCTCACTGTTCCAGTCAGAAATTCTGGGAACAGACATTACTGCTTTACCCCAGTAAAGAAACAGTAGGAGTATGTGAGGTTTTGTTGCCTCTGTTTCTGGATGGGCATGTTCATAAAAACTTCGGTTTTCCTTATCTTTTAAAGCATCTTCAAGAGAGACACAAGTCGAAAGAGCTGGCATCAGTTGAATGAATCACACATGAAGTACAGCAGATGTTAAATAAAGCAAGCACATTACTGTTTTAGCTGTATAACAGTCTGTAGCATTATTGGACCATGATGTGAACGAGCCAGCCCCCTTTGGAGTTGTTCTCTTATCATGCAACACATCAAAAGACACAACATCAGTGTAATTATTCTCATAATTAAAATTCGTGGAAAATACAGCCAATTACTGATTGATTTGAGACACAGCAGACTCCAGATGCACACAAAATTCTTCATTAGGAAGGGCACACATTTATTCTGTAACAATGTGGTTGAGGGCACACCTTGAGTGCTCAGTCCAGTTCTGAACCCCTTAGTTTAGGAAGGACGCTGAGGTGCTGGAGCATGTCCAGAGGACAGCAAAGCTGGGGAAGGGTCTGGAACACAAGACCTGTGAGGAGCAGCTGAGGGAGCTGGGGGTGTTCAGCCTGGAGAAGAGGAGGCTCAGAGGGCATCTCATCACTCTCTACAATCCCTGGAATGAGTTTCTAGACTGGTGGGGGTTGGTCTCTTCTCCAAAGTAACAAGCGAGAGGAAATGGTCTCAAGTTGCACCAGGAGAGGTTTAAATTGGGTGTTGGAAAAAATTTCTTCACTGAAAGGGTTGTCAAACACTGGAATTACGGCCCAGGGAGGAGGTGGACTCACCAGCCCTGAAGGTATTTAAAAGAAATGTTGATATGGCAATTAGGGACACAGTTTAGTGACAGAGTTGTGCTGGGCTAACTGTTGGACTCAGCAATCTTAAAGGTCTCTTCCAAAATAAATGATTCTGTGAGTTCAGAGAGGATATCAGACAGAGAGATCATTCTGATCTATCTGGTAATAAAAACTCATACTTTCTTCCACTCTACACACTAAACTGTAAGTGAATGAACTATAAAGAATGAGATCAAGTTACTCTAAAATAAAAAAGACCATCTTCATTAGGCAGTAAGCTTTTTTCCCAAGGCCTTGTCTTCAAGAATACTGAAGCTATAGTTCTAATTCAAACTTGTAAACATAAATCAAAGCAAATAGTTCCATGTTTTCTCCTCTTAGTCTGCAAATATCCCTTCTCTTCACCAGGATTTTATTCTGTGGTAGTAAAACCACAAGTAACCTTATGCTAGCAACCACAAGTTAAGAACAGCCTTTTCTGCTTGGTCTGGAGAATGAAGTAGGCAAATACGTGCATTTAGCAGTAGAATTATTTTGCACAAAGTACAGATACTTTAGAAGGCTTTTATTTGGTAGGGTACTATAACGTCCTTGGTAGGTCAAATTCTCCAAGACTGAAAATGTACCAAACTGATGATAAGGAAGTATTTAACGAGTGCAAAGGTCACTAATTTAAGAGGTTTTCTAATTTCAGAACACAAATTGGTCATTTCAGGTTCTTTCAGAAGATTAATGAGGCATCAAACAATCTCTAAAGGAAGTAAGAAAAATTACTGAACCTTTTAAGCCTTTATATTATTCACTTGGTTTTCATATACCGAAATTATGTTACATATTATTTGGCTACTCTCTTTTCATTTGTCAAATTACAATGTGTTTTTCTGTAACAGAATCTGACCTAGGCATATGACAGCACACTGTTATGAGTTTTACACAGATCTTGCGATTTATCCAGACCTGCTGAAAGTGAGCAATACATCAAATGACACTGGTACCATATGACTCAGGATCTCTGCTATTTTATCTCCTTCCTCCACCCAGAAACTGTAATATGTCACTAAGAAAGTATATGCTACCCAAAAATAAACAGAAATACACACTTAAGACAGTCAGTAAAACAGAATATTCTGGGTCAGCACTAGAAGCGAAACACAGCAACACAGTGTTCACATGCCTCTGTGTTCTGTCTCTGAATATGAGAATTATGGCTGTCATGTCAAACCTCTTCAGAGGTAACTCAAAGAAATCTCCAGCAAGTCCTTTAAAGACAGGCAAGATCAGAAGTCTCCAGCTCAGAGGACTGACATCTTCAGTAGTACCACACTGCCCTGCAGATCCAACACAAAAACCCCTTCACATTTAACATTTCTCTCAGGGGAATGAAAAAAAAAAATAGGGTCTTCTGTGCAATAGTTTCTCATTCTTCAACTGACGTTTCAAGTTCTTCAACTGAAGTTTCAAATTCTTCAAGTTTCCTGGGAATGCTGATGGTCAACTGGGAATTAAAAATTATTTTCCTAAGTAGAAGTATTGGGAGGCAGAATTCTCATGTCACACTGCACTGGTCAGTCTGTCAGGACAGCTGGTTTCATGAACATTGGCTCACTTTTTTTTTTCTTAAATACTGTGGCTCTCAAATCACTAACAGACGCCTAATTTTGAGTCTCTGCTTTCTTTTCCTAATTTGCTTTTTAACCCTGTACATGCATGTGGTGGATTCACACTGTTTTCCAGCTAAGGCAGGCCCTTGCCTTTGACAGATCTCCAGGCACCCTGTGTCTTGTGTTAATGAGCAGCAGGAGTTTCAGATCAAGCCATCAAAGGGACATTTATCTCAGAATATTATCCTGTAAGGTGCCTCTAAAGCAGCTTTCCCTCTGCGTTTCAACGAGATGATCTAAGCAACATATCTACAGTTCAGCTTGGGACAGGAGAAACATCGATATTTTGGACAAGCCTTTCAGATAAAACTTCACATGACTCCAGACAAGGGCTTTCCACTGATCAAGAGCTCTGCTCCATCACATCCCATTTCCACAATCCTATCTAGAAAGATTTAGAGGGCATCCATGGCTTGGCTATGACTTAATCCTTGAGTCTGACTCAAAAGCCAAGAATTTCTCTTCTCCGTTTCCATTTCCTGCCTAATTTTGGCAGGCCAGTGTGGAATCCCTGTAGGAAAAGGCCCACATCTATCATGGGCTTCCATCCTGACCACTTAAAACTTTCCTTTTCCTTCAGGGTTTCTACTGCCCTCCCTTCAGAGTAAATTCTGTTGAATAACTCTATGGTTCATGTAGGGAGTGTTGTCTGCTTTTTAAAAAACAAAAAGCAGTTCTAGGGAAAGAGTAATTTCATACAGCTATGATCAGAGACAGCTGGGAAGGCTTACAGAAAATTCTGGGGTTCACAAGCTGCGTGGGCTGGTTCTTAGTGGCACAACCACTCGACAGCTCACTGAACCATCTCAGAACAAAGATAAAACTTCCTCCACTTTATGTCTTTACTGTTATTTTAGCAATGGTGCAAAATTGCCATCCTTCTAACCCCAATTTTGCCCAGAGAACAGGCATAACAGCCTGGGATACTCCTTTTCCTTTATCCCACTTTTTTGTATAAACATGCAGGTGTGTTCTTAGCTAATGTAAAATTGTGGTATCTCAAATGTTTGGGATTTTTTCATGTTAGCCAGTTCCTAGCCCTATGTATAGTTCACCAAGACTCTCAGTTTAAGGCCAGAATTACACGTACCTCTGTTTCTAATAAAACTTATTTTGCTGGGAGTGTTTTAATGCTGGAAACTCGAAGGGCTTTAATAACTGTTAAATACTGGGTGTTTTGTAAGTGTATAGGGAGTTTCCTAAAGTTTTTGATCCTGGTTTCTGCAAGAGTAACTGAGACCAAACATATAATGAGGAGTACGAGGAGTCTTGGAACCACAGGACAAGCATCTCCCAGTTCAAGAAAATACTGTAAACAGCACAAATTTACTTCTTTATCATTTTTTCACTACTTCATTTGATTTTTCCATTCTTACAGCAAAGCCTGATGATGGACTCTCGATTCAAATAGCACTGGATGAGGCCATGAGCATAACAAATGTGGCTCAAATTACTGAAAATCATGTCAAGTTTCTTGTGTCCACTGAACAGGTCACCAGTGAAAAGGGCATAGCTAGACACAGAGAGGGAGAGAGTTACAGATACTATTATAAAATCATTAGCAAACTGTAATGAATATTTGTTCTATCCCTCACTCATCCCAGGAGACAAAGCCTCTGTGAGCTCACCTTTGAACTTCCCCAATTTAGACACCATTTTAAACAACATTTTAAGCATCAGCACGGAACTGAGGAGAAAACACACCAAAGTTCTCACAGAAGACCTTGCTCTGGTTGTATCAAAAGATTCCAGGCAAAGGACAAAAAATACTCCATCCATTTAACCTTGGAACAAATTCAAAGAGAGGTTTGCAACCTCATTTCATAAATTGCTGTAAAGTAAATGGATGCACCATAGTTTATTGAATAGCTCAAAGTGTCCCTGTGAGTGGATCGTTGCTGAAATCACAGACATTGAATCAGACTGGTCATAGTAACAGATCTCCACATTTCACCTAAGGGGCACAGTTTCACACTATCTAAGGTCAGACACACTTCAATTATCCGTGTCTTTATCCTCCTTATTTTTCTGCCCTTCCAACAATTAAATATGCACAGGCTACTACATAACCGTTCCAAACGAGGCATTTCCAGTCTATCTTGCAGCATTCCCAAACACCTGCATCTTCTGCAGGCTCTTTTTCTGAGTATGAGGATCAGATGAAATTATTTTCTCTGTTTTATGGGGGTAAATGTGATCACAGACTAGTTGCTCAAGTTTTTTGCTTCAAGTCCACAGCAATGCTTGGGAATAAAACGTCTGATCTGCCAATCTCCCACTCACTGAACGACAAGACAAAGAATCATGAATTAATAGCAAGCTGAAGACTTAAGCATTATTTATTTTCATCTGCTGACTTAGGGCAGGATTGTTCTCCAACAGAAATTAATGGTAAACTCCTTTTTAGTTCAACAAGAGCAAGATTGAATCCCTGGTTTCTTGCCTCCCACCAGCTTCCCTGTAGAAGCTGACAAATCGCAAAAGTTAAATGATTATTTTTCACTTAGGAATAATGGTGAAAAACAAATGCACACAAAAGTTGTTGCGTGTTTCTTCTCCCATTCTTTGACCAGGCTTCTGATTTTTACTTCAAAAACTTAAGAGAATAAACACACATGAAAAATGAAAGCCTTACCAACACAAAAAGTTTGTCTTTACAAAGCAAACATGTTCGCATTTAGGATGCTTTTAAAATTACTTTAACTGAATTGCAAACCATTCGCCCCCTCTACTGTCATTTCCCTCACCTCCCCCTTTTTCACGTGCACGGACTGTGGGGACTGCCAAGACAGAACATCCCACTGACCTTGGCAATTGGCAGCTGTGATCAATCACTTCATAAAATCCTATGTGTCAGCTAGAAACCACTTGTATTTCTCAAGCAAGTCAATCTGCTAAACAGCTTAAGTCATGAATCCATTCAAAAGGCTAGGAAAACAAACTCATTTGGATGAAATGTTCCTTTATGCCTGATTTTCTTTTTCTTTTTTTTTTTTCTTTAATGGTTAATATTAGGGTAGAAATTCCTCTGTGTCACCGCGAGAAGCCGCTCACAGACTCCAGTGTAGGTGTGCTGGTTAATAGAGGGGATCTCGTCACTTACTGGTGAAGCTCACCACTGGTATCCCTGCCCATGACAAAAGTTCCCAACTTTTCAGACAATTAATCTGACCTAAATACGAAGTGAGTTATCACAAAAAAAGGAAAGCAAACATCTCTCCATAGAAACTGAGCATCAGACAGAACTGTTATTACCAAACACACCACTAAACAAGTGAGACAGTTTTTAACCCTAGGCTGAACTTTGGCAGAATGAGATCAGCACAGAAACTCATTCTTTCCGTAATTATTTTCTCTTTAAAAACAACATGTCAATGGATTTCTTTGGACAATTTGCTCATTATTGAGACTGTATATTCTGCTGTCTGCCCCTAGATAGTCCTATGAGCATAATTTAAGTGATTTGTTAACCGTTTGCGTACTTAATCTGTCCCACAAAAATAACAGTTTTTCCATTCAACCCTTTGGATAAATCGAAATGAAATAATCTTAAAATAAGCCGATCAAACATAAAACCTAAAGGAAAAAAAATAAGGGAAAGGATTAAAAAAATGAAGAAGGTACACTGAAGAGACAAAGAAAGATGGAAGCCAACTGTGAAAAAGTGAGGATAACAAAGACATGACTCACTGGAGTCATGAGTCTTGAATGAGTAAAGAGGCCTGTGCAGCTAATCTACGGTAAAACCTGCTCACAAAAGGATTTTTACTACCTTGAATGCATTGTGATACCTTTTAGAAGTAGAATAATAAAATAGAAGCTTGCCTCTTCAAACATCATTCACTCCTCCAGCCATCCATGGGAACTAGCTCATTCTCTAAGAACATAACCATTACAAACTACAATAATAAAACATATTTCCATTCACAACTTGAGGGAAAAGTATATGGTGTTTTGCACATTTTTACTGTAAAATGAGAATACTGTGAAAGGCACCTTCTTAGGGTACAATGACACATTTCCTTTCTCACCTAGACCAATAAAAGCATGTAATGCAGGCAGGGTGTCACACCTCACAGGTGTCTGTCCGTTTGAAAGTTACTCTGAGCAGCATCAAAGACTGAGTTAATTTGTCTTTACCAGATTGTGCATTCTGTTAGGCTTCTAAATTTGTCATCTAATTAGTGTCTGCTCAGAGAGTTTTTTTTCAGATTGGACTTTGGCAGGGAAAGGATTTTAAATGTCAGATTCATTTCCAACTTCTATTTGACAGAGAAGTTTTGAGTTCTCCTGGTATGAACAGGAGGAAAAGGAATTGGCAATAGCTAACCACTAGTTTCAACAGCAAGGATGGGAACATACCTGTTTTCTGCATGTATTCCTGATGGGGAAGGCAACAGGTTCAGAATTGTTGTGGCTTGATGGCATTTCATCACTGTGATAGTCTTTGAGGGAAATTTCCAAGGAAAAGCTTGAAATCCATCGCCACTTAAACAAGACAGTTTATATTTCCCCTCATCACACTTTTTGTTGCACTTTAAGATGGCTACTCAGCAGTGATAAATGAAAACCACTTCTGGAAGGTGAAAATAATAGCTTTGAAATGCAGCTGGGTCATTGTTCTGATTGTTCTCCTATCTTCGAGTTAGAATAGAGGAGTTTATCTCTGGCTCGTACAAGGAATCTGTGGAAAACCAGAACGTCACTTCCACAGAGCTTAAGCTTTCTCACCTGTGCAATGAAACTAACAGCCAATACAGCCTTCTCATAACTGGATGCGGAAATCAGTTTCAAACATCACAAATTTAAAAGCTGGGGGTGGGGGGCAACTACCTGGATAAGAACTGCAGCTATTGTCTCCTTAAATGCTGTCACATCAGCTCGGGGTTGAAGCTCAAAGTTGAGCTGAGCTCCAGAGTAAATGAACAATGTATATGAAGTCTGTTCACAATCTGATTTTACTCTCAGGTGCCTCAGACTCTGAAGTCTCCTTTGGACTTCTAACTGGAACTTGCCATCAATTAATTTGCTTACATTGCACTTGACTGGGGACAGGGGAATGAGGGGGAAAAACAAACAAAAAAAGACACTGATTTTAGTTCTAGTAGATAACAGATGAGTGAGCCATCAGCTCTAACAGGAGAGCTCCTTGGAGCTTAGATGATTTACTACAACGAAAAGCTAATTCCTACATGGGTAAGAAAGCCTGCCTTTAGGCACCTAGAATTCAGAGGGGTTTTCTGTGAGGCAGAAGCACAAGCCTTTTTTAACATACGTAAATCAGACTGCTTCCAGATCATGGGCATATACACTCTGTCACAGAGCATAGGGGCCTGTGGACTACAGTAAAGCTCATAGCTACCAATTTCATTTCCATGTGAACCAAGGAGAAAGGAAAACTTCCTTTTTTACCCTTTTCACATACTAAAAGCCACGTATATTCTGAAATAAAAAGCGTCTTTATCCAATGTACGTACTTACCCATAGTTTTGAATTTATACTGCAGCTTTTTGTTCATGAAAAATGTTAATGGTTATCAAAAAATCCGATATACCTGGCACTACTGTCCACATTGTACCACAGTTCGTTTGAGAAACAAAATAACATAGAGGATTTTTCCAAACCATACCTTACAGATGACTGGAAAGAGTCAGAAAGCTCATGCTTGGAATTCCTTACCCATAAACCCACTCATTTCTGAGAACAAAATAGATGAACATGAAAAGACTGTGTCAAAGTAAAAGCAAATTGTCATTACCTGGCTCAGCTTCAGGAAAGCTCTGAGGAAGTAGAGATGTTCTGTGGAAAACACACAAAAACTTAGAAAATTTCCTATCATTGAGCAAAGAATCCTTTAAAGGAGGGTTTCAAGATAATTTTGAGAGAATGAATGTGAGAGGTATTTTGCAGGGTAACCTTGCTTCTCTCTGCTCATCTCATCATTGTCTTGGTACACAATATTTTTCAAGATTAATGGCTTTATCTGGGCAGAGAGATATACAAAATGACACTCATTCTCCCATGTTACAGCAAAACATAACGAAAAAAAATATTCGGGAAGTGAAACATTCCCAAACACAGAACAGAGAATAAAAGGGGAAGTAGAAGACCTGTAAGTCAGGAAAAGCTCTCTCAAAGCTTGATGCAGGAGAAAAGAGAGATTTTGTGGGTGCGAGGACCTTGCACTGACACAGCCAAAGTCAGTGAAGGCAACCTGAGCTGGAAAAAACTTATTCATGGCATTCTAACCTTTAATTCCTGGTACCTACCAGATTTCAGTGCAAATGTGTGTGACAAATAAAAACACTGAAAGCTGTATAACTACTCAGGAAATTCATCATCACCTGACACTATTTTACACTTAAAAGTTGTGCTGAAAACAGAGAAAAATCAGCCATCAGTAGAATCAGGACTGACCTCCTCTACCAAAACTTAACTAATATAGGCAACATTCAAAGCTTTAGGACTGTAATCAGGCTTCTGTTGAACCAAAGCAACTTCTCCAAGGTAAAAAGGCTGTCCAATGGCAATTAAGAGGACAATAAAACCCAGGATTTCAGGTCAGCTTCACAACACACTAACTTTAAAGTAGTGCCCAGCCTCTCATTTAGAGAAAGAAAGGCTAGCTGCAATGTAACTGAAGCCTCACTGAGAATTCTAGAAGTCCTAATGGGAATTACTAACTTCACACTTTTAGCAAATTATCAAAGGCACTGCCTGCATTCATAATTTCTGTTTAGTCAGCACGTTCAGAATCTTGGAAGTACTGAATGTGCTTAACTAGTTCACTTCTGTTAGGCTTTTACTGGACAGGGCACAGTATTTTCCACAAGTAAAAGGAGCATTCACATCGCCAGTGGTACTAAGACCCATTTGAACCTTATCACTCTTCAAAGGTCTATAATCTTATCAGCTAGAAAATTAAAACAATAAAACCACACATTTGCATAATCCACTACTAATCACTTGCATTTCTTGTTGATGACATCACTGAACACTGTCTACATGGCACATGTAAGTACGGATAGTAACATCTTTTTGCATGTCTCCTGCTCACTAAAAGCAAGTGCCTTGTCTATAAACTTTCTATAGTTTATTCTCCCATCAAAATTATGGTTGTAATTCTAAGACATTTCTCTGCCCACTCCATTTCTGCATCTAATCATGACTCTAAAGACTGCTTCAAAAATTCATGCAGTTTGATTCAGCTGAAAGAGGGTGAGACTCACAGACTTGGGGTACAGACACACACACAAGGTACTTTGTAACCTGCTCAGTGAAAAATGACCATAAGCATGTCCGTACCCCATGGAAAATGCAGAGTCATTTAAAGGAGCAAATCTTTAAATTAAAAATTACACAGTTCACACTATAAAACAGCTCATGTTGCAGCTAACCGGACAATAACTTGTTCACAGAGCTATTCCCTGAATTTAAACAGGATCCATCCAGCAGGTGAGATGGCAGGAAATAGTACCACAAGCACAGGCAGTATTTCTCAAGACAAAGATGCTGAACCTCCACAAGAAAATCTGGCAGTCCACATACAAAGGCTGTAAGATCGTGCACAAGCCAAATACACGCTCTGAAACACGTTTCAAAGGGTGTCTATTTGACATTCTCCTGAGCTACAATTAACTGCTCGCTGAAGTCTGCACTCTATAGCTTGAGGCCTTCTGGAAGTGGAGTAGTGAGACTTCCACTGTGCACTGGATCACACACAGCATCAATATCGTGTTCTCTTTGAAAAAGCTGAGAGAAGAGAGCTTCCCTGGTGTGAGGCCAAGCATAGTGAGCCACAGGCTACATTTATTACATAGCAGGGAGAAGCCCTTGCCACCGACAGGACCCGTGAAGCTACATCCAGGAAATATCTATTGAAAGTTTCACAGAATCACAGAACCTCAAAAGGTAAAGAAAATAAGTTATTTTTGAAGTACACACATTGATGGTAGTTCTATGTATCTAATAACCCACATAGCACATGAGTGTATTATCCTATTTATATAAGTCCAGCAATCACTTCACATTATTCAGGTCACTGTTTATGCTGTCTGTGGGTAGTGAAATACACTTGATCCAGAAAAAGTTTTCTCAAGATAAAAGCTAGCCCTTAAAGGTCGTTGGAAAAGTAGAATTTTAGTACACTGATGCATTATATCATGTGGCTTTTAAAAACAAAAACAAACGAGAAAACCTACACAAAGAGGACTGCCCGAGAAAGAGACTGACCATCTCACAGAAGTACAGCCTTCCAAATAGGCAAATCCAGGATTTCCAACTCAGTTTCACTGAATCCACTGACAAACTCAAACAAGGCTCGCTTCAGAGAAATCAAAACAGACAGACTTGACTGGCAGTCTCTGGTGATAAGTACAGCTGTGAAGTTAAAATTTTAAAAAAGGCCTTTGTAAGTCCACACAAATTTAGCATCTAAATCCAAGCTAAACTCCACCATGTAAATTGAATTAGAAATTCTAGGGAAAACACACACCTCTGTGTTCATGTGAGTTATTTGCCTGTCTTAGTGAAACAGAGGTTACTAACACCGTATAAAAAAAAGAACACTAGAGGTCAAGTCCAAGACAGACTGAAAATCTGAAAGAAAGTGTTATTCATGTCATCTTGTGAGGAATGCTTTACAAATACCATGAACTGGCAGAAAAAATGACAAAACATGCACTCCTGGCTGTCTAGACTGAGTTTGAGACTAACCAGCCACATAGACTATAAGAATGAAATTTCCCAAAAGCATTGGAAAAACACAGTTAAATTAAACAAACTGATAATAAAAGCAAATAGGCTCCTTCCAAACAGACATAAGTGATTTCTAGATTTTGTCTTACTAGAGCCTAGAAGAACAGAACAATGCTACAAATCCCCATGGTAGCTGGAGGTCAGAAAATAATGGGGGCTGAGGATCCTCTTCATTCTCTCCAGACCCTCCAAGGCTTCTAGGTTTCCACCATAGAATGAGTAGCTCACAATCACCCTGAAGTTCCTGTCCAATTTATAATCTGAAACTTCACAAAAAAATCTGGGAAATAAAGTGAACCTGCTTCAAACTCTCTCAAACTGCAACAGCATGAGGGTTTCATTTGCAAAAGACCAGAGTATCTTACGTCTCAGAAGCCCTTCTGTTACTAAATTTAAATTAGAGCCCAGGCCTCTACCAGCTTGTTTCCATGATAAAAGAGAAAAAAAAATAACACGGTTTGGTTGGTTCTTTTCACGGGCATCACCAGCAGAGGCCTAAAGAACAAATGAAACTATAAAGGTAAAAACTCATACTAAGTCCAAAGCAAGCTATCCGACTTGTCTTCACAATGATCTGAAGACTGCACAGCAGTCAAGGCTGCTCTGATATCTAATTGAGCTGTTTGTGGGGTCACAGAAGCCCTCTCCTTAAAGAAACCAATGGGCAAGGCAAAAATGGCTTCATACAGCACACAGTTGTTTTGTATGTTAGAGGATCAATGAATACCTTCATAAAATGAGCCTAGGAAATAAGTTCTCATTGTAAAATTGTTTAGGGGCTGTGTACAGTGAAGATCAGATCTGTTTAACAAAGAAAAAGAAATATCAAGGTTACAGTATTGGGGTGGAGGGTTATTTCAAAGAAAATCAAACCTTTTTTTTTTCCCTTTTAAATAAAATTTGAATGGATGCCTTCTTTTTCCAGAGGATTTTCGTCTTACTCGCAGAAAATTTCCACATCTCTCAGCAACACAAAGAAAATATATTAGTATTTTAAAGGTGTGTAGAAGTGATTGACTTCAGACCCTTTAGTTACTGGACTCTACATTAAAATCAACTGAATTGTTTCATCTGAGCCCCAAACCAGCTTTACGGGCTCATTTACATTAATCCTTAACCCCGCCAATAAGTAAGCAGCCATGAATCTGGCTCCATGAATGCTCATATGCCATAATGATCAATGAAACCCAGCTATTGACCACATACCTCTATCTAACTTTTCACAGGTTTTCTTCATTGGGGAAAATTATATGATAGTGTCTTGGGCCTTTGTTAGTAAGTATAGGTGTCAGCAATATCAGAAATGCTATCAGGAATTATTTTTGATGGCTAAATCAGGGCTCTGGATCCCTGAAATACACTGGCATGATGCTCTGAGAATCCCCTCTCCAGCTAGAGCTTTGTTTTCTGCCATATAAAGCAATTCACTGCACTGCCATCACACTTTTCTGTCCCGCTGCCACCGAGCACTTTGTGGAGTTGTATTCACAAAGCCAAAAGAGCTTCATCAGGAGTTATAGGCTTGAAGCATATATATACAAGATAGCAGTCATCTAGGTTATTTTGTTGTTGATTAATTTGCCATACTCTGTATAAAATAAATATTACACACGTGATTCTTTTTCAATTTCTTCTGTATACACATCTACATCAAATGACCATTTAAAGCCCTCTCTGCTGTGCACTGAGGTCCTCCTTCCCTGCTTTTCTCCCACGTATGAACGAGATGATCTTTATCTCCATTTTCCTTCTGAAGCAGCTCAGAAGGAACTCTCCCCCTTTTCCCTCTCCCACTTCCAGCAGTCACCTGCAAAAGATTTTTCCAACACTCCCAAGTATTACCACTATTTAGATGGTAGATCATAACCAGTAAAAGGTTAAAAGCTAAGAATGTTACTGATATATATTTGCCTGTAGAGCATGTGTGGTATGGAAAAGAGTAAGAGTAGCAACTCTTAGTATGGAAAAAAAAGTAAGTGTTAAACTGCAATCCAAAAGGTAGATCCTATATCCTATCAAAAAGGTAGCCCAAATGGAGTCAGGTACAAACCTCTGCTTCAGGGGTATTGTTCCCACACTCACAAAATCGTAACTTGGCTCCAGCAGCATTTTCACCATGACAGAAATCATCATTGCCATGAAAGAAGTCCAATGTAAATTTAGCCGATTATTTTAAAACTGAAATTAGTTCTCACTAGAAAGGCTAGGAATCATATTCTCTAGAGAGGGGTGTGTATTGTACAAGGCCTCTTGACAAATTCTGTGAATCTGAAAAGCTTTCAGCTATAGATGAAAAGTCTCTGACCTCTCACACGTGGCTGCTTTTTCTAGTTTTATCACCCCAGCTATTACCTCCTTCTGCAAACCTGTCTTCTAGGTATATTTTACACTCGCACCTGATTGATAAATAACCAGGCTTATATCATTTTTTTTCATGTAGCAGCCTACATGGCACATAAAATCATTAGAACCACAAAAGTTCACACACTAACAAGGTTTTGTTTATAGAATTAGGCACTAATGACCTTGGGAAGTGGCTAAACCCAGAAGAATCTGCAGTGTAACATACCTTGCTTTTGTTCCTTTATCAATCCCTTTAATAAAACTCAAACCTTACAGTGAATACTTACACACATGTTTAAAGTAACACATATTTTGTAGAAATCAGTCTATCCACAGGCAGAAAACTAAGTGTGATGCAGAATGAGGCCTAAAAGACTCAGGTGAATACACTTAAAAACAACAAAACCTAGAAGGCACATCCTAAAAATTTGGGTCCCATAAGATAACATCTAGTGAAAGAAAATATCCCGTATTGCTAGCTCCTATAAAGCCCACATCACAGGGGAAATTGGGACAGAATTTATTATCTTTTATTTTACAGAGCTGATTTACTATACATGCACTGGACCAACAACTTATTTGAACTGATATAATGATGCTTTTTTTCAAGTTTCAGCTGTTGCAGATCAGATTCTCATCCTTGGTTCTCCTTTAAACCGTCACATGTTCTTCATCAGAGATAATTTTGTTAGCGAAAAAATAGAATTGCAGTTTGAAAGCTTGATAGCAAAAGCATCATTTGCTGTAATCAAAGACACTGCTTAACCATGTAAAAATAAAGTAAAAATAAAGTAAAAATAAAGTAAAAATAAAGTAAAAATAAAGTAAAAATAAAGTAAAAATCGTGGGGATTTTGTGCCATGAAAACAATAGATCTGCTCTTGGCTCCTCAACTGATTCCTAAAAACTTTCTTGGCAAATAAGCAGTGATCAATTTGTTGAAATTAGTTGTTCCCAAAATGCAGTGACACTAAATATTTTACCTCACTGCTGGTGAGCACTGACATTTAAATCTCAAATCAAATGCTACAGTAGACCTAAAAAGATTCTTTTCCCAACAACATACACTCCAAATACCTGCAATTAGATTATATTCACCATCTAACAGCCAAGGCCTGCATGCAGTCCCACCACACCTTGTTTCCTTCCAGTGCTGACAATACAGAGCTGTTTATAGTTCATGTTTCCCAGAAACAGCCATTGAAGTAAATACGGAGCAAACATTTCACAGGAGTTCCATGATTCCTTGAAGGATTTGAACTATCCCTGTGCTTCCTGGAGTCCTGTGCTCAAAGGGCTGTGGAAGGACTGAGATGCTGAATGACAATCAAGCAGCACAACCAGTGCCACCCTTGGCTAGCCATGGGTGCTGTTCCAGAGGGAATTTTAGGAACAGTTACGGGCAAAGTTGGTAACTCATTGTGAATATCACTGCATTATGAGCTAGCAGCCTATAAATCCCTTCTCAGTGGCATATCCCTATGGGAAAGGGCATGCAGGCTTCCATATGGTGGTGATATATCATGTGATTTTTTAAAGGCATACTGTAACTCGGACTTATTTACTGTTCTCTCTCCTCGTATCTGTAAACAAAGAAAAGCTTAAAAGGTTACATTCCTTCCTACTCCTCGCTATGTTATTTAAACCAAACTGAGAGTTTAGCCACATAAACAGCTGTCATCTGAACTTAATTCTTGGTACTTTCTCTTTTTTCTTCTTCTTCTTCTTCTTCCTCAGGAAATAAAATACTCAGATGTGTCTGACTACATAAAAGGGGAGCTGAACAATCTCATTTTTCTGCATATCAGAAATAATGATAGCAAAGAATAAGGGGGAAATTTTAAAAAGGAAAACAATTACAAACAATTAAGCATGCTGAACATCAACCACAGCCTGAATAGTCTTCCTCTATCTGCCTCCACACATAACAAAGTAAAAAATAAACTCAGATACCATTTACTTCTGGTTTAATTCATAAAAGAATTCAAACAACAGCAGACAACTTGTACAAATTGTAGGAAAATGCACCAGAACACATGGGAAGAAACAAAATTTAAATTTTAAAATTTTCCTTTTAATTTTTTCCCCCACCTCCCTACTATACTCATGAAGATTCAAAAGGTATATGACAGATTCCATTCATAAGAAAACCAAATAATGGGACATATTCAATCCCTGCTTCTTGCCACTTCCTTTCTTCAAAGTAAACCATTTGGTTTTTAATTTATTATTCACTCTTAATTAGATATGGTGAGGTAGATTTAGCAGTCTAGTAGGACAATAGGAGACACAAGAATCATAGGAAAATTCAGGCTGGAAGGTACCTCAGGGCTGCTGTGATCCAACATCCTGTTCACAGCAGGGTCAGCTCTGAAGCTAGACCAGGATGATCCAGCCAGTCCTGAACACTCCCAAGGATGAAGACTGCACAGCCTCTCTGAGCAGCCTGTTCTGCTGCCTGCCTGCCCACAGGATTAAAAAGTTGTTCCTTACACCCACTTCGAACCTTACATCTCTTAAGTGGTATTTTTCTACTTTTTATATTGTCATGTTTCCAATTTATATTAACCAAAATGGCTACATATATCCTTTCCTTTGCAACCCAGTTGTTCCAGAATAAACCTGGCATGTATTTATATATGTATACACTGGTCACTCAGTGAGGTTTCACTCTAAAGCACCCCAAGGGAACAAGAACCTCAGCTACCACACCTCAGGGCTGGATTGTAACACCAGCCTGAGGCACAGGGGTCAGGATATGGCCAGAGGGGTGCGAGGCCGCTCACAGGCACTGGGCAGGGAGCAATCAAGCACCCACAGCTCAGCCTAAATAATAAAAAAAAGGGGTAATAAAATCGATTCAAGTTTATTATATTTAATGTATCATCACTCCCGTCAGGGCAGGGGTTCATTTGGCTAAAGAGGGAAACAGGGTAGCAAAGGAGAGCTTTGATTTGGTGTCCCTGCAGTGCCATCTCTGGAGAATCAGAGAACTCTAGAATGAATAGGATTGGAAGGGACTTTAAAGACCATTTATTTCCACGCCTTGCCGGCCATGGGCAGGGACACCTTCCACTTTGTTGCTCAGAGCCCCACCCAGTTTGACGTCAAACACCACCAGGGATGGGGAGACCACAGCCTCTGGACAACCTGTGCCAGTGCCTCACAGAAGGCAAGAGCAGAACCCGAGCCCACGCTGTTCGAACACATAGGAGCCAGCTGTTCATTCTGCTCCTTTTTCTAGGGAATTAGGAACTTCATGTGAGGAGACAACACGGGTTCTTCATGTGAGCAGCTGGCCCATGACACACAAATCGTGGCTGTCATGGCTCCATGGACACAGAGTGGGTATCCCTGACAGCTGTGGGGGTGATGATAACAGGGAATACGAGGGGAAGAGACGAATGTAACAATGGCCCTTAATTAGGAGCAGATGAAGAATTTGCTTGGTTTTCTTTTCCATCCCTGGAGGTACAAGGAAGTAGACTTTAGCCAATGGATTTATTTTTCCCATGCTCAGGTAGGGTGGTTTGAGCTGAGAATGGACTTTTTTACTTAGTGGTCTTGGACCACGAAATTGTGCAAGGAACAGTAATTTTGAAGAGCCTGTAGAATCGATTTTTGGAAGAAGGAAAGGAGAGTCCAAGGACCCTGACTCTTACGCTCTAGCAGCTCATGGAGGAGAGGGAGGATGATGCATGGTTACCTATTCCTTGACTCTGCCAGCGGCTGCAATCCCCACCACAGAAGCAGCAGAACAGGTGGTACATCTACTCCTCGGCTGAGGCAGTTCAGGCTGTCACATTAATGGAGTTGCCATCAGCTCCAGTTTACTTTACTATGTGAGACTGAACTACAGCAGCAGAGAGCTCTGATTCACAATCCCTGTTGGAGTTAAGCACAGGGGCTAAAGAGATGGCCTCCCCCACATCTCCTCGGCCAACGCAGCTACATCTCGCAGGGATCATGAATCAGAGTCTGGCAGCAGGGAATAGATTAGGAAAAAGAAGTAAGACAGGAAATAGGGAAGAAGAAAGAGAATAAAGAAGTGAGTGCAAGAAAGGAAAGAGCATTAGCAGAAAGAAAAAGGGTTATTAGCACGTTAAGAGAGGAAAAAAAGGATAGGAATTTGTTAGGGTGTTTCTCAAAAGCCTAAATTTAGAGGAAGTAAGGAGAAAAGGCACCTCACATCTGTTAATATGACAGAGTTATTGATTACCTTTGGGCTTGATCTCAAAAAGAGCCAGTAACAAGCTGTTTGAACCAATTACAACTATAGTAGTCTATAAAATATGGTCATCGAATTAAGTGAAAAAGCTTCTGTCTGGGATTTGGATGCTCCAAGCTCTAGGATGCATCAGGGAGCAGAGTCACACCTAAAGAGTTAATAACATCAGTATGGGAAAGACTTTTACCTGGCTGGGCAATTAAGAAGTGTCCAAGTGATGAACAGGAGGAATTGGCACCTCCAAAGCATATGGCTGCAAGCAATGGCTTGTTAGGAGGGAAGGCAAAACCCCTCTTGCTTGAGTTAATGAATGATAAATTAGCAGGTCAGGGGAAAATCTTTCCACTGAAATGATTCAAAAGGTGTACAGGGACCAAACACGGAAAAGGAATCCGCCTGCTTCAGGCTCCACTCAGTGAGTGTAACCTGAAGACTTAGTGAAAACAGAGGCCTCAGTTATAAGTGCTGCCAGGCATTTGCCAACTTGTCGGTTGAGTCATATGGAGTAAAGGAAACCATCAAATCTGAATTAAATGCTGCTTGGAGAATATGTTGGGGTTTTCTCCATTCCCTTCTGTTCATACAAGTATGCATGTGTGCCATCTGTTTAGGATTTGTAAATAAATACTTACTGACTTGTAGCTTAATTTTTTTTAGGAGTTATTCCAAGGAGTGTTGAGCCCTAAGGCACTCCTTTCCTTGGGAATGGCCACCCTGAAAATTTGTGCCTTAGATATTTGCAAGGTGACTACCAAGCCCTACGTGTTCCCATACAAGTGCAAGGTTCTGTGTCTCTGCATGTGACAGGCTGTGCTTGAGTCCTCTGGCAGAAGGAGCTTGCAGGGAAAATGTGTCTTAGGGGTGAGCACTGGCAGCCAGGAGAGCTCTTGGGCATCGGGCAAGGCACCAACTCTGTACTTCAGGGGTCTCATGGGACATGAAATTGCAATAAAGATTGAAACAATGTGGTGAAAAGGGGGAAGACTTATGACATGGGATGCAGGATAAAGTAAAAACTCTCCATGTCCTTGGTGGTGCCAGAAGTTGGTCTCAAGATGAAGTAATCCAAAGAAATAGAATTAGCCTTTCTGTGTTACCACAGATGAAATTAAAGGCCAGAAATGAGAAAACGGGAGGCAGTCAAAAAAGAAGATAATAAAGAAGCCAAACTGGCATCACAAAAAACAGAGCACAGGAGGTGAATGGGACTGACAACCAGAGTCAGCTGGCTGAGATGAAAGGACATAACCAGCAGAACAGAAGCAACTTTCCAAGTCACACAGCCTGTAATTCACACAGCACAGGCAGATCCTTCTAACTTGTGTGCAGCATCCACAAAGCAGCTAAAGACTGTTAGGTATCTGTTTTATTCTTCTAGCTGGAAGGAAGAAACTTCACCCATTTTCAACAGTGTAGACTAGCAGTGTATCAAATTACACTCTGGTCAAACATATTTTACTAAGAAATTTTTTAATTATTCCAGCAATAGATAGCCAGCAGTGACAGGGCTTCAAAGAGCAGAATGGTTTAAGTCTGCTATAGAAGCATTTGCTACATGCCATACCTGTGCCAAGAAGAGGATTGGAATCTTATGTGGTGGGAAATGAGGCAATTATTGTCCTCATTAAATTACTTTAGGCCAAGGCATTTCAAATCCTCAGGAAACAGTTCATCTAAATGTGGGGATGATGACATGCTCAGCACTAATCTCTCAGGAAGAGCATAAGAGAAACCTCAGCATCAGCAGATGGGCAAGTGAGGGAGCAGTGAAATAATTCCCACATACAGTCCCATCCCTGAAGCTCTCCCATAGGAAATATCCACCGTAGTACCTTGTAGCACTACAACTCAGAGTACAGCAAGAATGTAAAGTCACTATGCCTCACCTTCAGTTAGCAGAGCTAGTACAGGGCAGGCAGTCGGCTGCTGTGACCAGAGATGAGAGGATAGCAAGGAATGTGTGGTGTCAGGATGTTGGGGAAATCAAAACCTCTGTCCTGATTGTAAGAACAGTTCCCTGGCTGGTAAGGTAAAGAAGGCCAGAAGGGGTAGGTAAAGAATCAGTGACATTTCCATTAAAAGAGGAGGAAAAGCTGAACAGAAAGAAGTCAGAGTAACAGCGATCAATGAGTGGGGAACTAATGCAGACTGGAAAATGGAGTCAGTGTGAACCAGCACATGGTTCCTAGCTTAGCTGGTTTAGTGGGACCTAGAGAAGGTCCTTGAAATATATTCCCATTTTCCCAGCAATCCTAGCATGCTCTCACAACAGCCACACTGGCTCTACTCAGTTGCTTCCAGGTGACCCCTGCAGACATTGTCATTATCACTCTCCTGGAGCTAACCTGCCAGTCCCCCACTTTTGTGTCTCTGAGTCTTTTACACAGTTTATCCACAAGATGGATAAGTCACCACCAAGAGCCAGCTGCAGCAAGAACTGAATGCTCACCTACCACCTCACGCATACATCTTCGGAGTATGAATGTTGGCAGGAAGCAGCTATTCTCTTTCTTCTGTTAGCTGCTGAATGGTATAATACAGTCTTGTTTCCCTTCCAGAAAGTGTCCTTTGTTCTGACAGTGAATTTATATAGACCAAGAAGCGACACTTTTGTATGGGGGTGTCTTAACATTTGGGTAGTGTGGCTGGGAAAATAAAATTTCTGCTCAGCAAGCATTAGCCTCTTTCCACTTCTTTCCTTCCTAAAATTTACAGTTGCTTCTATCCACCTTTCATCTGCTCAAGGAAAAAAAAAATATAAAAGGAAAGAGCCTTTTCTTATGTTCTTCACTTAAACAAAACCAGTCTTTCACACTCAAAGAGATTCATACCCTACTACTAAGATAATAGGTGAGATGCAAGTCCAAAAGTGCCCCTGCTGTGTGCTGAGCATTCATGGGTGGTCGAAGCTGTAACTGAGCTGCCTCACCATGGCGCAGCAAGAATTCAGATTTATTTTATGCAACTGGCATTCCATTTATACTTTTTGGTCCAATGTATCTCAGAGCACACTGCAGAGCATTTAATCACAATATGCTGTACCTACAGCACAGTTCCACCAGAGTCATTTAGCACATGAAAGGGGACAGAAGGGGGAGATGGGAGGAAAAGGAAAGAGGCGGGATGATTTTGGAAAATTTAATTCTCACCTGATTAAAAAACAGTTAAGTGTTCTGATTGTCTTTCTCCTAACTCATGTCAAAATCTTCTCACTCACTTTACCTCTTCTCAGAAACTCAATTCATACTGTCTGACAGTTAACCCTTGCTTTCTAATTCCCAAGGCATAAATTCTCCACAAGTCTCATGTTCTCCTAATGGCACTTATGCTTCATAACAGCCCCCTCTTTACTTTAAACTGCTTCAACCAGGCCTGTCTAGCGAACACACAGCCTCGGTACATAAATACCTGTCCTCTCTCTATTCAAACCTTAAGTCTTCCTCGAAAACACCAAGTTAAAGGATTTGAAAAATATCCACATTCGCTCCCTGTGCGATTTGTCTTCATATTTTGGTCCATAACGTAAACTGCAGCTCTCCAGAATAGGCAAAGCTTTCCTATCCATGCCTTGTAACGTGCCAAATACATTGCCAGTACTTGACAAATAATTGCTGCCTCCAGCAATTATTCTTCCTACCCGATAGCAGAGCCCCAGGAATTCAGCCCAGCAGCTAACGAGCAAAGTCCGGAAAAAGCAAATAAGCATTTTGAGGAAAGCTCATCCTTCTCTCAGCTGCTTCTGGAACCAAAAGCGAAGACAAAAACAAAGGGAAAAAAACACAGTTAAAAAACTGCAACCAGCCTTCGTTCCTTCCATTCCTCATCTTGGCAAGTTAGAAGTACAGTAGCTTGGCCTCCCCTCCAGTTAGCTTGGCCTCACTTCCTACCCATGGGTGTGGGCTCAAGGGTGAAGAAATACGTAGGCTGCAAACCTGTAGTGGTGGTTTATTTAGCAAGTTTCTATCAGGGCACTTAAGCTTTTCTCCCTTTTTTGCTATAGGAATTTTTCATTTAATAGTACCAAACGTAGTGGCAAATGAATGGCTGATTAAGCACACAAAAACCTATAAAATCAAAATTGGGAGAATAAAAAACTCAAGTATGACTCACATAAGAGATTTGAGATCAAGAAACCAATTCCATTTTTACTAATCACTCAGTGCATGTATGCTTTCACAAGTGCAGAGAAAATTTCAAATATGTATATGTGTATATTCCTCTTGCAGGGGACAGATTCGTCCTTGCAGCACAGAAGAATGGTGTGCTGCGTTCTTTGTTTTGTGGCCTCTTAACAATACCAAAAAAACACAACAGTTATTCTGAAGTTTCAAGATTAAAAAGTTCTCCTCTGAGTTTAGAATGGAGCTTGTGCAAGACAGGAGTGCTGCTGCCCACACTCTGTAATCGCTGTTTCAAAAGGCAGCTGCATCCTACCCAGAGAGGGCATTGATGGTTCACGCAACATGAACCAAACGCCAAGACTTTTCAACACACTGACACATTGGATTCCCTTGTTAGAATTCAGAGCACACCCTCTGCAAAGCTCTCTTTACCCTCCCTCTGGACTTGACAGATGAGAAGGAGCAGGCGATGCCGGCATCCAGAGAGCTGCAGGAAAAGGGAGGGGGTGGCACAGCCATGAGAGGGCAAGGAGGGGCAGGCACACAGAAAGTCTTGTTCACCTGTGGGTTGCCAGGTGTCTTTGAGCTCTGTACTGTGTGGTACAAGGGTGGGTGGTTTGCTTTCAGTCAACAGCCAGTGGTGGTACCCCGTCACTGTAACCTATGTCTATTCACCTTCGTGGAACAACAAAAATATTCCATGAAGCCACAAGCACACAGAAAAGTGTTTCAACAGTTTGTGTGGTTCCTTCTGTGAGGAGAAAATACATCCCAAGGATGCTCACCCTGCCTTCTGTTTGGCCATGAGCAGCTCAAACACATGTGATTAATGCCAAGAACACTACAAATGCTGCATCCCTCTTGCTTTCTTTGCTGCTTGACTTGCTTGCTACTTAGAGCGTGCATCAACAGATTTAAGGAGAGCCTCTTCACTGTCTATTCCCCATCACAGTTGTGATCACCATTATTGTATTTGCCTTACCCACAGAGGAAAAGAAGTTTAGAAGTATTTTTCTGGATAGAAAGAAGTTCTCTCAATTCAGAAGAACCCTGATTCGGTTACTAATGCCGAGAAGGAGATGGACATGGACTTAAAGTTACCAGCTGGAAGTAGCCCAAGTACATATAAGTTTACACCACTCACAAGCCCCTTTGGTTTGCAGAGGGAAGGGCAGTCAAACATTAAATCCATCATTTCATCTTGAAAATTCTATATTTCTTGAAAATTCTATATTTGTATCATAAAATCAGACAATCACAGAATATCCTGAATTGGAAGGAACCCACAAGGATCATCATAGTCCAACTCCTGGCCCTGCACAGGACAGCCTCCTGTGCTTGAGAACATTGTCCAAACACTTTTATCCTCTCTTCATTTCATTTCATTTTCTAATAAACGGGAAGAGATGCACTGGCTGCAAGCTGGGAGGAAGCAGCATGCAGCATTTCACATGCAACAAAGCCTGAAAAGTTTCGTTTGGTGGAGATTGTTCCATACCGTGTGCGGCTGAATTTTCCAAACAGTAACAAACAGCCAGTGAAATGAGTTTGCATTTGGATACACTTGGCTCAGCAGGCTGTGGTTTAGCCCCATAGGTAAGCTCAGATTTGACATGGGTTAAAATAAAGTAGTCCTTCGCGACCGGTCATGGTAACTGAAATCTTACTCTTGGAGGACTGGTAAAGAGGGTCCAGATCCAATTCTTCCACAGTCACTGCAGCTGGAACAGAGCTGGTCTGTCACTGCCCAGCTCCATTAATCCTACGCGTCTGATCTGTCTGAGTTTCGCTAAGAAAACAAAGTCAGGGAGCTCTGAGACGCGCAGACATAAATGAAAAAATACATTCCCGTTTCCAACTGTCCGCACATTCTCAGGAAAGTTGCACCTCTGTTCCATTACTCAGCATGTGGTTCCAATTGTGACAACAATGCGCATTTGTTCGGCCGCGCGCTGGCTGCGAACGGCAGTGTTTAAATACTGTGAGTTGGGTTTAAATCCAGCCTGGCCTGGGACTGCCTCTCAGGGTCAAGTGTCTGGCATGAGCCTGCTATGTTCTGGTCGGTATAATCTTATAGATGGCCCGAGCAGCAGATCCAGACTCTTTGATGTCAGAAAGGCAAATTTATGCGCAGTATGCCTACACTGAGTTTTTTTCACAGGGCCAAGAAAGAGGGTACTGGAGAGGAAAGCAAACTAGAAAAAAAAAAACAGTATCTCTGTCTTTCCATTTCCTCTGCACTGGATTTGCTAAATTAAATAAATAATGATTTTACACTATTCTCCTAAAACAGAAGTTAAGTAGTTTTTACTCATTTTTACAAACAGCTGCTCTTGAAAATTGTCTTGCCCTGCAGAACTTTTTGCATGGACTTGCACTTAGTATGGGCAAGGAATCTTTTCATAAATACTTGCTATGATCCAGTTTGCTGAAAAAAACCCAAAAAGATTAACATTGGTGGTTTCCATTTTTTTTGTTCCTCTCATGCATTTAGGATATTGTCAACATATTAGTAAGACAGGATGACTACATCACCAGCCTGCTTGGAAAAGAGTTTATCCCATGTTTTCCAGGTGTGCTCTACTCCTATCTTACACCTTTCCTAAACTAGGTAATGCTTTCTAATGAAGCTCCTTTAGATGCTTCATTGTAAACATCCATTTAATTTACATCGAATTTTTTGCAACTTTTGTTTTGAATAAAATCTCGTGGCAAGGCATTTTGGCTCCAAAGATCTCTTGACCTCACATTTTGGAACAGGGACCTGAAATTAAACAATAAGATGACCAACATATGTGACAGTATAATTAAAAACAGCACTATAATGGCTGCTCAGCAAGGAAACAAATTAAAGCTCTGCCATCTCTCAACTGTGACACTTCCTAACATTTAAATACTCAAAACTGTTATGAGGTTATAATTTTATAATGTAAAAAACACATCATTTTACAGGGAAAGGGAAGAGAGGGTTATTTACAGAGTTAAACATTGGGAACTAGTAGTTCAGGAGACTTTTTTAACCCTTTCAGCCCCAAAAATAACCTCTGAGTGCATCCTTCTCTGATGCATAATGAAAAGTCAGCATGGAAAATGTTCCTAAAGCAATTAGAATTTCAATGAATGAAGCCATTAAGAGTCTCATAGTAAGAAAGAAAACAAGAACCAAAACCCAAACTTATTTAAAAATTGTATCCTCGTCTATAGTCTAAAATATTCCATGCTGTTCTTCCTACCCCACAGGCTTTCAAGCCTCATGTGGCTGCCACAACAGAGCCACACTTCACCACCACAGCCCCGGCTCTCCTGGTGCCAGTTAAGGAGCTGCACAGGGATGGTCACACCAGCGAGGATATTTAGACTCAGTGTTTCCAGTGAAAGCCCCAGAGAAGGAGGATAGGTTTAAAGGTTTGTTTGCTTCTGAAGAATGTTCTCTTTGTAAAAAAGAGGGTTGTTTTTTTCAACATCCTTGAACATAGAGGCCAAATAGAACACAAGCCCTTATTTTGCTAACATTTCTGTACTCTTGAGATGTAAGAGTATAAACTTGAATCATGCTGAAGTGTAAACTGTACCAACATGAGGTTTAAAATCCCAAACAACAAAAACATACAGTAGGATTTTCTTACAGGTAGATTTCTGTCAGTTTTACTTCATTTTCCTTTTCTACCTCAACCTGTCTTCTAGCAAGAACCCTTTCAGTCTCTGAAAGATTACAGAACTCCTGAAGGGTGGAGGGGTAGGAGAGGGCAGGAGGGGAAAGTCCAAGATGAAAGATCATTACTAATGCAAACATATCCACTGGCTGGGATTACACATTACAGATAAACCCTCCCAGAAATGGACAGTTTGCACATGGATATGGTGGGTGTTGACATCTCCTCAGATACTGAGGGTAACAGGGCACTTGGATTGCTCTTGCACTGGGTGAGCTGGCTGGTGCCAGAGTTAACATCCAGCCAGGGTGAAAAACTGATGTCTAGTGATCATACAAATCTAACTTTTTCTGTTATTCCTATTGCTTTAACAGATGAGAAGAGTAGATATAAATTAACAGGTCTTGGCATATCCAGCAATACTGTTGCTCAGCCAAGCAAAGAGTTTTAAATAACCCAAAGCTGTGTCTGTGGTTTTTTTCTTTCTAGGTGGCTCGTTACACACCACAGCCAGGCACTGCTGCGTCCGAGTTTAAACAGGCGCTGTAGCACACTCAGCATTTTTGAAAGTCAGGCTTAAGCACCCAAAATAGGGATTGAAGAGCTTTAGTTTGAGACAGTGCGTTTTCTGATTCTGACTTAAAAGGAGGAGGTCAGATAAGGGCCTCAGAGATGGCGAGATTACTCCTTTGGACAGTGGAATATTTTTTAGCTTGGCATAAAAACTGATCTGACCTTTAGAGGACTGAAGTTCTATCGGCAAAATTGAGGGAACACATACTACAGAAAGACACCGAAATGAGGTAACAGGGGCAGGGACCCTGAAAGAAGCTTACTGAATTTTTAGTGTGGAGTCCCAAACTCATAGAGGAAGCCCCACTTACGGGGACATGCCCTGATGACAAATAATAATGTTAATCTCAGAGGATCAGGCTGTTTGGGCCATCCAGCCAAGAGAGCTTTGATAGCACTTTGAAGAGCAGCCATGAGGACTCAGCAAGAGTCACAACCTCTGGCAGTAGCATTAATTGCATCTTCATGTCATGCAATCATCACTGTCCAGCCGATGTGCAAAGAGACGTAGAAGAGGAAGACAAAGAAAAAAATATTAGATTTACATGAGGTTAACACAAGCAGGTTTGTGTGGGTCTAATGGTTGGCAGGGCTGGTCCAAAGCCTGTAAACTGGAAAATGTTTCCCCACTATGAGGGTTTTATATCCTCTCACAAACCAAGCATTTGTGAAAAGCAAATATTGTAACTTGTTTATTCACCTACAGTGCCAGTCTGTGGGTGCTTCTTTTCTTGTGCATATCAGCACCACTAATAAAAAACATTTTTACATCTTCTGTAGCAAAAACTGACCAGAGGCAACAAGGCCAGTGTGATGTGGCAAGAGCATTTACAGTGACTCAGAGAGAGAGGAGATATGCAGGACTATCAAGAGAACCTTTCACTTCTTCCCCATAGAGTTCTATTCCAGAAAATCTGAAAGACAGATTTATCCCCTCCTATGATGTCAACAATAAATTGACACAATAGTCAGCTGTGTCCATCTCCATGTAAATCCAAGACAGACTTAAGGAACAAGCAGCTTTAGAACACATATTTGTCTCCAAACTATAAAACCTTATTACACTTTTTCACTTTATAATATACTATCTAAGCAGCTCCTGATAGAATTGGTCAATAAAGCTTGAACCGGGGTTTGTTATTCAACATGTTGAGTAATAGCTCTACACTTCATTGTCCAGGCAGTTACAGAGGTTTGTGTGGGTCTGGGTTTTGCCTTTTCACTTCCTGAGTAGTAAATTAAGAGCAATCATTTTCAACAGAAAGTACATGAAAATTAAATCTATCTTCTTCTAACAGAATAAGGAATAGGAGAACAGATCCAACAGAGTATTTTGTTTGCTAAATAGCAGCTATACCTAGCACTGGTACCTTTACAGTAAACTGGTTCAGAGCAGTGGCTCAAAGCAAACCAAAGGCAGTTCTCTGGCTGCACAGGACATGAGGTACTTCAGATGAGTTTGAATCACCCTTTATTTATGTTAGTGCAGTGTCTTTCTTTGACAAGAAAGAAAGAAAGACAAATCTTCTCACTTTTAGGGTCTCTGCTATTGAATTGCAACTGTTTATTAAAATGTCACTGCTAATTTAGAAAGCACAAAGCAGGTTCACAATTTGCCTGCTCGGCGTCTCCATTTCCCATCAGTAAGTTAAGAATCATACTGTCACAAGAGGATTTGCAAAATACAAATTTAATTTTTACTGTGACCTTCATGGCAATATACAACAATAGTCTTCCCTGCCTTTGGCATGTGAGCCTCTAGATTAGATCAAGCATTCCTGCTAATTTAATCAAATATCTAAGGTACCTCTGCTCTGACTCTGAACCACAACTATCCCTGTAACCCCTCACTGCTGTGACATCCATTTTATTCCATGAAGATAATCTGAATTAGCCCAGACATCCATTAATGAACCTGCTGAACACACAAAAAAAAAAACATGTAAAAGTTACACTTTTATTAATGATCATTTGAAGCACGATTGATTTTACTCCTTGAAAAACAACAAGACAACCATTTCCTCTTACTTTCTGAGGAAAAAAAATACTGCAATTTCGGAGTGTTTTAAGCTTAAAGCCTACCAGATGAGTTAGTAACTAATCACAGAGTATCTGAGCATCTTTCTGAAAGGCGATTATGACAATTTGTGAGAGAAAAGTATTTTATTTGAATGAAAGTTATCACAGGTAATAAAACTTCACTTAAGTCATAATCTGCTATCTCAAAGAGAATGCCCAGTCAGGTTAAATACTGATGAATGTTCACAGATTAAATTTGTTTGGTTCCAGGCTAACCATATAAAACATCAACAAACAATGCAATTGCTTGACATTAGACTGCCATTCTAGTAGGACTATTTTCACTGACTTGGGCTCAGTATATTTTTTTAACTACTTTTAAGATTCATGATCTAATTCTCTAATCGCGATCAAAGAACTATGGGGGAAAGAGTGACTACGTGGCAACGCTCAAGTGCTAACTCTACATGTCTCCATGTCTCTAAAAAGTTAGAAATAGTCATAGAATACCCATTGTTGCTCAGCCTTTCAGACAAATAAATAAAAGCCTGTGTCATCATATCATCAGTAGGAACAGGAGATTTTGGAGAATCATAGAACGGCCTGGGTTGGAAGGGACCTTAAAGATCATCTAGTTATGCCCTCTCTGCCATGGGCAGGGACGCCTTCCACTAGACCAGGTTGCTCAAAGTTCCATCCAACCTGGCCTTGAACACTGCAAGGGATAGGGCATCTACAGCTTCTCTGGGCAACCTATTGCCAGTGCCTCACCACCCTTACACTAAAGAATTTCTTCCTGTATCTAAATTAAACCTACCCTCTTTCAGCTGGAAGCCATTCCCTCTTGTTCTGTCACTAAAACTTACATGTTGCTTTATAGTATCCTAGGTACATCCCTGGAGGTTGACTCTTTCCAGAGTTCCAGTGCCTAAACTTTGCATTTATGACATTTTTAAGCACCTGCAGATGAAGCTGTCTCATCTGTGCAACTGAAAATCTTCTTATGCTCACACACACAAATTCTCGAAATAGGCACGTATCCACCACTCTTTTTTGGGCAAAACAGCAGAATAGATTATGAACTTCTCAAAAAGAATGTAGTAGCACCCAGGCAGTCTCTAGCGCACCACAAAATACCAAGAAAGAGACAAGCCGGTTGGCCTTTGAAATATATGGAAAATATAATGCTGGCAAAACTGTTACTAGCAAAAATCTTTTTCTCCTTTTGCAGAAGTTATGTGTGGTCTTTGGAAAAATAAAAAGAAATTATTAGGAAAATCTTGGCTGCAGCTCACTCACTGGCAAATGCAAAACCAAATATCTGGCACCAGGTGTGAAAGTAGTGAGGCACCCCAACCTCACGGTCATTAGAATCTTGCAAGATTTCCAGCTCAAGTAAGATTTCCGAGCTCACACCTCCTTCATCAGCCCTCATCATACTGGCTGAAATGATCTTGGCAGTGGGAATAATTCTTCATCAGCTACAGTAAGTGTTACAGATGTATCTGAATCAAACACAGCGCCCGGCCGGATAGGCGGCTTCGAGAACTCCCACCGTGCCCGTTGAAAACTCTCCTCTGGGGACTGGGAGCTGCGCCTGGAATCAGCAAAAGCCCAGCAACAAAACCCCTTCCTCGTGTTTATTTTGAATGAGGATGCCCTCTGCAGCCAAGGGAGTGACTGTCAGCTTGAATTACCTCCTGATAACACAGCAAGGCGGCCTCGTGCAACATTTCATTTAAAGTCCTCATTTTCCTAAAAATAATCTAAACCACAGATCCATCAGGAAGCCCTCATCAGTCCCCACCCAGAAGGTATGAGCTGGTCTCCAGCTCCTATGTTAGTAACAATTTATTTGCTTGTCCAGCAGGCCTTTTTCATTTCTCCTTGTATCAAATGTCACTTCAGCCCACCCCCTAGGTCCCTGTCCTTCACACACATAGCACATTGCTGGGAAATGTTTACTTTGCCGCGTGCCATCACCATCCCGGGATGAACTGTCAAATTACAGGCTTTCATCCGGATATAATTTATTCATTATATCACTACTTCATATTAAAAGAAAACGCACCAGTGTGAAAGTACGAACAAAAACCCCCTTTTAGGTGATTCAATAACCTGAAAATTATTAAAGTTAAAAGCTCTTGAGTCAGACAGAGCAGCATCATATTATTAGAATAATATGTTAATGTTTGACTCATGCAGCCTCTGTGGGTCTTTTTAAACACCTGTGGAAATAATTTTTGCGCTATTACAATGCTAACAAAGACACTGGGCTGAGTCAGTTTAATCGCTCAAATTATCCATACGACTGAATTTTATGAGGTAATAAAACACATCCTGATATAAATATAATAAATACTTTGTATAAAATACTACACTCAGTATATATTCAACAACTTCTTCCTATTTTCTTTGTCTCCTCTGTTTTCCTGTTCCTCAGTCTGCTTTCAGTACAGCTGCTGCTCAGAAGACCCCTGATGCTGCTTGTGGCGGGATTGAAACTGAGAGCTCATCACCTACCATACAGTGGAGAGTCTATCTTTGAAAACAAAAGATGCTGCAGAATAAATTTAAGTCTTTCCAAGGAAATCACATCAATGACTCCAGCTCCCTTTGTCAGCACAAAGGAAGAGGCACCATTTCTTGCTATCTCCCTTTCCCTTTGTTAGGCCAGATCCATATTCCCAAATGTCATCACACCTCAACTTCACCTACTGGCTCTCTGCTTTTACTGCCTTCTCTGAGTGTTTTGTCATTGATAACAGAGTCTGGGAAACCATTTTCCTTACCTAGCATTAAATCCCTGCTTTTACATTCATAATTGTGTCATAAAAGTTAGTGACAGTAAAGTTTTATGATGTCTAAAGATGGGCCTGAGTGGCAAAACCCATACACTGAGGGAAAATTTTCCCAACTTAGGAGGTGTAGGGTTTCAAGCTCAACACAACTTGTTCTCTTTTCTAAATGATCACATGTTCTGCTGTTTTCTTAAAAGGAAAGATTTGTGAATACACTAAGGCATTTTCCCTTTTCATTTATGATCACAATAAAGAAGTGTAGCCATTAGAGGTATGAATGTTAAAATGCAATAGTTTAAAAAATTTAGTTCAGGAACATAAAAAGTGCTGGAAAACAAATAGGTCATTACGTTATTGAATTCATTATGTATTTTTCATTCTTACTGAAGCAATTTTGAAGGCCGATGGTCCACATCAGTAAGGGGTAACTAATTACCAAATGGAAGTGTATGAATTAAAAACATGCAGTATTCCTGAGGCTAAAGAATTTATTACCAAATGGGTGACTGAGTAGATCTTAATGATGAAAAGAGATAAGTCATTAAAAATAATATGTAAACCCCAGCCTAATTTAATAACAAGCTCAGAAAAGATTTATGATCCTCACAGTATTTTAAAAACATAATTTCCTTCACACTCTTAAAATCAAATTTACAGCTATATGAATCTTTGTCTGTCGAAGTAGAAAAGAAGAGCATATATGCAGTATAAGCATCTGACAAATACTTTTATTCAGTTTTATCAGAATATAACCACACAGCTTCTTTAGCCTTCTGATTCTGTGTATTTCAACAATTCCACATTAACAAAGTCATTCAGAAATTGCCTGCTCCCTATTGTGAGGCACTGATATAGCCAAATCACCAGCTGATTATCCTGTAAAATTTGGTCCAAAGCAAAAACAGAGCATCCCAAATGAAGCTGTCATAGGAATCTGCTTGTTCTTGACATGAGGAGCTTCAGCTGTCTGGCTCAACCCTCTGCCAGACATTATCCCACCCAAGGCAGGAAGAGCAGAAAAGGACTGTTCCTCACCTACAGTAGCTCACAACCAAAATAAGAGCTTCAAACAGCCAAGGGCGATGGTGACACATTACTTTCCCATTAGGTCTCCCCTGGCTGCGAGGAGGAGCAGCTGACTGTTCCTGCTCCATGCAGGTGGGCACCTTGCAGCAGAGAAATGCAGCAGACAGCTGGAGATGGCCCTGGTATAAAGCACTGCAGCTATTGGAGATCCCCTGTCTAAGCACTTGAAGAAAAAAAAAATGGCAACTTTTTACAGCTAAGAGCAATGCAAAATAAAATAATCACTTGATAAGGAACCCGAGCTACCTTCCCTAGTTTTGCAGTTGCAAATGTAGTATAAAACACCAAGAAAAAGCAAGAAAACCAATAGGAAAAAAACTACAGCAGTCTTGATTATATGATGGTCATTAATCTGTGAAAAGCTAGCAATCTTGGATTACAAGAAAAGCATTTCCTGCTGAAAAACATAGTTCAACAACTTATATACTTGTAGCTTTCTGGTTATGCAGAAAAAGTATAGAGTATGTTTCTAAACTGCTAAGTCTGCAGCTAAGACTAAGGCAGGAATTTCAAGAAAGGGGATATTCTTGTTCAGTCAAAAAAAGGTCATGGAATTTTACGGTATGTGTCCTAAAAATCTGTTTTCTAAATTCTCACAGGAGAATCTAAAGAGAATCTTAAGAGAATTTAGACCTTACTAAGAAAGAAGCATCAGCAAATGCTCTCTATGGTGAAAGTTTAAAAATTCCTTCACAACTATGACCTACAGCACAATCATTCTAATGACTCATACTTTACTAATGAAAATTCATTTGCAGGCTTCTCCCCAGAGTGTGGTGGGATGCTTAAAAAGCATAATTGGCATTTTACAGCTGCTCAGCACTCTTTCAAGGAGACTGAAGCAATGACCACTAGCATTCAGTACCTGTGTATTCACATACAAATACCAAAACTATTCCAAAATTGCACAGCACACATAGAAGGGACTCTGCAGCATCCACAAAAATGAATTAATGAAAGTTTTGCACTTACAGGCTGAAGATAATGGTGCCATAGTCTCAACAGGAATCTGTATTCAAAATATTTACAGCAAGGAACTGAAGCTTGAAATAATAACATCCTAAAAAACTGAAACAATGATTCCTAAACAAACAATAAGGAGAACCCTGGAAATTACCTAATTCCAATGAATAACTGACCAGCATTTTTGAAGCCAGACAACTGTCACCTCTTTTAATGTGTTTTTACAATAATAAATCCTTATGCAAATCATACCTGTGGTGACAATAACAATAGATCTCTCAAGCTCTGAATCATTTTCCACTCCTGTAAAATCATCTTATTCCTCCTCCTTTGTTTACCTCACAGAAACTTATAAGGACCTATGATTAACAAATCACTTTAATGACCATTAAAATTATTATTATTATTATAAATAACTGGATCAAGACAGATGTGTATAGATATAAGGGGTTTAAATGTGTATATACAGATGCAAACAGATATGAAGATACTACCTTTGAGTTCTTTTTCTTCCTAATGAGGAAACCAGCCTGCAGACTCAGGAATAATGTTTATTGAAGAATGCTATAAAATGGAAGCGATCCCACTTTGAAAAAACTCCCTCCCGCACATGCCACCATACTGTCTAATTAACAGTTACATTCTTTTGAGCATCTTAAAACCATAAGAAAATTCAGCCACTTCTGCAAGAGATTTAAATACAAACATGTTATCAATTTAACAGAAATTCCTTGCATCAGGCTTCAGTGTGGTGTTCTTTTTCCTTCCTTTTATGCACATGTTAAAATAATCATGTTAGAGGATTCTCATACTGTGTCTTCAAACCTTTCAGAGGATGATTCACTCTATTCATTTTCACTAGGCACAGTGCTGCTTAACTTTACCGGAACATACCTTTTATATATTTAATGTGGACCCAGACCAATCTGCAGAGACTGAATGACTCTTTGCTAACAATGTCAACAGACTGAAACAAAATACACGTGTAGGAAAGAAAGCATGGCTGAGAGGGAAGTGCTCGGCAGAAGGATAGAAACTTTTGGTGATTTGGTAGTATGTGAAAGAAACTGGGCAGCCTCCCACTGAATTACATCTTTCAATCTGCCCTGTCTCCACTCATTAGTGTACTGGGCTCATCCACATCTCTCTTGGGTGAATCATTTGGAGAGCAGAAAGAAAAATGCAGTAGCTCAACCAGTACAATTCAAGGATCAGGGAACAGCAAATTGGCTTGCAAAACTGACTCCATCTATAGAGAGGACACCTATATTTATGTATGGAAGGGATCTGCCTCACCCATGAGCAAACCTTCTCTGCAAATAGGATAGGATTTAAGCGGGACCTGCAACAAGCTACCCCTAAGTATGCCATGAAGGTGCAGTGACAAGGTTGGTGGAGGTACAGGTGAGTTATTCAGCACATGAAAAGCATACCAAACTGTCATTGTCCGCTGCCAGTTCCTATTTTTATAGCCTTTTTAAACACACCAGCTTCCTGTTCCATGAAAATCATCTGCTTGTCGATACCACCCCATCTTAGTATCACTACAGCTGTATCAGAAAGATGATATTTCTTTTCACATAAAAATAACTTCAAGGGCCAGGGGGAAAGGACAATTAAAATGCCAGACTAGTAGTGAGCCAGACAATGATGGAATTGCCTCAGATCTCTGGATGACAAACCTCATTCCCCATGCATACCATTACTGTGATCTGTAACCAGCCTAGCCCAGGCCTTGGCCATGGAATATAAAGAAGAGGGAATTGACAGCAGGTCCTCAGCTGGAGAGCTTCTTGTCAGTAAGGCTCCACCTGACATTTTGGACTAAAGATCAAATTCAATGCGTTACACAGTCCTTTCTAGAAGACTCTCCTAACCAGTCCTCTCATTAAAAATCTCACATCCAGAGAAACTCGGGGAGAGAAAGAGAGAAGCTTCTCTGCTTAGAGTAAAATCTTGCCTTTCTTCTTTTATTTTCTAACAGTAAGACTATAAGAACTAAGAAAGACTATAAAACAAAGAGAAGATGTATTTGCATAGTTATTTCCCAGGTCACAGCTAAGGAATCAAGAAGAGGCTGTTTTGTCTCAGAAAGATCAAAGTATTTTCCTTTATTTCTTAGGATATACAAACAAACTGGAAACAGAGAGAAAAGGAGGACCTTTGCTTCTGCTAGGTATGAATTCAGAGACATCATGGATGAGAATGTCTCAAAATGCTCACTGATTTATTTTTTCAGGCTCTCCAAAGTGTCTTGACACCTTTATTTGGGATCCAGATATTTATATAACTCTCTGGAATTCATCAAAGACCGGTCTGAAATATTTTCACATGGCAGCCAAACCGTCTCAAGATGCCTCACTAGAATTCAAACATACACACTACACAAGAACTTCTTCTAGCAGGCTTTACAAAAGCGACCAGATAAAGCTGCCAAAGAAAATGAAATTTAACAGCCAGAAGTATGTGAAAATAACCCCTAGAATTGTGCATTTTATGTCTGCCAGGGAAACATTTTCTTTTCCTTTCCTTCCTAATTCAATTTATATTTATTTCCATTGTACTTTGCAAAGTTATTTTGCACCACATCATTATTATTTCTATCAAGCTTTAGACAGACTTGTTTTTACTTCATTAAATCATGCAGCAAGAACATGAACTTTAATCAAGGGACCTCAAAACCTTAATCTCTTGTACATGCAGCCAGTGTCTCAGCCCTTATAAAACATTCCAGCATTTCTTGTTTTGCAGTTTTCTATCAGTCCTGTGATCACAGATGCAGTTTATACCATGTAGACCATGCAAGTACCAATGGACTCACAGGATTCTTCACCTGCAAGTACTTGCTTGTACTGTTTTTCAAACAAATTTTCTATGAGCACCCCTAGGAAGAACAAGATTGGATGAATAATTAGGGAAATCCAACACAATGGGAATAGGAATTCCACTGAAAGCAAAGTGGTTTTTTTCAAGACTTGAGAAGAAAGCACGCAGAACTGTTTCTGTGCTCCCCAGAATCTAATTACCTGTACAGGGCAAGTTTGGAGACAGGTATTTATAGCTGTGGTTACTGTTCTTGCTGCAACTCAACAGTAACATTTAGGAAATCCTGAATGCTATTCCATCTTCTCTTCTCTCCTACACTTGGAATTACTACTGTCAGCCACAAAGAAGAGAACAAGTTCCAGACACGCTTCCTCTCTCCTGTCCTGCCATATTATTTTCACTCTGGTGTGGGAGGAATCCACTGTGTCTGCCATTTCAACAAAGAACAAGTCTAGTATTCCTCTTTACCTCCTCAGATTTGCATCAGTCATTCACCATACACACACTGTTGTATCATAATAGTTCTTGTGGTCAATCTCAGGTGACTAATAACCTTGAACGAGACTGTTAAAAGAACCTAAATATTTTCTAGGGTTAATTTTCTTCTATTAGTGGTGAGGCCTCTTACCTGGAGTGGTAAATGCTTTCATACCTTTACAGCCTGGGGTTCTAAAGTACACCCCTTTGGCTAGTAACGCTTGCAAGATAAGCATTAAAATCCCCCTTTATTTCAGTGGGGCTGTACTAACTGCCTGGAGGATTTTATAAAATCCCTCAGCACTTCAGACAACCATCTGTGCTTGTCACTGGCACTTGGAAACACCGTCCTTGAAGAGCTTCCAGTGCTCATGACGAAGTACATCAAGAAGAGTAAAGCACTGGTTTGCTGATGCACAGTCCTGGCTCACCTCTGCTAATCAGCTCTCAGAGACATTATCAGAATTTACAGAGGAAATCACTGCACCAACCAGAGAGCCAAAGCTCTCTGCCAGCATTTAAAAAAGCCCCCCAAATGGCTACCTCTGGCTCCTGAAAATTAGCCACAGCTGTTGCTGTAAACTAGGCCAATTCCACAGGAAACCCGCAGAACTGGCAACTTTAAAACAGTAACGAGCTTCCCCAAACAACTTTTAATCCTGAGCCCCCAAGAAATGCAGAGCCAAAGCCAATGCATCATCCATTCTCTGAGCAAACCTCATTGCAGCTCTCTCTGCTGGCCTCCTCCACAGTGTCTCCCTCACAGGTCTCTCCAGCACACAATAGTCAAAAAAGGAGCCACCAATACTTTCCAATGTGATTTTCAAGAAAAACACATTTTAATATATTTCAGGTACACGGGCCATGAACAAATGTACAGCAGCTTATACATAGTCACCACTTTCCCAGAAACTCGGGGCCAAATTCTGAAGTAATTGGAACCTTATGCAACTGTTGACTCTACTGAGAGCAAACAGGTGTTATGTCAATTATCACTGATTATCTCAGTGAAATAGCCCCAATTTGGGGTTACATTATGACAATTTTGTAACTGCTTGACATAAAAGGTCTTACAGTCACCATAACCAGGCACAAGAGGCTCATCAGTGTTTTAGGGTGGAGTAGTGTACAATCAAAGGAAAGTAAAAGTGGCCAAAGTTTCCTTCAATCCAGAAAATCCCAATGACTCCTTATCTCCAAGGGGTATTTAACAACTTGCACAAGTTAGCACAGCATAAGACTGCTCTGATATAGGCCAAGTGAAGGGCTCAGTGCACGGCTATGATAAAAATTGCATAGTAAAACCTTTGTTATCCAAGATGTTCTTTTATTTTAGGAGAATTTGCTCATTCTTTGCAAAAATATCTCATTGCTTCATGCCCACAAAAGCAAGTGAAACTACCTGTACTCTAGAAAATTACAGTGTGCCTTCCTTCAGCACCGAACAGGATTTCTGTCTAAATTCTACTCATCAAGTCCTGTATCCCACTCCATTTTCTAAAGGAAAAAATGGCCTGCAACAGCTGTCGCATTGTGCTTGGCCTGAAATTAATGAAAAGAAACTAGAATTCCTATTTTTTCAATAAGCATGTACAGCCTTTTATACTTTTCATAGTCAAAAAAGAAAAAGAAAACAAAAACAAAAAAAACCAAACCAGTTGAACTCATGTTTCTTTGTCCTGACAACAAAAGAAGGATCAAGGAGTTAAGGATTTTCTAAAATTCAAATGACATTGCCTCTCAGTCAATTACTATTTGGGCTCTTAAAAAGAAGGGATCATGACTGCCTATATTTAAACTTAATCAGTTGTTTTGCTTAAATATGATGGAGCATAACAAGTAAACCTGTGGGACAGTAGATGTAATAAATTAAATTTACATTCCTTGAGTGAGTTTAAGGGTGATTTCTACACCCTTTAGCTTTATAATATGAATCTTCAAAGGGCAGTGGCAGTGGGAATTCAGCTTGATAGCCTGTTTCCTGAGCACACATAAAGATAAGTATGTAATATTGTTTTGCCCATTTATCAGTTTGCTGAAGACATTTTTAGAGCATTTCATTCACCCATAATTCAGAAAGGAAACCTCCCTATTTACAGCTGAAACCACAGCAAATTTGAAAATACTGAGAGAAATTTTCACAAGGGCAGCAACGAATTCTGACATCAAGTAGTTCATACGGCCTCCAAAGCCCACAGGAGCTTCACAAATGGAAAGTTATCATGGTAGCACCTGCCTTGGCATTTAACAGACGTGTAGCTAGCCATGTCACATGGATACATATGTGGATATTTGGCAAACAATTCAGCTCTGGTAGCTGCTCCACATGCTTTTAGTCACAGCATCATAGATGCATATGACATAACCATTGTCTGGGACAATATTTAAAACACAATTGTTACTTGTTCTTAAAACCAGATGCTATAACGTACAGCTGTATTTGGAACCTTTGGATGCTGGCACATGTGCTAGATAGACTTCCTGCACACAGGCAAGTGCTGGAAATGTTGCCTCATTGAGAAGAAACTTTTCCCACAAGCTCTGGGACTGTTTGGAATTCCAGTGCTTGAGAGATTACCTCATTGTTAGGCATCACCTAATTTGAAACACAATGATACCCAACAGCATTCCATCATCACATTAGGAATGTTTGCCAGCTCTTTCTGGGATTAATAGACAGTAAGGAGATAGTTGCATCGTGCCTCCCCAAGCCAGAAATATTAATCCAGGAGTACAAATCTCTGATGTCTGTTATACAGTGCTTGAAGTACCTGTGCAAATACTCTTTCATGGATGGACAGATGGACAATGGAGCAAATTGGTAGCTAGAAGAATTGCAATATTTGGTTTCTTTGTATTTAAAAACAAATATTTACTTTTATACAAAAAAATCTATTTTTTTCACAAATCCCTCATTCTTTAAAGGTTTAAAATCAACATTAAAAAAACCGAACCCGAAAAAAAGATAAGGACCAAAAAACATCTCTTGTGTAATTACATTAAGCAGCCTGAAGAATTAAAATAGTAGCCAATTAAGCTCAATGACTCAGGATGGGAAGAAAAAAGCAAATTTAATTAATGCGTATGTTGAGTAAGTGCACTTGAAGAATAAGAATCTTCCTCTGAATCTTTTAAAAAACAGGAAAAAATGTCATTCTTCAAACAATTCTGATAAATGAAAAGGAATACTGCGTGAATTATATTGATCCTCTATTTTACTAGGGTCTGATAACTTTACAATTAATGAGGTTATGAAGTCATCCACAGAATTTTTTCCAGGTGGCTTACAATAAATTGGGCTCAAATACAGCACATCAGATGTGACAATGAAGTCCATTCCTTTGTGATTTCATTCATGAAATTCCATACAAGAAGATTGTGATGAAAAGCAGGTACAAGGCAAACAGTTACAGCAAATTAAAACACTTCTCTGTAAACTTATGCTAACAGTTGCACAGAGCACCTAGACCAGCCACAGCTTCCCCTGCCTCCTGCAGTTTTACGTGCTGCTAATGCTGCTAATGCTGCTAATGCTGCCCTGTCCCCTCAACCGTTGCAGCAGTCCTGAGGGGGAAAGGGAACCTTTGAACTGCTGTCTGCTCTGCCCCTCTGCCCCTTCCATTGGGATCTCTCTACTTTGCCTTCCAGGACAAGTGCCACAGACCCTCGGCGTGTGAAGGGCTGTGATGCAGCGGTGGAGATGGGCAATGAAAAGAGAGAGCAGATGCAACAAGGCCTTCAAGCTGTGACAAGGGATGTTTGGGTGGAACATTAGGAAGAACTTTAGCCCAAAAAAGGGCATTAGACAG
>VZTD01003999.1:9597-20743 GCA_013397725.1 Rhagologus leucostigma | reverse complement strand
GCAGACCCCCCCAAACCCTTAGGGCCCCTCCCGGCCCCGGTGTTTGGGGGGGCATCACCCTCTCCCCGTGTCCTGCCCCCGTCCCGGCGTCAAGCCCCGACTTGTAGGGGCCGGTGAGTCACCGCAGCCGGGCGGGGCCGGGCCGGGGGTTGTGGCATCGCTGGGGCCACCGGGACCACCGGGAGGGGCCATCGGGACCCCCGGGACAGGGCACAGGGACCATCGGGACCCCCGAGACCGCCAGGATGGGGCAACGGGACCACCAAGGCGGCGGCGGCGCTGGGGTGGCCCGGGGATGAAGCGGCGGAACGCATGTGCCACCGCACGTGCGACGAGTGGCTCTACCGGACCCCCGTCTTCCCGTGCCTCAGTTTCCCCGCTCACATCGTGCCAGACTGTGCCGTGCCACGAAGCCCCTGCGCTCCTCATCTGTCTCGGGGGGAGGCTGCCGCGCTGGCTGGGGTCCGGTGGAGGGAACACGGGGCTCCCCCTCTCCAGACCCTCCCGACGCCCCCGGCCCAGCTCTCAGGGGTTAAACGCGGCCACAGCCCCTTTAAGGGGCGGGGCTGAATGGGGCGGGGTGTGGCCGGCGGGGCTAGCGGCCAATCAGCGCCGAGGAGGCGGTGCGTGCGGTCAATGGGCGGGGCCGCCGGACTGAGCTGTGCCCCCCCCTCCCCGTTAGAGCCGAGGAACAGCTCGGGACCCCGGGGGACACCGGGGGACACCTCGGGACGCCTGGGGACATCTGGGGACACTCCAGCCACACCTGGGGGGTCTCACAGTTTCCCCAGCCCCGGGGAGCCGCTTTGGGGTCAGATCGGGGGGAATTGGGGTCCAGCCGGTCAATGACGGCTCCCCTGACCCCCCAGTTTATTCCCTTTTCCCCATTTCTCACTCCAGAAGGGGCTGCGGTGGCTCCTGGGAGTGTGTTTGGATTCCCTTGATGCTGGGATTTGGTCTGGCGTGAATTAGCCTTGGATTCGGTGCCTCGTTAGGGAGGGATCCTGGCGGGATTCCTGAGGGATCTCTGGGGAGAGGGAATGCCAGGAGCAGGGTGGGATCCTGCCGGGAGATGGAGAACAGGTCTGGATCGCTGGTCCCGCTGGGTGAGGAGGGATGAGGCGGGATTTCCACTGGGTGGACAACAGGGACAGATCCTGGATCCTGCCGGAGAACAGGGGATGGGACCTGATCCCAGATTCCAGTGGCGGATGGAGGTCCTGCAGGCAGGTGGGGGATGAGGCTAGATCCTGGTGGATGGAGGACGGTGGATGGAGGATCCACCAGGGGATGGCGGACAGTGTCAGATCCCAGATCCTGCCAGCGAATCCCAGTGCCGTAAAGGCTGTCGGTGAGTTTGGGGTAAATCCTGTGCCCCCCTGGAGCATTCCGAGGATCCTGGTGATACTCACTAGGGAAGAATTTCCCAAACCCCTGGATTTCCCCCGGCAGGAGGTGCCAGTGCCCCTCAGGTGCGGAGCTTCTGAAGTACCGAAAATCCCTGATCTTCCCCTAGAATCCAGGTGCTCCGGGATTCCTGGTGTCAGGAAAATTAATCCACAAACACCAGAGGTTTATGTACAAAAAGGACACAGAGAAGTCCTGTTACTTTATTCGAATAAAGGGAGAGGCCATGGGGCATTCCCCCGGGGTCTCTCAAAATTGTTAGATGACGCAGCCTCCTTTTTATCCCAGTTTCCCGGCCGCATTTCCCTCTCTCTTTCTCCATTGGCTGAGGTACTTGAGATGTACAGAATTCCCGAATCGCTTAATACAGACCCCCTTCTAATGCATACTCCCCTTTTTTTCTTTTCCTATGGAATTTACGGTTCCCCTCTTTGCTTCTTTCGCCTCTCAGTGTCCAGCTTTTACCTATCCGCAGACCCACAGCTTGTTTGTGAAGACAAATCTATCTCATTCCTTTCACCGGGAAGCCCCGGGGCGGGGTGGAGAGGATTTTAGTCACAGTGATTTACCCAAATCGCGGTCATTAACTTCAGTCCCGGCGATTTACCCAAATCCCGGCGCCTTCCCGTCGGGCAGGAGACGGCGCAAACTCCCCCTGGAGCCGGTCCTGGGCGGTTCCTTCGGCGGCACTGGGCACGTGCAGCGGCCTGGGAAAACTGGGAGCACTGGGACCGAGCACGTGGGGCTCTGTCCAGCCCTGAACCGCGGGTACCGGGAGCAGCGGCGGCGCCGGGAGCAACGGCGGCGCTGGGTACAAGGAGGCTGGGAGCACTGGGAGCACTGGGAGAGAGCACTGTGGTGTCCAGCCCCACACCACCAGCAACACTGGCAGAACCAGCCCCACGCCACACTGGGAGCACCGGGAGCATCTGGAGCAAGGAGCCACATCCAGCCGCACGCAGCGCGGGGAGCACCAGTGGTGCGAGAAGTGGCATCTGTCCCCACGCCACACCAGGAGCACCGCAACGCTGCGGTGTCCAGCCGCACGCTGGAAGCACGAGAACCTTGTGGTATCCCACCCCACGCCGCACTGGGAGCACTGGGATCCCCATCCCGCTGCAACGCATGGAACCCATGGGCCAGTTTGACATGTGGCGGGACTACCTGGGGCTGGCGGCCACGGTGGCTGCGTTCCTCCGTGACCCGGCAGGCCTTGGGGACCCCTCAGCGCCACTGGGGCCCCTGGGTCCGCGTGCTGGGCCGGCTCCGTGTGCTGGGCCGGCTCCGTGTGCTGGGCCAGCTCCGTGTGCGGGGCCGGCTCTGTGTGCCGAGACGGCTCCGCGTGCTGGGCTGGCCCCGTGCTCGTTCTGCCAGCACAACGGGGAGGCCCCAGGCGTGTACCGGAGCCACAGCCTGCGGGACGCCCACGGCCGCCTGCAGTGCCCCGTGCTGCGCAGCTACGTCTGTCCCCAGTGCGGGGCCACACAGGACCGGGCCCACACACGCCGCTTCTGCCCCCGCACGCACCGCGGCTACACCTCCGTCTACGCCCGCCCGCTGCGTGCCAGGAGTGCCGGGAGGAGGCAGGGGAACACCAGGATGTAGCCAAGAGATGGAGGATCCTGTGTCACCACACAGGTACTGGCGGGGTGTGGTATGCCAGCGATGCCATGGCGGATGTGGCACATCCAAGCCTGGGTTCATCCCAGGGTGGGATTCCCATGAGGAATCTCATGGTGGAATTGACACTGATGGAGGGAAGGGGGCACACCAGGGAGTAGCTGAGAGATGGAGGATGCCACATCCCCACGCAGGTACAGGGTTTGTGGTGTCCTGGTGATGCCACAGTGATTGTGCTGCATCCAAACCTGGTTTGGCCAGATCCCCATGAGGAATCTCATCAGGGAATCAGAACTACCAAAGGGAGGGCACCAGGAAACAGGTGACAGGTGACACTGGGAAGTAGCCGAGGGATGGAAGATCCCATGTCCCCATGCAGGTACTGGAGGGTTTGTGGATCCAAGCCTGGATTTAGCCAGGAACAGGATTCCCATGAGGGAATCTCACCGGGGAGTCAGCTAAAGGAAGGAGGGGGCACTAGGAAACAGGTGACGTAAGGAAGGAGACGTGCTTGGAGCCTGGGTTTATCCAAGACGGGATTCCTGCAGGGAATCCCATCAGGGATTTGGCACTAATCATGGGGTGCATGCTGGTGCTTCCCAGTGCTCCCGCCTCTCCTGGCTTCTCTTCCAGGGACTTCCTCAGAGGATGAGATGGCAGCTCAGCGCTTCCCACTGGGACCAGTCTCCCCAGCTTGTGCGACTTTGTGCCGCCTCCAGACGCTGTGGGATCCTGGAAGAGTCGCTCTGGCCGGATTCGGGCGTTGCCAGCAGGGCAGTTCTGTTTTGTGTTGTGTTTGAGTTTTGAGTTCTGAGTTTTGGTTATCCCAGGCTGGGAAGGGGCTGGTGGTCCGGGTGCTGGAGCCGTTACCGGATGTTCTGGGTTGGATTGTTGAGTTTTGGTTAATCGCAGGCCAGAAAGAGACTGGGAGGGGGAGGGTGCTCCAAGTGTTGGGGCCTTTATCTGAGCACCGGAGCCGTTACTGAGAGTTCTGGGTGGGTTTGGTGGGATTTGTTCACCCATGACGGCGGGAAGAGCCTGGCACTCAGTGCTGGAGCCGTTCTCCAGTGGGCAGGTGGTTTATTCCCGTTGTTTCCATCAATAAATGGTTATTCCTCATGTCCCTACCCTTCTTTCCAGCGGCTCCCACTGGGCAGTGGCCTCCGGCCACGCCGTGGCTTTGGCCTCCGGAGCAGCTCCAGTCCCCGGCGGGCACCCATGGCCAGGCGGCTGTGAGGAGACGTGGGCATCACCCAGGGGTGCTGGACCCCTGATCCCAGGGAAATCCAGGTGGATTTGGGACTTACTTGAGGTCCGAGAGTTCGCCGATCAGCCCGCGGATGACATCACTCGCATCCGCCGGCTCCGTGGCCCTGGCACTGCTGGGAGAAAGAGAATCAGGACCTTCCTACTCCCCAAATCAGGAATTTTAGTCAAAATCAGGATTTTATTCCTGCAGTAGGGTCTGGATCCACCCACCTTTCCCATGGCTGTACTGGGATGTTCCCCGTGGATCCGGTGTGGATCTGGTCTGTGGTGTCCCATGGCTGCTGCCCAGCAGCATCTGGCAATGGCTGCAGGGAAAGAAAGGAGCTGAAGACAGAGCCCAGGGGGATGGAGAGGGTCCCAGCTCAGGTGGGGAGGGGTCTCTGGGTCCCAGTTTAGGATGGGGAGGAGCCACTTGATCCTAGTTTGGGTGGGAAGGGTCCCTGGATCCCAGCTTGGGGGGTGTGTCCCTGGGTCTCAATTTGGGTGGGGAGGAGTCATCCGAGTTGTACCTTCTCCGCTGGGAGCTCTGGGCTGGTCCCTTCCCAGTGGTCCTGGGGCTCGGCACTGGTCGCTGCTGGGTCCAGTCCTGGTGTCGCCATACTGGAATTCCCACCCTCAGCATTCCCACTCTCGCAGTTCCTGCTCTCTGTGTCCCCTCCACCGCTCTGGGGATCTCTGGGACAATCCAGCAACCCAGTGCCCATACTCAGGGCAATCCCAGTGCCCCATCCCTCCGCCAGGGCACCTTCTTCCCTCTCTCCCACTGCATCTGGCACCTCCAAACTGTCCGCAGGGGCCGTGTCCCTCACCGTGTCCTCAGGGCTGGATCCCCGTGCTCCAGAATTCCCTTGTTTTGGCAATTCCAGCTGATTCTCTCCTGCCCCATCCCAAATTCCCTGTTTCAGTGACTCCAGCTGCTCTTCTCTTGCCCCATCTACCTCTGAAATTCTTGGTTTCACTGACTCTAGATGCTCTTCTCCTGCCCCATCCAAAATTCTGTGTGTTGGTGATTCCAGCTGATCCTCTCCTGTTCCATCCAAAATTCCCAGGTTCAGTGACTCCAACTGCTCTTCTCCTGCCCCATGTACCTCTGGAATTCTCAGTTGGGGTGACTCCAGCTGCTCCTTTCCTGCTCCATCTCCCTCCAAAATTCCAAGCTGGGATGATTCCAGCTGCTCCTTTCCTGCTCCATCTCCCTCCAAAATTCCAAGCTGGGATGATTCCAGCTGCTCCTTTCCTGCTCCATCTCCCTCCAAAATTCCAAGCTGGGATGATTCCAGATGATTCTGTCCCATTCCATCCAAAATTACATATTTCACTGCCTCTGGGGGCTCCTCTCCTGCCCCATCCACCTCCAAAATTACCGGTTTTGGTGATTTGGGACAGTTCTCTCCTGCCCCATCCAAAATTCCTGGTTTTGGTGACTCCAGCTCATCCTCTCCTGTCCCATCTGCTTCCAAAATTCCCAGCTGGTGCAATTCCAGATGATTCTCTCCCATCCCATCTGAAATTCCCTGTTTTGGTGATCCCGGTGCTCTGCCACCTCCGATTCCCTTGTCTCTGCCTTCCTGAAAAAACACGTTAAAAATCCCAGTTTGGGGAATTTTTCCCTCTCTGGGTGTGAACACCATGCTGGAAGTTTTCCATACCTGCGTGCATCCAGCTCCATGCTCTCCCACATGGATTCCCTCTGGATCCACCTCGCCACCGCTGTTCTTGCTGTTGGACCCAGCAAATCCCATTGGATTGGATCTGGATGGATCCAGCCCAGGTCACTCCCCCCCAGTCCCCTCCCGTTACCTCGCCTGAGAGTCCATCCCAGCAGGATCTTCATCGGCATCATTGTTCTGGGAGGGAATGGGCATGGCCGAGCCAGCAGCTCCCGGTGCTTCCTGAAGGATCCGCTTGGCTTTGGGAGCATGGAATTTCCTGTTGCCTGTTGTGGGGAGGAAAGGGATTCCCAGTTTGGATGGGCGGGGGTCCCAGTTGGGTGGGGAAGGATCATTTTGGGCCCAAACTGGGACATTTGGGTGTTTCCCAGTTACCTGGGAGTGGGTGGGTCCTGCGCTTCCCCATCCTGGCACTACCTGGGAGGGACATGGAGCAGCCCCAAATTACCCCAGCCCCCCATTACTCCCACCCCTCTCATACCGCCCAATTTCCCCTCAGGTCCCAGCAGTCATTTTCCCCTTAAGCCCTCTACCCCCTCAGCCCAATCAATATCCCCCAGCCCCCCCGAAGCCACAACAGAAAGCCCTAAACCCTCCAGGCCTGAGGTGAAAATCGTGGAATTTCCGCCGATTTCCCCCATTTTCCCTCGATTTCCACCCGATTTCCCACCTCCCCACCGGCCCCCTCACGCTTTTCCCGCCTTTTCCCTGCGAGCGGAGCACGCCGGGAGTTATAGTTCTCCTCTCGCGCCTCCAAGCGAGACGCAGAGGTTTTTGCGACAGCGGCTTTTGCGACGGCGGTGCTGTAAAGCGCGGGGTGTTGACAGCAGCCGGCGGAGCAGGAAGTGAGTGAGGAAAACCGGGATCAGTGGGGATAAACCGGGATCAACCAGGATCGGGGGGTGAGGGGCAGCGGAGCGCCGGCGGAGAGATGGGGGGTGACGGCACATTGTGGGGTGCTCTGGGAGGGGGGAAAAGAGGCGACTGGGCCTTGTGGGGCGCGACCGGGGGTGTGGCGGCGGGGCCTTGTGAGGAGCGGGGGGGACACCGGGATGTTTTGGGGGGCTCTGAGGCGGGTTGGGACATTGAAGTGGGCTCGGAGGGGCTCGCGGGAGACTGTAGGGGGGCGAGGGCTCAGCTCAGGGCCGGAGTCCCTACGTGTTCCCCCCCAGCTCGGCCGTACGGGACACGGAGCCATGAGCCGAGCGCGGAGGGTCCCAGGCCGGGGGGCCGCCATGGCCACGCAGGTGCGTGTGACCCCCGGGATCCTCATCCTCCCCTCCAAGGGCTCCTGGAAATCCCCGCTCCCCTCTCCCACTTTCGGGGATCCCCTGCCCTGGATCTAGGGGGGATCCCCTCCTGCGGATCCCGGCATCCCCTTGCTCCCCCCTCAACACTGTCTCCCCGCCTCAGATGGGGCTGCTGGCGGATCCCAGCGCGGGGGGAAGCCCGGGAGGTCCCGGCGGTGACGGGGACGCGGCGCTGGAGGCTGAGCTGCTGCTGCTGCTGGGGGGCCGGGAAGCGCCGGAGGGGGGGGAACCGCCCTCACCTCCCCAGCAAGGTAAATCCGCCTCCCCTCGCCTGGAGCCCCCGAATGGGGATCAGCTTCCCCCCAAACGGGTTTGTGACCCCCTCTGTGCCCCCCTAGCTCTGGCAGCAGTCGAGGCCCTGGCCCAGCTCTGCCTCCGGGACCCCCCGGAGCAGGAGGAAGGGGAGGAAGATCTGGAGAACGAGGAGGAGCTGCTGGTGAGGGGGGACCGGGGTGGGGGGTCCCGAGCCTGGATAAGGGGATCCCTGCCCCAAGCAAGGGCTGATTCCGGGATCCCTGAGCAGGCAGAGCTGCAGGAGGTGCTGGAGGAGTCCGGGAGCGTGGCCACGGCAGAGACCTCACAGGTATGGCCTGGGTGACCCCAGCCCCGATCCCAAGGTTGATCCCGGCAGGGGCATCCCGGTGATCCGGTGTTCCCGCAGGAGCCCGCAGATGCTGGGGCGCTGCTGGCGGAGCTGTCGGAGCGTGCGGAGCTCTATCGGGCGGCCCTCGGGAACGCTGCGACGGAAGATGGGAACGGGGCCCGGCTCCGGCGCCTCCAGCGTGGCCTCAAGGTGAGTCCGAACCCCTGAAGTTGGGGCTTTGGCCACTCTGGCCAGACCCAATCCCTCTGCCCTTAAAACCCTTGGAATAACCTTGGGTTCATGCCGTTTTTCCCAGTATTGCGCAGCTTGTCCCAATTCTGAACCCTGTTTTACCCAGTTTTTCCTGAATCCGAGCAGCTTTATCCTGTTTTTCCAGTTTTGAGCCCAGTTTTATTTCACTTTTCCCAGTTCTGACCAGTTTCGTTCCAATGGAATTCTATTTTGCTCAATCCATTTATTTCATTCTCTTCTATCTGTTCTCTTTCATTCAATTCTGAGTCCTGTTTTATCCCATTTTCTGACTGCAGATCCCTGTTTTATCCTCTTCTTCCCAGCTCTGCCCCCATTTCACCCCATTCCTCCAGGTTTTCACCGTTTTCCCCACTCCCCTTTGCCCCCAGACCCTGGAGCAGATGCTGCAATCAGTCCGGAGCGGGAAGCGGATCAACGAGGCTGAGATTCCGCCCCCGGTGGCCCTGGGGAAGGGTGGGGGGGCCCCTGCACCACTGCCCCCTGTGAGCCCTGAGCCCCAAGTGCAGCCCCCTGCCCTTCCACAGCCCCCCCCAGCCCCTGATCCCTGCCCGGATCCCTGCCCCAATCCCGGCTCAGTGCCGGCGCTCCGGGTGCGGCTCCAGGAGCTGCAGAAGGAAGCACTGGCGGCCAAACGCCGCGGGGACACAGCCACGGCCCTCGGGCACTACCGGGCAGCCAAGGTATGCCCAGGATTCCCGGAATCCCCCCAAATCCCTCTGTTTCTGGGCCCTGCTGCCATGCCCGAATTCCCGTTTTCCCGTGGTTTTCCAGAGGCTGGAGGCGCAGCTGGAGGCGCTGGGGCAAGACCAAGTTCTACCAGCCCCCGGTGAGACCCCAGTCCCAATGAGAAGAGTTTGAGCCCCCGTTTTGGGGGATAAACCCCCGAGGGGTCCTGCTGGTCCTGGTGGGAACCGGCTGCTCCCTTCCCGCAGATCCGCAGCCAGAGGAGCTGAAGGCTCCGCTCCCGAAGGATTCGCCGACGAGGGATCCACCGGACACCAGCCCGGCCCCTCCCACCGCAGGTCAGCCCCTGTCGCTTCCCGGGGAGGGGAACGGGGAGGAAAAGGGGAATTTTTTTTTATTTTCCCGTTTTTCCCAGAGCCACCCCGGGCACCACGGGACGTGCGGGAGGCGCTAGAGCAGCGCATGGAGCGGTACCAGGCGGCTGCGGCCCAGGCCAAGGACAGTGGGGACGGGAGGAAGGCGCGGATGCACGAGAGGATTGTCAAGGTGGGAGAGCCCAGTCCCAGAGCAGCGATCCCAATCCCAGAGCAGTGATCCCAATCCCAGAACAGTGATCCCAATCCTGAAACGGTGATCCCAGTCCAAGCACAGTGATCTGAGTCCTGCCCTGGGGGGAACCCTGTCCTGGTCTGGGTGCTTCCGATCCCAGAACAGTCGTCTGGGTACCACCATAATGACCCTGGTCCCAGTCTCCCCACAATGACACCAGTCCCTCTGTGGTGCTCCCAGTCTGGCCCCAGTGCTCCCAGTTCCCCTCTGGGTGCCCCCTGACACCCCTGTGCCCCCCCCAGCAATACCAGGCCGCCATCCGAGCTCACAGCGCTGGCAAAGCCGTGGACCTGTCGGAGCTGCCGGTTCCCCCGGGTACGTTCCCGTTTCCTAACCTGTGGTGGAGGGACAATGGGGCTGGGAACCTCCCATTCCCACCAGGATTCCCCCCTCTTCCAGGCTTCCCCCCCATCCAGGGCGCAGAGATCCCGTCAGAGCCGAGCATTTCTGGGATGCTGGAGGCGGCCTTGAGGCTGGCGGGGCCGGAGGAGGAGGAAAAGGAGGAGGAGGAAGAGGAAGAGGAAGAGGGGGGCACCAAGGCGGCCAAGGTGGGATTTGGGGGTCCGGGGAAATTTGTGGTGGGCAGGACCCCGAGTGGGACATTCCAATGATTCTTACCAACACCATCATCCCATCGCTCCCGGTCCAGCCCAATGCTCCCTTCGGGCCCCCTCCCAAACAGCCGCCGCCCCCCCGGAATTCCCAGCCGGCTCCCAAATCTGCTGGAAAAGGTACAGGAGGGACTGGGGGCAGGGGCGGCGGGGTGGGTGGGGGCAGCCTGACCCCTGCGCGGGACGTGCCCCCCTCTCCCAGCCCAGCAGCAGCTGGAGTTCCTGGAGCTGCGGCGGAGGCAGCTGGCGCAGGCCGCGCTCCGGGCAAAGCGCTGCAACGACCTGGAGGGGGCCAAGCTGCTGCTGCGCCGGGCCAAAGGAATCGAGGGGCTCATCGGGGCCGCCCGAGGCGGGCTCCCCGTGGACATCGCCCAGGTGAGGGGGCCATCCGTGTGCCCGGTCACAGATCCTGTCCCAGATCCCATCACGGATCCCATCTCATCCCTCCGTGTGCTCTGTATCCCATCCCAGCTCTCGCCCTGTCCCCAGTCCCATCCCAGCTCCCGTCCCCTCAGGGATCTCACCCTTCGGATCCCACGGGATCCCAAATCTCTGCTACAGGTCCCAGAGGTGCCCCTGGATGGGGCCGAGTTTGAGCTGGGGCCAGGCCGGGGAGTCCCGATGCCCCCCGAGGTCGCCAAGACCTTCCTGCAGCTGGCGGGGGCCCTGCGGAGGCAGCACCAGGTGGGGACCACCAAAAAAAGCGGGGGGAAACCCCAAAAAACAGGGTAGTAGTCAAAAAACCAGGGGAGTATGCCCAAGAATTGAGGGGACTGGGGGAGCACCCCAAAGAGGGGGGCTCCAGGATACCGGATGGATGTGGAAAACTTCCTCCTCTTCCTCCTTTTCCTCCTCTTCCTCCTTTTCCTCCTCTTCCTCCTTTTCTTCTTCTTCTTCCTTTTCTGCCTTCTTCCTCATTCTTCCTCCTCCTCCTCTTCCTCCTCCTCCACTCCCTCCCGTTCCCGTTGCTCCCCAGATGTGTCTCACCTATTCCCGACAATTCGCTCAGCTGGGGAACATCTCAGAGACCACCAGGTGAGGTCTGGGGGGGTGGAGATAGGATCTTCCTCCTCCCTTGAGGAAGAGGAGGCTGATCCTGGGGGGGAATCC